>OX246746.1:29389297-29856797 GCA_945910005.1 Isoperla grammatica
TAAATAAATAAATAAATAAATAAATAAATAAATAAATAAATAAATAAATAAATAAATAAATAAATAAATAAATAAATAAATAAATAAATAAATAAATAAATAAATAAATAAATAAATAAATAAATAAATAAATAAATAAATAAATAGTGGAGTAGTAGTAGGTAGTGCATTAATAGTTTATCCACCAACCAGCCATGTGCTGCCTGCTTTATATAGAGTGTGCAAAGCTGTGATCAATATAATTCTAATGACTACCATATATTGGCATGACAGACTGTGTTTGTTATGGTTTTGCAGATTCATGCCGGAGATATTGTGGTATTGATTTATAAACAGTAGTAGCATAAGAGATGTTTTGTTATATTCAAGGGCACCTGCAGGAGAAGATGGGTGGGGGGAGGGACGGGCTCACCATCCCCCCCGTTGCGACCGCCACTACGGTGCTCTTGTACACAGTGGCGTATCCAGGAATTGGGAAAAGGGGGGGTTTCAACCCTTTTTATAGAGAGTGGAGCCGAAACATAATTGGGGTTCCGGGGGGCTTGCCCCCCGAAAACATTCTCGTCAAGGTAATTTTAGTGCAAATCTGTGCGTTTTACAGCGGCTAACTGAAACAAGATTACTCAGTTTCTGGCAACACATTTTTTCCTTAGCACCGCTAATGAGAGGAACCTCAATCAATAATTTGCATATTTTTCGTATTGCTTTTGCTTTTAATTACAACAATATACAATAATTATAAAGCAAAACATCTAACTGTCTATTGAAATACTGTCTATTGATACTGTCTATTGAAATACTGTCTATTGAAATGTATACGGTAATTTTTCATGTTTCCTTTGCAAAGCGGGGAGGGGGGGGGGGGCGTGTATACGCCACTGCTTGTACATACCATCACCTTAGATACGAAAGTTGCTGTATGCGTCATCCATTTTATTCCGAAAAACTAATCTAACAGTGGATGAATCAAAGGTCTGGGAAACTGAGCTGGACCGGGGGGAGGTTATCAACCGGTAATATAGTAAACACTAGAGAATTCATTTTTTTTGTAGGAATACCTGATTTTGGGTGCATTCTATCACTAGCTGTACCTGATGCGTAATAGGCGAATAGGTGATAGGGCTTCAGGTGATTAACTAGGTCCCCTTGGTACTTTTCGACAGGAGTAGGCTACATGCCGGTACCAGGCTTCCCCTCCTCCCTTTCTTTCTCATTATCATTCATAAATCATCACTCATCAGGCTTAAGAGGGCATTATGCCCTACACTAGCCTTAATTACTTTAAAATAAATAGGTATGTTAGGGTGTTTGGATATTTGGGAACGAATGACCGAGATGGTTGGGAAGAAATTGCCAAGGGCTGTCAGTAGGACTCAAACCAAGCATTCGCTTTTACGACTGAGAAAAACCTCGGAAAAAACTTCAGTCAGGATTCCCGGTGGCCGGAATCGAGCCGGCGACCTCTCGAAGCCGAGTCTGAGGCCTTACCGCCGAGCCACCTGCTTTCACCACTCTGACCGCCTGACCGCCTGTCAGTCAGTCTCAGTGGCAGTTTTTATTTGGCCGTGTATGCAAAGAAAATGCGACGAAAATTTAGGTCTCGGTATATTTTGCATTTCATAATATTATTCTATTTTGGTATTTACTATTTTAGTGGAACTTCAAATTTTATTCTATTGTAGTAATTAGTAAAGTATAGAGTATTGATAGAACAGGATCAGAAAACAAGTTTTTGTAGTGTCTAATACATGGCTGCCAAATTTCTGGAAGTGGTCAGTGGTGGATACATTCCCCAAAAAGGGAAGTTTTAAAAGTTCCTTTCGCGAAAAAAAAAAATAATGAGATTTAGACGTTGAATGAAGTAACGTTTATTTAGCTACTCATATCCCCATGCGATGACAACGGATTCCTTCAAGGAAGATGTAATACTTTTTAAAGCTGCATTGAACATTTACATTTGTATACCTGCACCAAAGTATCCTAAATGGATGAGGACGGCAAAGCAGTGCTCTACCGGTAGGCTACACAATTGAAAATAGGAAATGGCCGTCATCAAAATGGTGAAGACGTACTTTAGTAGCAATGCCGGTTTTTATTAACTTCTCGAAAAAAATGCGATTTATAACATTTTAGTTCACCGATATTATAGTAACCTTGTTTTTTTAAACGTAGCTGCGATGGCCAAATGGTAGTTGTTTGTAGTAAGGTAGTTAATAATAATAATAATAATAGTAGTAGTAATAATAATTATTATTCATTATTATATTATTCATATTCCATTACAAAACTTTTTTATTTACTGGGGTTAATCCCCTGCGATCTTTTACGAGAGAAGGGAAGACTCTCCAAATAAGTTTAAAATCAATCAATGGAATCAATGAGGAATGAACTAAGACTTGTTTGTACAGAGTGTGGTAAATTGTAAACATGAGTGTATCTGTTAAATCCATTGCAATCACTTCACCTTAAAACCCTAACAGGTTGTCATCAGTTCAAGAATAAGATAGCTAATCACAACTTCACCACCGAAGTAAACACAGTTTGTTTTCGGAGTGTGTGAGTGCAGGGGCGCCGACTATGTGGGTGCTCAGGGGCTGACGCACCCATCGCATTGTTTGGACGGGTGCGCGGCCCCCCTCTCAATATCCTGACTAAAAGAAAAATTATATCTATATATTATATCACAGTTTTGATGTCTCAATTTTCAAAAAATGTTTTTTAATTTTGTTTACGATTATGTTTCTATTTTCATCTTGTATACATCAATGTGGTTAAAATAATATTTTTTGGCATTATTATATGTATATTTTTATATATTATATTTATATTTTAAATGCATTATTTTGACATTGCATTCACACCACTTTTTTTCTAGAACGCACCAAACACACTCTAAAAACGAGGTTTAAACATTTTTCGCCTGCGGTGCTATTATTGGGGGGCTCCGCCCCACAAACCACCCCTGCATGGTCCCTTTTCCGCAAAGTTGAGAACCCCTCGGAATCTGGAAAACCCGGCGCCCCTGCGTGAGTGTATAAAGTTATAGGACAGTGTATTTCTGTTCAGTTTCAAACAGACTATACTTCGATAACGGTAATTATACCAAGAAAACCAATCGATATTGTAAAACGCAAACAATTTTCCTCATTTTATCAATATTCTTTCGAAGATTATCTGCTTACAAAAATTGAGAGAACTTCAAGAAAACAATCTTTCATGTTTCCATGACACCTGTCAAATTTCAATATAACACACAAAGTACATCCCCCAGAACATAATACTTACTCTATCCATTTCCATTGAAGTTTGTTTACACAGAATATCGTAAACAAGCCAATCTTCTTCCGAAATTCCTACGTTGCTGTCACTTTCTACTAACTCCATAGTGAATACAGGCCGTCATTTTCTACGGGAAGACAGGCTCCCGTACTCCTGCTTCGTTCCCGTGATACAACCCGCACGGCACTGGCTAAGATACTGGGTAGCGCGCTGTACAAACGAAGTCACGCAACCCTCCCCCCACCACCGACCCAACAACCACTTCAGTCTTAACTATGCTGAGGAAAATCAATTATTAAGACGCTAAACCTGTACTGTGATAATGTTGAAGAGTGTGATATGAAGGGAGAGGGTGACATTATTGTTGTACTGATAGCGATGGAGGTGGCTCAGCGGTGAGACGCTAAACCTGTACTGTGATAATGTTGAAGAGTGTGATATGAAGGGAGGGGGTGACATTGTTGTACTGATTGCGATGGAGGTGCCTTAGCGGTGAGACGCTAAACCTGTACTGTGATAATGTTGAAGAGTGTGATATGAAGGGAGGGGGTGACATTGTTGTACTGATAGCGATGGAGGTGCCTTAGCGGTGAGACGCTAAACCTGTACTGTGATAATGTTGAAGAGTGTGATATGAAGGGAGGGGGTGACATTAATGTTGTACTGATAGCGATGGAGGTGGCTCAGCGGTGAGACGCTAAACCTGTACTGTGATAATGTTGAAGAGTGTGATATGAAAGGAGGGGGTGACATTAATGTTGTACTGATGGCGATGGAGGTGGCCCAGAGGTGAGACGCTAAACCTGTAGACTACTGTGATAATGTTGAAGAGTGTGATATGAAGGGAGGGGGTGACATTAATGTTGTACTGATGGCGATGGAGGTGGCTCAGCGGTGAGACGCTAAACCTGTACTGTGATAATGTTGAAGAGTGTGATATGAAGGGAGGGGGTGACATTATTGTTGTACTGATAGCGATGGAGGTGACTCAGCGGTGAGACGCTAAACCTGTACTGTGATAATGTTGAAGAGTGTGATATGAAGGGAGGGGGTGACATTATTGTTGTACTGATAGCGATGGAGGTGGCTCAGCGGTGAGACGCTAAACCTGTACTGTGATAATGTTGAAGAGTGTGATATGAAGGGAGGGGGTGACATTAATGTTGTACTGATAGCGATGAAGGTGACTCAGCGGTGAGACGCTAAACCTGTACTGTGATAATGTTGAAGAGTGTGATATGAAGGGAGGGGGTGACATTAATGTTGTACTGATAGCGATGGAGGTGGCTCAGCGGTGAGACGCTAAACCTGTACTGTGATAATGTTGAAGAGTGTGATATGAAGGGAGGGGGTGACATTAATGTTGTACTGATAGCGATGGAGGGGGCTCAGCGGTGAGACGCTAAACCTGTATTGTGATAATGTTGAAGAGTGTGATATGAAGGGAGGGGGTGACATTAATGTTGTACTGATAGCGATGGAGGTGGCTCAGCGGTGAGACGCTAAACCTGTACTGTGATAATGTTGAAGAGTGTGATATGAAGGGAGGGGGTGACATTAATGTTGTACTGATAGCGATGGAGGTGGCTCAGCGGTGAGACGCTAAACCTGTACTGTGATAATGTTGAAGAGTGTGATATGAAGGGAGGGGGTGACATTATTGTTGTACTGATAGCGATGGAGGTGGCTCAGCGGTGAGACGCTAAACCTGTACTGTGATAATGTTGAAGAGTGTGATATGAAGGGAGGGGGTGACATTATTGTTGTACTGATAGCGATGGAGGTGGCTCAGCGGTGAGACGCTAAACCTGTACTGTGATAATGTTGAAGAGTGTGATATGAAGGGAGGGGGTGACATTAATGTTGTACTGATAGCGATGGAGGGGGCTCAGCGGTGAGACGCTAAACCTGAACTGTGATAATGTTGAAGAGTGTGATATGAAGGGAGGGGGTGACATTATTGTTGTACTGATAGCGATGGAGGGGGCTCAGCGGTGAGACGCTAAACCTGTACTGTGATAATGTTGAAGAGTGTGATATGAAGGGAGGGGGTGACATTAATGTTGTACTGATAGCGATGGAGGTGGCTCAGCGGTGAGACGCTAAACCTGTACTGTGATAATGTTGAAGAGTGTGATATGAAGGGAGGGGGTGACATTATTGTTGTACTGATAGCGATGGAGGTGGCTCAGCGGTGAGACGCTAAACCTGTACTGTGATAATGTTGAAGAGAGTGATATGAAGGGAGGGGGTGACATTATTGTTGTACTGATAGCGATGGAGGGGGCTCAGCGGTGAGACGCTAAACCTGTACTGTGATAATGTTGAAGAGTGTGATATGAAGGGAGGGGGTGACATTATTGTTGTACTGATAGCGATGGAGGTGGCTCAGCGGTGAGACGCTAAACCTGTACTGTGATAATGTTGA
The DNA here is from genome assembly GCA_945910005.1 of Isoperla grammatica. NCBI lineage: Eukaryota > Metazoa > Arthropoda > Insecta > Plecoptera > Perlodidae > Isoperla > Isoperla grammatica. The sequence continues at coordinate 29,395,005 of OX246746.1, forward strand.
AGAGTGTGATATGAAGGGAGGGGGTGACATTAATGTTGTACTGATAGCGATGGAGGTGGCTCAGCGGTGAGACGCTAAACCTGTACTGTGATAATGTTGAAGAGTGTGATATGAAGGGAGGGGGTGACATTATTGTTGTACTGATAGCGATGGAGGTGGCTCAGCGGTGAGACGCTAAACCTGTACTGTGATAATGTTGAAGAGTGTGATATGAAGGGAGGGGGTGACATTATTGTTGTACTGATAGCGATGGAGGTGGCTCAGCGGTGAGACGCTAAACCTGTACTGTGATAATGTTGAAGAGTGTGATATGAAGGGAGGGGAGACATTAATGTTGTACTGATAGCGATGGAGGTGGCTCAGCGGTGAGACGCTAAACCTGTACTGTGATAATGTTGAAGAGTGTGATATGAAGGGAGGGGGTGACATTATTGTTGTACTGATAGCGATGGAGGTGGCTCAGCGGTGAGACGCGAGACTCTTAACGGGACTGTTATTAAAACTGTTAGCGTTTTCCGATCGCGCCCTGAGCGCTACCCGAGCGGAGCGGTGTTGACGTTTTCCGATCGCGCCCTGAGCGTGACCGAGCAGAGTGGGCAGAGGAGGAAGCGAGTTCGATACAGACAGCGATGACGAGAGGTGGTGTCGTTCGTTGTATCCGATCATATCCGCGAGTGTCTGTAACTATCCGTGTCTTGAACCATTAAATACTCATCAATAACCAAGCTTGCGTTTCCGTCAGTAATTACCCGTATCCGTCCCGTCCTGACATTAACCGATTACAAATCAGAAGTGCGATGAGAACACATCAGTGAAAGCCTACCGTATTTGCCGAAATCACGCGTCCCGCGAATAAGGTACGTCCTAACCTACAAATTACCACGAGCTAATGTTACGCTACAATTACGCGATGCCTGATAACCATCCACCACAGGATGATGGAGAAGCTCAACCACCATTAACAACTGAAGAACTTTTAAGAATGATGATGGAACGTGATCGTGTAAGAGACGAGTTTATGACTAACTTACTACAGCAGGGAAGAGGTGTAGGCCTAGGCCTAGCGCCACAACAGTATCACATAATGCCGGACCTAGATAAGGCAATCGGTAATTTTGATGGAGAACAATCGAGTGGTCAAGCACTACATTGGCTGCACGATTTGGAGAGTTCCGCAAATCTACATCAGTGGCCAGACTCGTTCAAAATTGAATCGGCCCGTTCGCATTTAGTTGGAGGAGCGGCAAACTGGTTTCAAGGCCGTCGCCATAGCCTAACCACATGGGAAGAGTTTACACGCCAGTTCCGAGCTACATTCGTCAGTGAATCGAGCCTTCCAGAACGCTGGAAGAAAATGCAGAACCGAGTCCAGGTGAAAGGAGAGAATACACAAAGTTACTTTCATGATAAAGTGCGACTTTGCAAAAGTATAAACCTGAACTTAGAAGATATGAAACGCCAGATTATAATCGGATTGTGGTCGAGAGAACTCGCGAGTATGTTGTTAGCCAAAAACCATACTACTGATGATGACATCCTACACGATATAAGAGCATTTGAAGAGATTGACCGTGAAAGATTGGAAATGATCAGGAAAGACAATAACAGTAAGCCAAAGTTTATTTCTAATCATACATCGTCTGAAACTACTAAGCGGAATACACCGTTAGAGCCAAGAAGTGAAACAAGTAATCGTAATCAAGAAACTCGCTACGGTAAAAATGAAACCATGAAACAGCCTGTAGGCCTAGGCCTACCACGTTTCGTAAGACCGCCAAGTTACAACGAGAAAGGAGAGCCGAGGTGCTACAATTGCAACAATCATGGACACATATCGCGAGATTGTCAAGAACCTAAACGTATTCTTCGCTGTCAACAATGCAAGCAGGAAGGACATACAAGAAGAAATTGTACGTCGCAGATGCAGCCGCAGCAGCCGAGTATGTATAATCAGTTTACACCTAAATCCGAAAATATGCAAGCAACATTCTCTAATGTCAGTGTAACTGGTGATATTTCGAAATATGTGAAACAAGCGCAAATTAACAATCATGTGATGAGTGCCTTACTAGACACAGGTAGCTCATGTTGCACTATCCAGGCCACAGCTGCAATTCAGTGTGGTTTGAAAATAGGACAGACTTCGAAAACATTGTACAGTTTTGGCAATGCATCGAGTGACCCAATACACCCAATAGGTATTGCAACTGCTGACATAGTAATAGACAGTGTCATTGGAAAGAACGTTGAAGTGCTAGTTGTGCCTGATAAATCACAACTTACTGAAATGCTGATCGGAAGGACGTGGACAGATCTTGCCCACGTTGCTATCTTAAAAATGGGAGAAGAACTTATTATCGGAGATAAGAAGGACGAACCATTCTCGCAAATGGAATTACCATGTACAGCTAACGTTAAAGTGAAACTACTTGCAAGCGCGGACACTATTCTTGCAGCAAACAGTGTTAACTTCATAAATGTGAAAAATAAGGCACCAGAAGATTCTCTGTTGATGTACAATGGTGGTTTATTTAAAAATACCGATGGACAAATCAACGTACCCATAATGAACACTGTGTGTAACGATATGTATGTAGCGAAAAACAAAGCGATTGGCCGAGGAGAAATAGTTACGATTGTTGAAAAAGATGAGGAGTTCGAACCGAAGAGTCCCAAGACATCAAGTAATGAAGAGTACGAGATCCATACCGTTGAAGAAAATAATTGCCGCCGTCCAATTATTGCAGAAGATTTGAAAATAGGCGAATTAATGACGCAAGATAATAAAGAAGAACTGCTGAAATTGTTGAACGAATACCGTGATTGCTTTGCCCTGAACATGACAGAACTAGGGTGTACCAATCTTACAGAAATGGAAATAATCGAGGAAGAGGGAAGTAAACCCGTTTCAAATAAACCGTATAAAACAACCGCATCTGAACGAGAGGAAATCAGCAAAATCGTGACTGAGTGGAAGGAAAATGGAGTGATAACTGAAACACAATCGCCTTACGCGAGCCCTGTGCTACTCGTGAAGAAAAAGACAGGAGAGCAGCGGTTAGTCGTCGACTACAGGCGACTAAATAAACAAACAGTGAAAACAAACTACGCGCTTCCGAATATTGACGATATGCTCGAGCAGCTATCAAACTGCAAAATGTTTGTTGTAATAGATTTAGCTCATGGCTATTTACAAATTCCGTTAAGTGAAAGTGCCAAATCAAAAACGGCCTTTATAACACCCGATACAACAGGTCAGTTCGAGCGGATGATGTTTGGACTCCGTAACGCACCAAGTGAGTTTCAACGTGTTATGAACTTAGCGTTGGGCAAATTGCGCAACACTATTGCTCTTTGCTATTTGGACGATATATTGATTCCTGCGAACTCGTGGAGTGAATTGATGACTAGACTTGAACTTGTACTTAAAGCACTGAGAAAGGCAAGGCTAACCTGTAAAATAAGCAAGTGTGAATTTGGTAAAAGTGAGGTAGAGTACCTGGGATTCGTGATTTCTCACAATCGGTTACAACCAGGTAAACGCAAAATACTGGCGATCGAAGAATTTCCACAACCGGTGAACGTGCATGAAGTGAGACGTTGGTTGGGTCTTACCGGATATTTCAGAAGATTCATCCCAATGTATGCTAAACGAGCTGAAGCCTTAACTCGACTGACTAAGAAAACGTGTCCATTCCGTTGGGAACAAGATCAAGAAGAAGCTTTCCTTGATTTAAAAAGTGCGCTTCTGACGAAACCGAACCTAATGCTTTACAACCCTAAGGCTGAAACAGAAGTACATACAGATGCGTCAGCAGATGGTCTTGGAGGAATGATTCTGCAAAAGGGAAATGATGGAAAGTTCCATTTGGTTTATTGTGTTTCCAAGAAAACCACCGAAACAGAGCGAGTGTATCATTCGTCACGACTCGAGCTCATGGCAATCGTGTGGACATTGGATAGATTGAGACAGTTCCTGTTGGGAATAACATTCACGATTGTAACAGACTGCCAGTCACTAGTTTATATGAACGCGAATAAGACGCGTAACCCTCAAATTGCTCGTTGGTACAATTTAATCCAGGAGTATGACATCGCTGAGATCAGACATCGACCAGCTACTAAAATGTGTCATGTAGACGCCCTGAGTAGAGCTCCGACTGAAGAAGAAAACGATACAATGGAGTCGATAATTGAATCTAGATTTGACGTCTATCTAACGATGAGTATCGAAGACCAAGTACTAATGATGCAGCGCGCCGACAAGGATTTACAGAGGTACATCAATATTCTATCTAAAACTACAGAAGAAAGAACGAGACAAGAAAGATCGCTAATTGAAAACATGGAACTGAAGGGAGGACTACTGTTCAAAAGGATAATCGTACATGATGAACCACGATGGTTGTTCGTTATACCAAAAACGATGCGCAAAAGTATAGCTGTGAAATTACATGACATGAGTGGACATTTTGGACTAGACCGAACAATATCAAAAATATACGAACATTACTGGTTCCCTTCAATGAGACGTTACATTAAGCATCATATATCTCATTGTTTTGAGTGTTTACTAAACAAAGTGCCAGCCGGGAAACAGCAAGGTTTGCTAAATCCAATACCGCCAGGTGACCGACCGTTTCAAGTTATAAATGTCGACCATTTAGGACCGTTCGTAAGAAGCAAGAAAGGTAACCAAGATCTTCTTGTGATGATTGATAATCTGACGAAGTACGTTCATTTGTATCCTGTTCGAGATACCAGTGCTAAATATGTAATCAAGTGCCTAGAGAACTTTATTTGTCAACGCGGACTGCCCGATCGCGTTATATCGGATAGAGGTTCATGCTACACCTCCAAGGCTATGCAAGAGTTCTGTCAAACTAATGGAATGAAACATACATTGAATTCCACTAAACATCCACGTGCAAATGGCCAGGTGGAACGAGTGAATAGAACTGTATTACCTGTGATCAGTATGTCAATGATAGATCCACAACATAAAGATTGGGACGTTAAGATGGCTGAGATAGAACGAGATCTCAATAATTCGTTAAACAAAACGACGAAGTTCACAGCGTTCGAGTTGGTGCATGGCTACAAACCAAGGTTCCAGGATGGAATACTGCGACAGTTAACAAGTAAATCCGATAACACACCGTGGAAGGATCCCGAGGATCTAAGGAAACAAGCAAGATCGACTATAATCGATAAACAAGAACAGATGAAGGATCAATTTGATCGTAAACACTGCGCTGGAGATAAATACGAGGTGGGAGAGATGGTCGTGATGCGGCGAGTTCCTACACACACCGGACAACCTACCAAGACGCAAGCTAAGTTTCGAGGCCCGCTTGTAGTGACCGCAGTCCTACCAGCCGACACCTACCGAGTCAGCCAGGTCCGAGGTGCCGAGAACGGACGTTTTTACGTTACCACAGCGCACGTATCGCAACTCAAGTCGTGGGGATCAAGTCACCAAGTCGATGACGGTGACCCCGAGTGTCTCGAAGATCATCATGAGAATTATGTCAATAACGAACAATCTGAGACGAATATGAACCCTAGAGTTCAGCGGTCTGCTAAAAGACCAAGTTATTTAAATGATTATGTTTAGGAATAATATGTTAAATGAGTTATTTTTAATGTATCATATATGTTATGTAAGGCCTTATGCCAGTTGATACAGCTTGAAAAATTGAGGTCAATTACAATAATCAGGATGCCCGAGTGTTAGCGTTTTCCGATCGCGCCCTGAGCGCTACCCGAGCGGAGCGGTGTTGACGTTTTCCGATCGCGCCCTGAGCGTGACCGAGCAGAGTGGGCAGAGGAGGAAGCGAGTTCGATACAGACAGCGATGACGAGAGGTGGTGTCGTTCGTTGTATCCGATCATATCCGCGAGTGTCTGTAACTATCCGTGTCTTGAACCATTAAATACTCATCAATAACCAAGCTTGCGTTTCCGTCAGTAATTACCCGTATCCGTCCCGTCCTGACATTAACCGATTACAAAACTGCGCAAAATTAATGTTTTTCATTGTACCTTCCAAATATTGAAAAAGTGTCCAGATGCTGCCTTTAGTTTTGTATCAGCTTCACAATGGGTTTTAGAAATAAAATATTTTTACGATCATTATTTTATTTTTTGGTAATTATTAATTATCAAAGTATAAATAAAATAACAATCGTAACGATAACAAACTGTGAATGTTTTTAAACCCATTGTGTAGCCGATACAAAACCAAAGACAGGACCAGAATAACTGTTTCAATATTTGGAAGCGTTCTCATGATATAATAAAACACATTAATTTTGAGCTGTTTTAATACGTTGCCAACTCGATTTCGGCCACTGGCAATCCGGACTGAAAGTTTTTCCTGGGTTTTCTTCAGTCGCAAAGGCGAATGCTGGGATTGAGTCCTACTAGCAACAGCTCTCGAAGATCCTTCACAACTATCCAAACACCCTAATATACCTATAGTGAAGTCATCTCACATCAACCGATAGAGAGGGCTCAGCGGTAAGACGCGAGACTCTAATTCGGGAGGTCGCCGGTTTGATTCCGGCCACCGGCAGTCCTGACTGAAGGTTTTTTTCCGAGGTTTTCCTCAGTCGTAAAAGCGAATGCTGGGATTGATTCATACTATCCTCGGACAATCCTTCCTAACCATCCAAACACCCTAATAACCTAGTTAGTCACCTAAAGAGGGGCACATCAGGTAAAACTGGTGTGCACCCTATAACAGGTATACGTAATATTTTTACTACTCATTCGGTGGAACACAATAAATTTGTGTTGCCTGTCGATTAATTGCCTGTCGATAAATACATGGTACAAATATAGACATCGTCAACTTAATACCATAAGATTATACAAGTGGCTCAAGGTTGGTACAGGTTTGGAAGGCTGTGCGTTCGAGTCCCATCATTAGTGTAGTGTGGTGTGCTGCCCCTCACACTGGGGCTCGAACCCAGATAATCTGCCATTATCACACATCCACAGACAGGGGCAGTTTAAGCTTTTGCTATACATACTGTAATACAAGGCATACACTATTCTTCACCCCCCCCCCCACACCCCCCTATCCGCACGCACAGCTTAGGTGTTCAGCTAAAAGGGATTCATTTTCTTTTCGTTACATTTAGCAATTTTCGAATGTCGAGTTGGTAGTTGGATTGCTAATGCTGCATTTCAAGGTTTTTAAGGGATTTTTTTCCCTGTAAACTTGGCTCTGTACATCAACATTACCTTTTTTTTTAATTATCAAATTACCATGCTTTGGTAAAATACCAGTAATTTACATCACCATCAGTTAGCCTTCGAGATACTGAGTCATTCTACTTATTTTGTTACTGCTTGGTCCATGCACGAACAACTTTATCCGCCGAGTAGTTTCTGCATTTCAACACCCGTCAATACTATGGTAGGTGGTGGCATCTCGTTGATACTATGGTACTAGGTGGTAACATCTCGTTGATACTATGGTACTAGGTGGTAACATCTCGTTGATACTATGGTACTAGGTGGTAGCATCTCGTTGATACTATGGTACTAGGTGGTGGCATCTCGTTGATACTATGGTACTAGGTGGTAACATCTCGTTGATACTATGGTACTAGGTGGTAACATCTCGTTGATACTATGGTACTAGGTGGTAACATCTCGTTGATACTATGGTACTAGGTGGTAACATCTCGTTGATACTATGGTACTAGGTGGTGGCATCTCGTTGATACTATGGTACTAGGTGGTAACATCTCGTTGATACTATGGTACTAGGTGGTAAAATCTCGTTGATACTATGGTACTAGGTAGTAGCATCTCGTTGATACTATGGTACTAGGAGGTAACATCTCGTTGATACTATGGTACTAGGTGGTGGCATCTTGTTGATACTATGGTACTAGGTGGTAACATCTCGTTGATACTATGGTACTAGGTGGTAGCATCTCGTTGATACTATGGTACTAGGTAGTAACATCTCGTTGATACTATGGTACTAGGTGGTAGCATCTCGTTGATACTATGGTACTAGGTGGTAACATCTCCTTGATACTATGGTACTAGGTGGTAGCATCTCGTTGATACTATGGTACTAGGTGGTAACATCTCCTTGATACTATGGTACTAGGTGGTAACATCTCGTTGATACTATGGTACTAGGTGGTAGCATCTCGTTGATACTATGGTACTAGGTGGTAACATCTCGTTGATACTATGGTACTAGGTGGTGGCATCTCGTTGATACTATGGTACTAGGTGGTGGCATCTCGTTGATACTATGGTACTAGGTGGTAACATCTCGTTGATACTATGGTACTAGGTGGTAGCATCTCGTTGATACTATGGTACTAGGTGGTGGCATCTCGTTGATACTATGGTACTAGGTGGTAGCATCTCGTTGATACTATAGTACTAGGTGGTAACATCTCGTTGATACTATGGTACTAGGTGGTAACATCTCGTTGATACTATGGTACTAGGTGGTAGCATCTCGTTGATACTATGGTACTAGGTGGCAGCATCTCGTTGATACTATGGTACTAGGTGGTGGCATCTCGTTGATACTATGGTACTAGGTGGTGGTATCTCGTTGATACTGTGGTACTAGGTGGTAACATCTCGTTGATACTGTGGTACTAGGTGGTAGCATCTCGTTGATACTATGGTACTAGGTGGTAACATCTCGTTGATACTATGGTACTAGGTGGTAACATCTCCTTGATACTATGGTACTAGGTGGTAGCATCTTGTTGATACTATGGTACTAGGTGGTGGCATCTCGTTGATACTATGGTACTAGGTGGTAACATCTCGTTGATACTGTGGTACTAGGTGGTAACATCTCGTTGATACTATGGTACTAGGTGGTGGCATCTCGTTGATACTATGGTACTAGGTGGTAACATCTCGTTGATACTGTGGTACTAGGTGGTAGCATCTCGTTGATACTATGGTACTAGGTGGTAACATCTCGTTGATACTATGGTACTAGGTGGTAGCATCTCGTTGATACTATGGTACTAGGTGGTAACATCTCGTTGATACTGTGGTACTAGGTGGTAGCATCTCGTTGATACTATGGTACTAGGTGGTAGCATCTCGTTGATACTATGGTACTAGGTGGTGGCATCTCGTTGATACTATGGTACTAGGTGGTAATATCTCGTTGATACTATGGTACTAGGTGGTAACATCTCGTTGATACTATGGTACTAGGTGGTAGCATCTCGTTGATACTATGGTACTAGGTGGTAGCATCTCGTTGATACTATGGTACTAGGTGGTAACATCTCGTTGATACTATGGTACTAGGTGGTAGCATCTCGTTGATACTATGGTACTAGGTGGTAACATCTCGTTGATACTATGGTACTAGGTGGTGGCATCTCGTTGATACTATGGTACTAGGTGGTAGCATCTCGTTGATACTATGGTACTAGGTGGCAGCATCTCGTTGATACTATGGTACTAGGTGGTAGCATCTCGTTGATACTGTGGTACTAGGTGGTAGCATCTTGTTGATACTATGGTACTAGGTGGTAACATCTCGTTGATACTATGGTACTAGGTGGTAGCATCTCGTTGATACTATGGTACTAGGTGGTAACATCTCGTTGATACTGTGGTACTAGGTGGTAACATCTCGTTGATACTATGGTACTAGGTGGTAGCATCTCGTTGATACTATGGTACTAGGTGGTGGCATCTCGTTGATACTATGGTACTAGGTGGTAGCATCTCGTTGATACTATGGTACTAGGTAGTAGCATCTCGTTGATACTATGGTACTAGGTGGTAGCATCTCGTTGATACTATGGTACTAGGTGGTAGCATCTCGTTGATACTATGGTACTAGGTGGCAGCATCTCGTTGATACTATGGTACTAGGTGGTAGCATCTCGTTGATACTATGGTACTAGGTGGTAACATCTCGTTGATACTATGGTACTAGGTGGTAACATCTCGTTGATACTATGGTACTAGGTGGTGGCATCTCGTTGATACTATGGTACTAGGTGGTAACATCTCGTTGATACTATGGTACTAGGTGGTAGCATCTCGTTGATACTATGGTACTAGGTGGTAGCATCTCGTTGATACTATGGTACTAGGTGGTAACATCTCGTTGATACTATGGTACTAGGTGGTAACATCTCGTTGATACTATGGTACTAGGTGGTGGCATCTCGTTGATACTATGGTACTAGGTGGTAGCATCTCGTTGATACTATGGTACTAGGTGGTAGCATCTCGTTGATACTATGGTACTAGGTGGTAGCATCTCGTTGATACTATGGTACTAGGTAGTAGCATCTCGTTGATACTATGGTACTAGGTGGTGGCATCTCGTTGATACTATGGTACTAGGTGGTAGCATCTCGTTGATACTATGGTACTAGGTGGTAGCATCTCGTTGATACTATGGTACTAGGTGGTAATATCTCGTTGATACTATGGTACTAGGTGGTAACATCTCGTTGATACTATGGTACTAGGTGGTAACATCTCGTTGATACTATGGTACTAGGTGGTAGCATCTCGTTGATACTGTGGTACTAGGTGGTAGCATCTCGTTGATACTATGGTACTAGGTGGTGGCATCTCGTTGATACTATGGTACTAGGTGGTAACATCTCGTTGATACTATGGTACTAGGTGGTAACATCTCGTTGATACTATGGTACTAGGTGGTAACATCTCGTTGATACTATGGTACTAGGTGGTAGCATCTCGTTGATACTGTGGTACTAGGTGGTAGCATCTCGTTGATACTATGGTACTAGGTGGTGGCATCTCGTTGATACTATGGTACTAGGTGGTAACATCTCGTTGATACTATGGTACTAGGTGGTAGCATCTCGTTGATACTATGGTACTAGGTGGTAACATCTCGTTGATACTATGGTACTAGGTGGTAGCATCTCGTTGATACTATGATACTAGGTGGTAACATCTCGTTGATACTATGGTACTAGGTGGTAGCATCTCGTTGATACTATGGTACTAGGTGGTAGCATCTCGTTGATACTGTGGTACTAGGTGGTAGCATCTTGTTGATACTATGGTACTAGGTGGTAACATCTCGTTGATACTATGGTAAGTTACTAGTTATTACTACTGGCATGGAAAGGAAAACAAGGAGAATACATGCAAATGTATCACAAAGATTAGACAACAATTTAGTATATTTATTTCCAAAACACAATTTGTTAACGATAACAAATTAACAATAACAATTTTCGTCCACAATTAAGACCTAAAAATGACTAAGTCACAAAAAACATGAAAAAATATAAACATTTTGTGCATTAAATTACATTTGGCACAATCAATGTGTTAATACTCAACGATTTAAAGCTATTAATTCAGCATTGAATGCAAACAAAACAATGCAACCTTTTTAAAAAGCAGTGAAATTTTGATAGTCGAATCAGGAACAATAAAAACTACATAACATTATTATTTATTAAGTAAGATAACCTAATTGTTTTATCTATTTTATAAGTGCCTCTAGATCTCCAAGTTTGTCAATATAATAATCCGGAACCAACTCTTTCTCGTCACAGATTTTTGATTCCTTCCATTCATTTACTTCTTGCAGTGTAGTTACTCCAGTTAGCACCAGGAGGGTCTGGAAACCACCACGTTTTCCAAGCAGAATGTCAGTATTACAACTGAAACATAAAACGAGAAATGTGTACCTGTCCTATATTGCTGCATATCTTCACTCACAAATACAGTATTGATTGATAGATTGATATTTGGGCTGTATGTTTCAATACAGTGGGAACTAAGCTGCAGACTAGAGAGCAGAATGCAAAGATCAAGCAGTGTACATTGCGCAATGGAAGCGTGGTACATTTAATATTCTTGACACATTTGCATTTTCTTTAATCTAAAAACAACTGATTTATGACAAAGCTACATATTATATAAATTTGCTTACAGATTTACTCTTAACCTATCCAGCCGGTTCAGGTTTGAGGAGATTCTCACAGTGCCGCGGAAGGCTTTTAACGCATTTTATAACTTTCCAACAACAGATTAAGCCAATTAAATTATAAATAATTAAATGGTTTCCCTAATAATGGTTTCCCACATAATGATTGCAATATATTGTATTTGAAATGTTGTTAGTCCAGATTTTAGTCCTTTAAAACCACAATCTGCTCATTTGTAACTTTTTCAGTACGTATTGTAACACATTCTCAAGATATAATTAAAAAACTAAATTTGCATGTTTTTTACAGTGAGACTAGTCCTACTCGTAGTACTTGATGCCTTCTAACAGGGACCAAACTCGCTCAGTAATGGTATTTTATTGATATCTTGAAAATTCTTCTCAATACCGGTATCTTGAACCATTCTTAAGAGGAAGGACTACTAGCCATATTAAAACTCGCAAAATTAACGTATTTTCGTCATATCTCAATAACGCCACACAATATCAAAACAGTGACACCTACGCACATTGTGGATTCGTGAGAGCTCAATACCAAATGAAAAAGATTTCGTAGATTGTAGTAATTATAGTTGTAATTTATAATTAACTTGTAAATTAGTTAAATCACAAATAATAATTATAATTACTGCAAACTAATAAATCTTTTTCATTTGGTATTGAGCTCTCACGAATCCACAATGTGCGTAGGTGTCACTGTTTTGATATTGTGTGGCGTTATTGAGATATGACGAAAATACGTTAATTTCGCGGGTTTTAATATTGGCTAGTAGTCCTTCCTCTTAAGATATGAATAAAATACAGTTATATTTGCGTAGTTTATATTACTAAAAACATTTGATTTTGTGTGGTTTTTATAGTCGGGACTCGGCTTTTTCCTTTAACTAGACATGCATCGTAATACTTACCGATCTCCAATCATGAGTGTGCGCTTGGGATCGATGTTGTAACGAGTGGTGATAGCATCGCACATGTATGTGCTAGGTTTCCCTATTTTGAATGCTTCACGACCAGCGCATGTCTCTATAGCCTTCACCATGCAACCTGTGCCTGCAAACAGTTACAGCACTATTTAAAATACTCGAGGAAAAAGTAATAGTATTATGGTATCACTAGCTGTGTTTGTAAATTGTGTTAATGGTTTTTGGTGATTTTGAGAGTAAATTACACCAGACCATGTCAAAATTCAAAAAGAACTATTTTATACAATATGCATACAGTGAAGCAGGTCCAAGTATGATCACATTAAAAATTAAAATATATAAAGAACATTATATAATATTTGCACATCTGTAATAAAATTGAACTACACATGAAAGTCATTACATGTAGTACAAATATTGGATAGCTGATGTCAATGAAGAAGAGGTAGTGTCGTTAAGATGTGACACACTCAAATTTGTACTGCACAACTACCAAATGATTGATCTCACAGAACACAAACATATTTTAAACTGTAGGTAGAAAATATAAATGAAGATAATATGTTGCTACAGTTTGGACAGAAAAAGCTCAAGACTGTACATACCAGGTACGACCAAGTTTGGCAACAGTTCATGCTTCATAGGAAACCTTTCGTCAGTGTTTGTAGCAATGAACAAACAGCTTGGATCACTTAGGTAGCTGGCAGCCTTTAGCATTTTAGGAAAGCTGATATGAGGGTCAAATCCGACAACCACAGCTCCGATATCCGCCTCAAATGTGAGTTCGTTTTTGACGAATTGTTCAAGATTCTTCTGCAGAGGATCCGCCTGTCCGGAGAAAACACAAACTCTTAGCTAGCATAAAACCGTGCAATTAGTACATTACAATTACATCATTACATACAGACAAAAAGAAGCTCTACACAAAATTATAAGATTTAAACATATAGAATTGTGAAAAGAAGCTTTAAAAACTTGAACTTAAGACTAGGAAAACGCTCTGTTTGACGCGTTGATAAGCGAGCGCGTCCATATCTACGAACTTTGTGGCGAAAAGTTCTCAAAGCTAATAAAAAGTAAAAACAACAATTCAGAACAATTCAAGAATGCGCATTGCAAACTTGTTCCTAATTTCCATAGCTATTATACTTCCCGACATTGTTGGATGCAGTGCAATGTGCGTTGCTAAGAAATTTCGTCGTGATGTTTTGAACACGGTCCGCCACCGTTACTAACAGTTATTGACAGCATTTGAAATGTAATTTCTGCCTCTAATACGTATCACATTGCGTTTACATTAGTATATTCGTGACCGGACAAAAATTTACTATAAGATAGCCACCTCACATTTTGCTGTCACTGTGTTTCAGAAATATATTTTCGAGTAACTTTAGTGTAACTTTGCCAATATTTATCAGATCGCCATAAAGCGAACATATTCGTGATCAGAAATATCTGTTAAAAAATATGGCTATCTCACATTTTGCCGCCATTTTGTTTCAGAATTTTTTTTTGCAGTAACTATGGTGTAACTTTGTAACTTTTCGAACGATTTTGCCTCAAAACTATACACCTTCAATCCACATCGAGGCTTGTGGATGGTCCAAATTTCAAGTTGATCGGACTTTCCGTTCGACCGCTATTGACAGACATAAAAAAAAAAAAACAGAACGAAGTGCCATAAGAGTCTAGTGGAGACGCTTGCTTCGCTTGCTTAATAAATTTGCTTCAAATTCACAGATAGGCCTATAGGAGGTGGTCTACATACACAACCCAAGAAAAAGTAAAAAAGCTTTACAATTTACAAACCTAACAAAATATAGAAAACATATTATGTTTCAAGTGGAAACACATACATATATAAGCAATGACATGTCATATAATTTTAATTTATTAAACACTGCTTTATTGTCACTGCTATTTATTTGTATATTATTATTTATTATTATTAAATAATATAATAGGATACATATTGATACATAAAGCTAGACTTCTTTATAGGTGATGAAGCACATACTGTGACATATCTAACTGTAGTAGAAGTTTAAGATACGTGAATGCTACAACAAGAAGAACTCAAGGACCACACAATTCAAGCGAGTTGGTTAACTTTGTTTTTAGTTTTTACATACCCCAGAAATGGTATGACTTATGCCAACCAGGTCAAGTTCCTTTGTTATTCCAGTTGAACCAACAACATAAACCTTCTTTTTGAAGCCAATATCCTGTAAGTAACATGCCGTAAGATACGCAGTAGAAAGGATATTCTCTTGAGTTCCAGAGTAACCCATTGCGGTACATTTACTCACAAACTCGTCACGAGTTTTGGTACTATTATTTGTTACGTAAAATACTCGTTTTCCCATTTGTGTAAAAAGGTTGAGTACGTCGGGTGATCCAGCTATGACTTGGTCGTACAACCATAGTACACCTATAAAATTTCAATAGATTAATAATCTAGAATAATTTAGACAGGCCACATTGGGCCTTGCAAATACTTGCTATGATTCACATAAGATGCTTAGTGACATTCAAAGTAAGCACTTACCATCACAATCAGTTAAAACAGTGTCAAATGAGTTCACAAATTGAAAAAGATCACATTTTGGAAGACTCGCTAAATTCTGTGCTGCCATTGCTGCTGGTCTAGTGCAGTGAGAAAAGTGATGTAACAAACCTGAAAATGAGATAGGCTTAGAATATAGCCTAATTTACACATGCCTACAGCCGCACAGGGGAGATCTTAGACTAGCATTACCGGTAGTGCTTAAGATGTCCATATCTCAATAATGCTACCTAGTGTTAATAAAATTGAAAACACTTCGGGCTATTACGCCACGTCCCTTACCGTAGGCCATATGCCGACGTTTCAAGACCAATATCGGTCTTGTCCTCAGGGCAGATCGAGAGCTACTGGCTGTCGTCTGCGTCATTGGCGGGTGTGTCTCGAAAATCTCGAAGGTTCGAGGGGTCGCTTCGTAATCTCGCTCTTGACATAGCGCGCGTAATACGAACGTGACACCCGGGGTTATTAAACCTATCATCTGTGCCTGAATAGTTACCCTTGTCACGATATTTAGTAGAAGGCTTATGGTTATTAGCCGTTGTCACAAATAGATTAGAATTATTAGCAGGTTGATGACGTGATGGCTGCTGTGGTTGTTGTTGTTGTTGTTGTTGTTGTTGTTGTTGCTGCTGTTGCTGTTGATGTTGCTGAGTTTGTTGTTGGTGATGGTTATTTATTATTAATGGTGCCCACGTATCACTTAGATTGTATAAGCACTTATGGTCATCAGCATTCATGTTGTTGGGATTTTTAGCAACCTCCAGTGCCTCGCGTACAAAGCGCGGCCAAAACTTGGGTTCTTGTTTTAATAGCTTTACGTTGCAAAAATCTATAGCATGGGCGTCGTTACCTATGTTGTCAACAATGTGTTTGGCTATCGCAGAGTGGTGGACTTCGCCCCTCTTAAGATTACCCTTGTGATCTCGGATACGATCGACCACGGTGCGGCCTGACTGACCAATATAAACACGATTACATGAACAAGATATTTCATAAACACCAGGATGATCGAGTGGAGGTATTTTGTCCTTGACGGAACCTAACAATGATTGTATCTTGTATGTAGGCATAAGTACAGTCTTGACTGCGTACTTCGAGAGTGCGCGCGCTATACGGTCAGTCACGTGCTTGATGTAAGGCAAAAATGCAATAGGGCCTTTATTATTATCATCTGCGCTCCGGCCATTGTTTTCTGCCCTCCGGTCACTATTAGTCATATATTTGTTAAAAGCTCTGTTGACATTCGCGCGTTTATACCCATTGTTACAGAGAGCATTAGTGAGAGTCACCCTTTCCTTATCAAAACTAGCCGCGTCCGATAACTTGACAGCCCTGCTGACCAACGAGCTAACCACAGATGACTTATGGCTAGGAGGGTGATTGCTGTCCGCTTGCAAATACAAGTTGGTATGAGTTGCTTTGCGGAACACAGAATGACCTAATGTACCATCAGCCAGTTTGGTGAGAAGAACATCCAAAAATGGAAGTTGATTGTTTTGTTCCAACTCGACCGTGAACTTTATGTTAGGATGGAAGTCGTTCATGTGTTCAAGGAACGTATTTAATTGGTCCCGGCCATGAGGCCATACAACGAATACGTCATCAACATATCGGAGCCAAACTTTAGGTTTAAGTTCTGAGGTGGACAAGGCACTTGTTTCAAGATGATTCATGTATATATTGGCCACCACAGGGGAGATTGGAGACCCCATAGCAGCAATACCTACTTTGTTTATGAGGGCCAATACTATACACAAAATGAAGGAGCTGCTATGGGGTCTCCAATCTCCCCTGTGGTGGCCAATATATACATGAATCATCTTGAAACAAGTGCCTTGTCCACCTCAGAACTTAAACCTAAAGTTTGGCTCCGATATGTTGATGACGTATTCGTTGTATGGCCTCATGGCCGGGACCAATTAAATACGTTCCTTGAACACATGAACGACTTCCATCCTAACATAAAGTTCACGGTCGAGTTGGAACAAAACAATCAACTTCCATTTTTGGATGTTCTTCTCACCAAACTGGCTGATGGTACATTAGGTCATTCTGTGTTCCGCAAAGCAACTCATACCAACTTGTATTTGCAAGCGGACAGCAATCACCCTCCTAGCCATAAGTCATCTGTGGTTAGCTCGTTGGTCAGCAGGGCTGTCAAGTTATCGGACGCGGCTAGTTTTGATAAGGAAAGGGTGACTCTCACTAATGCTCTCTGTAACAATGGGTATAAACGCGCGAATGTCAACAGAGCTTTTAACAAATATATGACTAATAGTGACCGGAGGGCAGAAAACAATGGCCGGAGCGCAGATGATAATAATAAAGGCCCTATTGCATTTTTGCCTTACATCAAGCACGTGACTGACCGTATAGCGCGCGCACTCTCGAAGTACGCAGTCAAGACTGTACTTATGCCTACATACAAGATACAATCATTGTTAGGTTCCGTCAAGGACAAAATACCTCCACTCGATCATCCTGGTGTTTATGAAATATCTTGTTCATGTAATCGTGTTTATATTGGTCAGTCAGGCCGCACCGTGGTCGATCGTATCCGAGATCACAAGGGTAATCTTAAGAGGGGCGAAGTCCACCACTCTGCGATAGCCAAACACATTGTTGACAACATAGGTAACGACGCCCATGCTATAGATTTTTGCAACGTAAAGCTATTAAAACAAGAACCCAAGTTTTGGCCGCGCTTTGTACGCGAGGCACTGGAGGTTGCTAAAAATCCCAACAACATGAATGCTGATGACCATAAGTGCTTATACAATCTAAGTGATACGTGGGCACCATTAATAATAAATAACCATCACCAACAACAAACTCAGCAACATCAACAGCAACAGCAGCAACAACAACAACAACAACAACAAAAACAACAACAACAACAACCACAGCAGCCATCACGTCATCAACCTGCTAATAATTCTAATCTATTTGTGACAACGGCTAATAACCATAAGCCTTCTACTAAATATCGTGACAAGGGTAACTATTCAGGCACAGATGATAGGTTTAATAACCCCGGGTGTCACGTTCGTATTACGCGCGCTATGTCAAGAGCGAGATTACGAAGCGACCCCTCGAACCTTCGAGATTTTCGAGACACACCCGCCAATGACGCAGACGACAGCCAGTAGCTCTCGATCTGCCCTGAGGACAAGACCGATATTGGTCTTGAAACGTCGGCATATGGCCTACGGTAAGGGACGTGGCGTAATAGCCCGAAGTGTTTTCAATTTTATTAACATTACATCTAGCCACGAAAGTTTAAATTCAATTATAATGCTACCTAGTGATGGAACGTTGAAAATTTTCAATAACATTCAAAGTAAGCATTCAAGTACACATTCAATTATTCACATTCAAGTACAGTAATATCGTATTTACCTGAATCTAAGGCTATAATTGTTTCCATTTTGTATAGTTAAAATATCGGGGGCCCACTAGTTAATTCTCATAATAACTTCACATCAGTATCATGTTATCAGTATGTAGCTGTAGTCTGCTGTACCATTGTAGCTGTGTACCCACCACCAAATCTTATAAGCAACAGCCCACGTTTTATTCCTTACCCTATCACTATCAGGTTAGTGGATGTAGGAAAATAAGAAACAAACTATGCCTTAAATGTACAATAAAGAAACAATTTAGTTTTAAATGTTACTATGTTAACACACAAACTTTTGATATACAAGCAACTCATATTTAATCAAAGATCCTATTGAATTTACTTTTTAAATTTTCAACAAATTGAAAATTGTCACGAAAAATTTCATGAAAATTATCAACCAAAATAATTTTTTATGAAAATTCCCATCACTAATGCTACCACATTGGAAAAGTGAAAACCTGGTTCAATTTGGGTTAGAAAGAACTAAATAATCAGTGAAAAATATTTTGTGTTATTGTAGCTACTGTAATTACTTAGTAGGCCTAATTAGGCCTACCAGGGTTGTTATTTGGAATTTACTTCGAAATAAGTAAATTTAAAATAACACCAATACTAATAATACTAATTATGATATCAAATGTTTTTTTAAAAACATTATTCACCTGGTTCAAAGCCAAATTGAGGCGTGTTTTAAGGTTTTTGATGAGGTGTAGCATTATTGAGATAGACTATGATTAAAAAATGGTAATTTTGCTGAGTTATTAATTATTATAACATTGTCGGTAGTCTTTCCTCTTAACGGCAATACTCATTGCCATGCAAAAGTAATTATTTATTTGAATGATTTTGCCTTACAATTTTATTGATATTATCTTGAGAACACTTAAGGTAGTACTCTATTTATAAAGTGATTCATACCCTACTAGGGAAATTTAGTTTTGTATCAGCTGAACAATGAATTTTCGAACTTTCAAATATTTTAATTGTTAGGATTGTTCTTTCTGTATTATTAGGTATCTAGTTTAAACACATTTTATATGGTTGCTTAAAAAGATTAGTTTATTAGACAAAATTGCACATCCCTAGTTAAATTAACCTTAGTAGCCTATGTCATACTAAAATTACTACTTATTAGTATCAGTCTAGAATTCTTTAGTGCCTCAAATATCCCCCATTAGATGATTTAAACAGGGCCTAGGCTTATTTTTTGCCTTTTCTACTTTTATTAATTTTTAATGGCGTTAATTATTATTCTTTTCTGCATCAAATGCCTGATTCTCAAGAAAATACTATTTTTCAAACCCCAATAAACTGAAAATGATAAGCAAATTTATTCTTTGATTTTACCCCCTGGTAAATAAATATTTCATTAAAGGCCCACTAAACCCAAACATACATATCGAGTCATTAGACGCTGACGCTTTTACGTAAGTCGAATGAAAAACTCCCACCACTCAGCGAGGCTTCGTTCGCCCTACAGCGCAGGTTTCGTTTTGTCTGTGACGTAGACCGATGGCGATAGGGGTTCGATCGTGTGGCTGACATCCCCATTAAAATTGAACGCTAGAAACAACGTCTCACTTCCATGTCTCATAACTCACTCAATTGTAGCCCGATTTCCAAATGAGTGACATCGACATAATCTGCAAATCATTGTGATTAATGTGAGTGGTTGTTCTTGTTGATTCCGACATATGCGAGGCTTTTTGTTGATGGAAACAAAACCTTGTATTCGCCCGCCCACTAATAGCATGCGCTATACCGAGTCCACGCATAAGGCTTCAAACGACAGAATTAATTGTAATACGACGATTGAATTTGGTGTCAATTTCTGTATCAAACTGTCATCTTTCATACCATGGAAACAGATTTTAGCTGTACCGACAAACAAATTACTTATGAGTTATGACGTCTTATTTGAAACAGTGTTGTCGCAATGAGCCGGGCGTAGCGAGAAAGCACGCATGATTTTAGCGGGCGGGCGATTACAAGGTATTGTTTCCATCATCAAAAAAACCTCGCATATGTCAGAATCGACAAGAATAACCACTCACAATAATCACAATGATTTACAGATTACGTTGATGTTACTCATTTGGAAATCGGGCTACAATTGAGTGAATTATGAGACGCGGAAGTGAGATGTTGTTTCTAGTGTTCAATTTTAATGGGGATATCAGCCACACGATCGAAACCCTATCGGTCTACGTCACAGACAAAACGAAACCTGCGCTGTAGGGCAAACGAAGCCTCGCTGAGCGGTAGGACTTTATCATTCGACTTGCGTAAAAGCGTCAGCGTCTAATGACTCGATATGTATGTTTGGGTTTAGTGGGCCTTTAAGTTGAACAAGTACAGTGCTTGGACTGATGTAGCCTAGTTTTGAACTAGCACTACATATATCACGGGCTTGGACTCGAACTAGATTAATTTGGTTTACGTTAGTCCTAGTTGTATACCAACATGGCCAACTTGCGCACTACCTCAATCCGAAGTGAAATATGTTATATTAATAATCTGACTCAAGAAGCAAACTAAACAAACAAAATAGAAAAGGCGTCTACTCTTTAGTGTCAACGTTTGTCGCCACGCGGGGGGGGGCTAGTGTACACGATAGATGTTGGATTCTTTGATACGTAATGAATGATTAATTAATTGCAGTGAAACCGAATTGAGGTGTATATCAACACAAGTTAGGTCGCTTTAACCGACAGACCACTTTGTAATTGTGGTTTATGGTAAACCGAATTCGCCTGTATACCACTAGTTTGAATTCGGATTAACGCCAAATCGGATTCAGTTAATTCAAATTAAACCCCATGATACACGTAGTGAAAGGTAGCCTAGACCTAGTTCGAAGTAAAGTTCGTGGTAAGTACTGAATTAAGTGTGCAATCTGCTGTAGTGCTACACCATCCCTGCACTAGTGTGTCGTCTTCTTCCAATGTGTAAGGAGTCGTGCCCAAACGTCTTGTGTAGTGTAGATATCGCATTAACATTGAGAACTATTGTCAGTGCATTTGATTGAGTGTTTAAAAAGTAGAATTTTCCACCCAAAGTGCGGAAGCATATAAAAAAGTAATCAACTTTTATTACAGTGTTATTTTAGACGTACTTTGTCAATTAGAAATTCTGATCTTGAACTTTTTTCTATATATATTAATTAAGTGTGGAGTGATGTAATACTATTTGCATATTGTGACCTGCACAGTTGATTCTCCATGTTTGTACAGTGTTAACTATTATATAGTAAGCAACTGTTTATTCGTATGCTTCGTTTGTAAAAGCTTTCTACATATTGTGTAAATATACTATTATGTAGTAATGTACTATACAGTCAAAAATACTAATAATGGTGATTTGTGTGGTGTGTGGATGTAACAACAGAAGCCCTACCAAACAAAGCGATTTACAGAGTGCCGACGGAAAAATACAGTTTCTTTTTTTAGATTCCCTATGATGAAGAATTGTCCTTAATTTGGGTTCGATTAAGTAAACGGTCTGACAAATTCAATCTAAACAATTCTAGAATTTGTTCTGAACATTTTGAACTCTGATTTTCATTGGGATTTAAAACACAAGTTGTTGGGCTATTCACAAAAAAAATCACGAATAGTCAAACCAGGATGCGTCTCAAAACTAGTCGGCTTCGCAAATTGCCACGGAGGAACACGACTCGATTGTCGATATCCAAAGACACGGAAGGAAGAATAAGTAGAAAGAAAACTATAAGATATAGTAGTCGCGTCTTCACCACGGTAAGTAAAATATATCAGAATAATATTGTTACTGACTGCCATGTACACGAACATCTCCATAAAGGCACTCACATAAAGCACTCTTAAATATATTCATGTTACGTTAGTAAAAATACGCCATTATTTTGTATTGCAGAACAGTAAGCTACAGCTATAGTCAAAGCAATGCAGTCATCTATTTCAATTAAGTTTCAATGATGTTATTGTTATATTTAATTTATTCACATATTCAACATAATTTAAAACTTACAACTCAATTAGTAGAGATCCTTGTAAATGGTTTTATTTTTTAGCATATTTCGTTTTATTAAATCCAAATTTCGCTGTTGAGCAGTAACTTCAGCTTTTTGGCGGGGTTTCAATTTTAATTTACAAAATCTAATTTGTATCTTGTATTTTAACGTAAACGGGCCTACATTGTCGCGTAGGTCTACCATGATAGTAAAAAAGGAAATGGACGATAATACAGTCAGTAAGGATTCTACTTACGGAATGAAATGCAATTTTTAGTACCTGAGTATGTTATTTATTGATTAATTATCTTTTGTTTTATACAAAATGTGGGGTTTTTGACAGAAATTCGGCGATTTCGCGTCAATTCAACAGCTTTAGTCTTTTTCGTTTTTATAACAGTAAACTTAATGCTATTTCGCGTATACACGGGATTTCGTTTTATTTCGCGATTCAAAAAGACGTTTTTTGGACTCACAACAGACTGTCATGCCAACATATTTCAATTGCTGCACGTTTCAAGTGATTTCGCGCTATCGCGCATTGCGAAATACAAGGATCTCTATCAATTATTAGTGATTCACATTATCAGGTCTTGATGAACATCACCTCCAAACACCTAATATTATTTACACGTAATATCTAGAAAAACCACCGTCTTTGAATTTGCATTTATTTAAAGCCAGCACAATCACATTATAATTCGTATTTGAACAGTTTACAAATGAAATGTAGGTAGGCCTACTGACTCTATATTTTTATTGTACGTGATGTGACGTTGTAATACTGTACAGTGTACGGCACGGCATTATTATGTATTATTAACTACGTTTACATGGACCTCAACTCAATCATACCTAACTATAATTTACGGTATCGGGATCGCAAGCCGGAAATCGTAAAAAAGTTAACTCACATGGTTCTTATGGCACTGTTCACAACTAAATCGTCACGTCGTAATTGATTGTAGGCCTACTAGGAAAATGTACGATTGCAATCACGAATCCGATTACGATCACGATGGCAAAAATTGTGGTTGGGGCTTTAATCCACTACCGTACTGGAATCTTGGGCCCATGTTAGCATTATATAATAATACACAATATTATATAATGATAAGAATCATAACTAACGTAATGAAATTTGGCGTTAACTCTGGTTAGGAATAAAATGATAATGCTAAAGCGAAATAATTCCAGGTAAAATGTATTTGATGTAACTAGGGCCTATATATTTACTTACAAAATTCGTATTGTGTGTTTAATGCTGGTGTGACGGTTTTATCACGTTCACATGATACATAATCACGCAAAGATGTGTTTATCGGTCATGTCTTCATGTTACCACTGTATGCCTTATATTAAAGTAGTTTCTACTGAGCTAATATTTCTTTTTAACTTATATAATGCATTGCTAGTAATCATATAACAAACATTCAAATTGGCCTACGACCTAAATTTTGACGATAAGTATTTAATCAGATAAGGAGAGTAGCATTTTAACATGTGCGAAGGGGCAGCCGGCTAATGATCATGTATCCAAGTGACGTTATGCGCGCACCCGACGAGATCCAGTGCGCGGGAGTGCCAGACTTAGGCAAGAAAGGATATCGTTAGACCATGGGCATAGCCTAGGCTAGACCTAGGCCTACTACACATAGAACAATCACTGCCAATGATGGCCCTAGCTCTAGCCTAAGTTCTCCTAGAGCCAATGGTCAAAGAAGAACATTGGTTTAGAACCTTCGGGCCCTGTGCCTGCCTAATCCTAGCCTAGACCTACTTCTGACGAATTATGTCTCTCAGCCAAGTGAATAAAATGTAACCCATTTACCTTTTAACATAAGAGAACTAGGTCTATCTTTGGGATTAATGAATTACGATTTTTATCACAGACTAATGTCTAGCCTCAGTGATCCATAGCTGGCATAGCTACAATCAAATACCTTACTTACAACCGTACAAACTTTTAAACGCAACAAACCTAGCTTGGGTTAGGTTAGGTCAGGTTATATCACAGGTGGCTTCCAGTCATCCAGTGTTGCCAATTGGTGTTGGTGTTATGCAATCTGAATGGCGGGACTTATAAATTACAATTGAATTTTGTATTATTATTATTATTATTATTATTATTATTATTATTATTATTATTATTATTATTATTATTAATATTATTATTATTATTATTATTATTACTATTATTATTATTATTATTATTATTATTATTATTATTATTATTATTTTATTGTTGCAATACATACAAACTCGGTCAAAACCGGCGTAAACATGTTGTACCGATATATGCTAAGTATTTCCATGTGTTTACCTTATTAAAATCTACTTAGAACTAATTAAATATATCATTGTCCATATTATTTTTCCAAAACAAACTGTGGATGCTATGTACGGTCGTGGCCGATTTGCACTCATCCCAGCATTTGCAGGGGTGTCGGAAGTCTATTTTTCCAGGGGGGGGCGAACGTTCCAGCTGACTTTGCCACATTTTGTAAAAATAGTAACATGGTTCATGGCACAAAGTTTAAAGCACCAAAGGCTGGTTGGTGGTGCAAGGGTATCATTTTTTTTTTTTTTTAAGAACGTAAGCAATTGATCACATTAATATCGTAATTAAAATATTCCAGAAAAGCAGGTTGAATTGGAATATATACTATTCAAATATGGCGGGAATATATAGTTGGATATGTTTGACTATGCTGTGAGACCTCCATGGTGAGTTGGGGAATAGTGAATATGATGATGTTTGATGTTTATGTGTGAAGGAATTGAATATTATTATTATTATTATTATTGGTTTTGGGGTTTAATAATTAAAGTAATTATTATTATTATTTTATTGAATGTTATAGTGGGTTTACGCCTAAGCGTTGGGAACTCGCGCCCTCGCATCGCTCCTAATGTTTAGCTGTAAACGCTACCGGAAGACAGACATGCAATCTCGGTCAAAACGGACGAAATGTCACGTATATATCTATGAGTATAGAGACCTAACTTAATTTTAACTCTAATTATTATTTTAAATCATTCATCAATCTCGGGTTGGTACCAAATGGCGTTAACATATTATACGGAAGGGACCCAATGTCAACCATGTTATGGGGTAAGTATTTCAATGGTTACTATTTTAACTTCACTCGTTACTCTCTTAAATTATAGTAGGCTATTGTTCACATTTACAATTTGTAAAAATGTCATTAAGCCGAGTCGTCATTGTCGTTAAGTATTAATGTAATTAAGCTTAGCAAGACAAATATTTTCTTATGATGTGCGGCATCATGGGTGTCTGACAAAAACGTTTTCATGCTACACGTATTTTGATGTGTAAACACATTATTACCTTCATTAGATGACGACGTCAAAATATCACTCATTTCGCCTTCAGTCCTTTCCACGACCACATCATAACAAATCTTTTGTTTCTTAAAAAAGCTCCGTATATCGCTCATTACACAAAACACTACGAACAGTCACACACTCAAAAGTACATCTCACTTCCTCGTCTGTTAAGGTGAATCTACCCCCAATTTATTTTATTTTTTTAAATATGCATAAACACAACATATGTGTTAGTATATGAAATACGCTCATTTGAGAATATCAAAACTAATTTTCAAGCCCATTTTGGAGGAGCCGTATGGTATTTACAACGGGTTTTATGAAAAATACGGCTAACAACTACGTTTAAACCACATACGCGTTTGGCATGCGATTTTTTGTTTACACCTTACCCTCACTATTGGCTATGTGGATTTAGTGTTTTGAAATAAGTGTTTTCAATATTTGGTTTTCTACGATTTATTTTGTTCTTTGGTACGGAAATTGTATTTATACCGGCGAGCAAAATAAATCGTAGTAAACCAAATATTGAAAACACTTGTTTCAAAACACTAAATCCACATAGCCAATAGTGAGGGTAAGATGTAAACAAAAACTCACACACCAAACGCGTATGTGGTTTAAACGTAGTTGTTAGCCGTACTTTTCATAAAACCCTTTGTAAATATCATACGGCTCCTCCAAAATGGGCTTGAAAATTAGTTTTGATCTTCTCAAATGAGCGTATTTAATATACTAACTCTATGTGTGTTCTTTATGCATATTAAAAAAAAAAAAAATGCCTTACAAGTAACAATTTCCTCCACCACCCCAACATCGGTCGAGTTTGCCCAACTGCTTTGTGTGAAACATACCGCTCGCCGACAGAAAGGCCACCGCCCGCGCCGGTGTCAGCTTATGCACTCTCTGGCAGGTAGAAGGGAGTGCAGCATGTGACGTGAGTCATGATTCAGGCCAACGACCATTTGAGATTCAATATCCAAATAAAAATTTCCTTCTTGAACGAAATTTCCGTAAGTTAGGTACCATGCAGCCAGCCTCTGAAATCGCTTGAAGGAATAAGCGGAATCTGTACTCTAAAATGCATTTAATTCATATTGACCATTTTTTCAGGGGGGGGCGAGATGATACTCTCGCCCCCCCTGTGCAAGCACAGGGGGGTCAACTGACCCCCCTGCCCCCCCGGTTCCGACGCCCCTGAGCATTTACTCTTCGTATGGTGGAAACCACAAAAACCACCATCAGGATGGAGAACTTCTTACAGTCTTCATTCCTTTTAGTTCAAAAATTTTCGCACTATCCTACATTATTATTATTATTATTATTATTAATTGTTAATTTATGGGCGTGTTTAAAATTTTCATGCAGATTCTCTATAATTCTGCTTATGAGTGAAATACCATGATGTATGTAACCAAAGTCTGATGGAGGAAGAAGATGGAACAAAAATCGAAATATAACCTGGAAATAAAAAAGGAGCAAATAATACAATAGGGAAGGCTCACACATTTTTTTATTTGCTTACTGGTTACCTCAAGTTAAAATAAACGGGAACTAATTGGTTTCGGCTCGAAAGGTGCATTAACATCGCTTTAACAGCAAGTCAAAGATATTGCTGTCAAAACACGCTCAGAAACGGACCTGCGCCATCTGGGTCGTGATTAAAAGGTTCTGACGTCATAACTCAGTAAACAATTATTTTATATCATACAAATACAGTAGTACTGTAATCTTATTGCTCTCATAAGACTTTAACTGAACCAACGTTTATTTCTAGGTAGTAAATGAACACTACTCAACATTAATTAACACCAATATGTTAAATAATTGCATTATTTTAAACACGTTTTGGTAAATACTGTATCAAAATGTATTTTCTGAAGAAAACAGTGGTATAAAAGGCATTGTTGTAAAGTCACTGCATCCTAGATATTGTAAAATGTTCAACTTAATATCGTTGATATTAGTAAGAATACTTCAAGGAGGCAGTTGTTGGCATGAGTTATGACGTCAAGAGCCGTTTTTCAATTATGGAACGGGAAGTTCCAAATTTCAAACTTAAAATGCTAATAGAATTGGAAATAACGCTTCTCAGATATAAAAATAATACCTCCCGTATTTTTAGATAATGATCTTCCATTTTTAGGTACTTTGAGGAATATGTATTTTTGATGAGCCTTCCCTATTACTTGACATCACAAATTATAAAGACTCAACGATTTCAAATCTGGCATTATGATCATTGCTGTATTGACATGATTTGCAAAAATAATTAAGCAATATAGGCCACATAGGCCCCAGTACTTTTCAATATTTTAGATATTTTGGAGAGCTTTCAAGCCAATTTATGCATGAGATAAAATTGTAGTGTATTATAGATTAAGTTACTAAAAAGCTTAAGATAATACTTTTTTAAATAACAATTGCACAAATTCATCAATTTATACTTATTACCTTATTACGACATTTTCATTGAACGAAAATTTTATTTATACTTTACGGGATTTGTTACCGTCAGAATTACCCTAATTTATATCTCCGATGCAGTGATCAAGGGTCCTCCGACTTCACATGGCTGGTTATAGAAAACTAAGCCTTTCCCCGAACATGCATGACTCCTTACCTTCTTGTTGCTTGGATTTGATTTGACAGTATTGTCTTCATCTCAATCACTCTCACTACCCGAATCTATTGAAAATAAGTGACCACATACAACAGTGGCACAAACAATTACACAGTAAGTCAACCACGACCTAAAGCGTTAACTTGCAAGGAGGTGTCATCATGTATTGTGTAATAGTGAAGTGCATGTGACAGCTACCAACCTAAATCTAGTTGCGTCTCGTTCTCATCTATCCGGTATCGTAGTGATACTATCAGAACGTCTGTTGGAAGGCATTGGCCAGACACATTCTAAGCAAGGCTGGTAGTCTTATGAGTCAATAACAAGCAGGTATGCATCGGAAAATCTCGTGGCGAATTCCATTGAAATAGACCGCGCGGAGTGACCGTCTCTTCCGAGATAAGACACACAGATATTGACACACTACTAGACATTTCAAAACTTATAAATAGAAAGTTTTTATCAAGGTAAGGAATAAATTAGCCCAGTGATAAAATATCAATACTTTGACTTGATGCAATGTAATTATTTATCTTTGGTCTATCAATCATCATTATGATAGTGTGCAATTGTCTTTTTCCTTCAAACATTGATAATTTACTTAGATATAAAATGTATAAGAATATTATTTGAAGCTTGAATTACACATGATTAAGCCTTCTTCTGTTAATGGTATATTATTGATACATATCTTGAAAACGCTCCAAGATATTGTGAAAGTGATTAATACCGGCAATTTGGTTTTGTATCGGCTAAATGATGAATTTAAAACTTTAAAATATTGTCATTGTTACTATCATTTCTACAATCAATTAAAAGATTATAGGCCTAATTACTTAGTTACAGAAATGACAATTGTAACAATTACAATGTTTGAAAGTTATTAAATCCATCTATTAGCTGATACAAAACTAAATTGCAAGTACGAATCACTTTTTCAATATCTAGAAGCATTCTCAATATACAGTAGTATAAATAAAAATCTTTAGCTTGGCAAGTTAGGTCCCCTTTACCCTTAAGTTTATACAACTGCATTGATTGTTTTCTTACTCTCTAAGTTCGACCAAATGGAAGTGAATCAATGTAGGTGAAATATACATAAATAAACTTTATTTTCTTGTTGAGATGCACATTACATATAATATACAGGGTTTACAAGAAGAAAAGAAGGTAAACAAATATACTTTTGCAATTTTTTAAAGAAGAGGAATGTTTTCGGTCTCAGTTTTTCATCAGACCGTACTAACTTATCTATTTTCTATTACTATTTACTAATACATAGTTTATTTATTACTAATTATTTTTAACACCTCCTTCCAGAGTCTGTTCAAAGACAAAAGTGCTTTACAAGTGAAACAACAAGTTTAATGTACATAAGTAAGGTTGCCCATTGACGTTTACTGTATTTAACCGAATAGAAGACAACCTCGAATTTAAGACGACCCCCTATTTTCAAGAATTATAAACTGGAAAAAATCATATTCATTTCCTTAGTATGCAAATTTAAGGCAACCCCCAATATTTTAACCACACAAGATGGAAATAAAATTATAATAGTCTTAGATTCAGGTAAATGTGGTATTTTAATTTTTTACCATATTTAAAAAGCAAAATTTTGTTAATACTATTACATAAATTATTAAAGAACAGTATTACATAAAAAAAATAATCAAAAAGTTTAAATGTATTCAGCAGAGCTATTTGCATCTCACAAAAAGGTAAATATTTCAAGCAGATTTGTATTTCTTTTTGTCAATTAGGCCTTTTAGTGTTTGAATGACTGCAGTGTCTACTTGTGCCTCACTTTGGTTGGCTGCTGAAGGTGGCTTACACACTCATCTTTGGCTGGCTGCACCTATCAGCAACAATACAAGACCATTGACATTGCCCAAAATACATACCAACAAGAGGTGATTGCGATATAAGTTAAATTTAAAAAAAATGTTAACTTGTGATTCTTTGACATCGATTTTTTACATTTTGATAACGATGCCAAAAAAGTTCCTACATCGCGATGTGACCTCGATTCATTTACTTCGATCTCGATGTTGTCATTTTACATCGATAGGCAACCTTAAGGCATGGTATTTTTCCAATTGTCCTTCATCTTCATCTATCACGCCTTATCTTTTCGAATAGCATCATTGTAATATCGAGACGTAAAGCAACAAGATCATATAAAAAAACAAAGACGAACACAAATCTATCAAGCCAGCATTACAAAAATTGAATGGCAACAGCGTGCCCCGAGGCAGAAAGGCTGATGCACCGCCACAATATGTCTGGCTGCCTGTCACTCACTCAACAACAGCTGGGATCCCTTAACGAGAGCAGGCCGGACACTTAGGCATCCTTCAGAGACAATGTAAGTGAAGGATATTTGTCCAGATTTTTGGCGGCACATGCTCTGTTTGAATCTCATTGTTGATGCGATAGTTTGAGATTTTTTTTGTTCTTTTGAACATTTTCCATTTGTTTTTTGAATTAACTACATACTTTCAAAAACGTACAAACGATGTTTCAATGTAGCACATGTATATGTTGATGTAGCGCTCCCATGATTTTGTGACTCAACCGTTGCTCATGACAATTAACCGCTTGACAGCCTAGTAGGCAGGCGCCCAGTTCTCACTTCTCAGCCAACGTCAAGTTATATCAGTTCGCAATTAGTAGAAGAAATTCTAACAGAGATGTTCGTTAAGATTTAAAAATAGAGCGGGCGCTGAAACCGGTTAATTTCTGTACGTGGCGGTCAAGTGGTTAAAATAAATGTTAGCTACTGCAGTCTGTATATTAGCCACTTGGGTTACAGCCAACCTGGATACTAGGTTGAAGGTTCATCTAGACATAGGCTCAATACTTTTGCTATTGTTCAAGCAGCATCCATTGTTTAATATGTAGCATCCTGCATCCTACAATAAAACCCGATCATACAGTGGCTACAGATAAAAATAATAAAACAAAAAAAAAAACATATTTGTTATTCAAATTGCGAGAAGGCCTGGATCATCATTGGAATATAATTAGTTATTTATTTGTGTGTTCAAAAATGTTAACCAGCTTCAAATATTTGTACATTACTGGCTACTAAACCATTACAATAAACATCGATGGTGAGCTCTCTTCTGTCTCGCATTATTTACCTTTAAATATCGGCCCATTGGAATAATACGCCTTAAAATCGGAGGCAGGTTTACCGTCGACATAGTTAAACGATAAGTCGCATTTATTGCAGAAATAACATGGTTGGTACGGCAGTCTTATATCACCCTTTGTCGACCAGTACGCAAGAGATGAGCCACACATGAAACATTTCTGAACCTTGGTCAATGCTTCATATAAGACATACGGATATGCTTTCAAGGAGCGAGGCTCCCCATAGGAGAGCAGATGGATGTCACTTATCACAAACAGGTGTTCACAATGTCCCTGGTGCTGATAGAGATAAGGTTGTCCAAGCTGTACTGTCAGATCCTCCATTTTTGTACTCTCCATTCTGTACGTCTCAAACGGACCCAATTCTTTACGCTCTGCCCATTTTCGAATAACTTCGCTATAATCGAAGTTTTGTGGACTGCGGAAGTCGTTAAAGAATGCGTCGTTGATGAAGAAGAACCCCGACTTGTACACGTCCTGAAATGTATCATACAATTAACTGGCTTGTTGAAGCAGGTGCGGCTAATTGAGGACCAAAAAGGCATTTCTCAAAACATATGTATTAATTAACAGCAACAAGATTATTAAATTTAACATTTATTACTTATTAAGCATATCCTGTTGCTGAAACCCCATATGCACAATACTGTATTACGGTACGATTTATTTGTTACAACGTTTGTTATTACTTAGCAGTGCTCGAAGTGGGGCGGGATGGGGTGAAATGGGATCCCACCACTTCTCAACTAAGGCCTATTACCATCCCGTCACTTATTATTTACGATAATAACAACCGGAATGGTTAACATTGGGAATACATCCCAAAATCAGAGACATACGTGGGGGATATGTTTGCAGAACAAATAATTGATGAAGTTTTCTGTAATCCCTCCCCTCCTCCCCCTCCCTCCAAGCAATGACCGCTACTCAAAGAACGGATCGCCTAGACATACTTCTCCCACCCTCAACCCGCTCCGCAGCCCTGCAGTACAGACAATTACCGATAAATGTCTCACTCGTCGATGGTGTTTGGAGCCTACAGGGTTGGTTTAGTCGCTTTAAATAAAAGTCCCCCACTGAATATCAGTGTTATTACTGAGTGGGTAGACTCTAATGTGAACTTATTTATTGATTTTATTTAATTCTCATAAACATAGCAGTGTAGCATCCTGCAGGTACTTGCCCGTCTATCGGCTTTCCTTTAGTTATGGATAAGTGGTTTAAAAAAAGGAAGCATGGAGAAACTCAGACTACTGGTAAGCGTGTAACATCGAATTGACACGAACCGAATCTCTAAATCTAGAGCTAGTCTTAGGTCTAAAGTGAAAGATTTTTTGATACAGCATGGTACTATGAAAGAATATCTTGAATTATAAATTTTAACTCTATAAACAAGAAAGAAGAAAATGTTAAAAAAGATAATCGTTCGGTATGCATACTTGGTAATGTAATCCTTGCAGACTTACCAGGTAGCCTACCTAGGCCAATTTTATAAACATTCTAATTTTACAATGCATAAGGTAGGCCTACAGAGGTTAATAATGAACAGTAGTTCACTTCTTGGTTAATTCTCTAGTATAAGTCTATCTTTAGTACCTAATCCTAAGTTGACATGTAAACTTTACTACTTTTATGTTAACATTCTAATACGTATAATCTTAAGGAATGACTCGTAATATGCCTCCCTCGAACACATGTTGTGCCAAATGTTTACATTACGAAATAAATAAATACATACATACATACATACATACATACATACATACATACATACATACATACGTACATACATACGTACATACATACATACATACATACATACATACATACATACATACATACATACATACATACACACACACATACATTATTTCTGTTACTCTTCACGGCTACTTATGTAGGCCTATTATTGGTTATATGTTTTATTACGTTATTATGTAACGCTATGGATTATTTAGGTAATATAATTATTACCGGGTTATTAGATAATTTGTTGCAGTAATTGAATACATTCTTAACCTACTTATAATGTTATTGTTTTCATATTTCGCAGTAGTTGTATAGACATATTGATAGCTTGCAATGCTGAGCTTGCAGTTACAACACACGGTGTGCACATGAACTGGGTTGCTGAGCTCAGCTTGTGTGGGCAATAATATGAACTAAAATAAAATGTGAAAGAGGTGAAGTGAAGAGAGTTGATTTTGGGGTCTACACCATGGCACATCTCGCAGGACAGGACTTTGGTTTATGTAAGTAAAGGGGTTGCCATTTATTATTCTGTGATTATTTTCGTGTTGAGAAATAAATGAGTTACAATACTTTATGAAACTACATAATGAGTTCTCACTAATTCTCCACTGGTTCTCCCTGGTGAACACCCTGAATCCATGTGCCCAAACGACCTGGGTTACAATTTTGGTGGCAGCGGTTTTCAGATAGCTGAAATTATGCTATCGGGTGTTTTTCTCGGAAGTATCAGTGTTGGATTGGTGTGTTGAAGTTATGTATGTTTAGTGTAGGTAGTGCGTGTGTGTTAATGTAGGGAAGTGTTTGTTGTCGGTAAGAATGTTTTGTGCAGAATAGTAAGGATTTTATTGTTTTTTTTTTGGTTGAATTGAATTTGAAATTATGCCTCGTGGTAATATGGCAGATCAGGACCTTCAGCGGGTAATTGATGAATTAGTTTCTGGTTTAGCTGATGTGATAAGGAAGAATGAGGAGCAGGCCAAGGAAAATAAAAAATTGAGGGAGCAGTTAGAGGGCCTGGCTCATGGTGAAAGGGGATTTGGACATCAGCAGCGAGTAGATGATGTGAATTTACAGTTAGTTTCGTCATTACTGATATTTGGTGGTGAAAAGAAGGAAGAATTGATTGATGATTTTTGTGATAGTATTGACAATGTGGGCCAGATTAGTGGCTGGGGAGATGCTGAAAAACTTAGAATAGCCAAATTGAAGCTGACTGGTGGTGGTGGCCTTGAGATTTTCTAGGAGTGATGATCAATGCAAAAGTGCTGACACATTTATTACTTTCTGTGCATGTTTACGTGACAGATTTGGAGATAAGCTTCCTAGTCATTATTATTATGAACAGCTGTCTTTAGCTAAACAGCAACGTAATGAGAGTGTAGAGGATTTTGCTGACAGAATAAAAAAGTTATGTGATAAGACTGTTTGGTTGACGGATAATCAGCTGGTAAATGATGCATTGAGAGTAGAAGGAGATAGGAGAGCTTTAGATGTGTTTACGAGAGGATTGCTAGGCAGGGTTGGAGATCTAACTAGGGTGAAATTTCCAGCTACGTTAAGGGAGGCAGTTGCTGTCGCTGTGGCGATAAATGAATTGAATGTGAATAGTGAAAATAACGTTGAAAGGAAGGTGTTTTCGGTAAAACAAGATATGGTGTGTTTTTCATGTGGTTGGAGAGGTCATGTTGCGAGAGACTGTAGGAATAAGGGGCAAAGGTCTAAATCTAAGGTTAAGTGTTATAATTGCAATAGAATGGGGCATTATAGGAATGAGTGTCGGAGTAATACGTTTCAAGGTGTGGGAGGACCTAGAGCACATACGTCAGTAAGGGGACACCCAAACGGCGGAGGGGTTGGTGGAGAGGCCGTACGCCTACCCCAGTAGTGATGAGTGATGATGTACGTGAGGCCGTCAAAAATATTTGTTCGAGTGAGTCAGGAATGAATGTTGATAAGGTTACACGAAGTAAACAATGTGTGTGTGTGGCTATAGCTGCGACTGATTCGGTAGCACGAGAATTAGTGGTGCAGGGTGAAATAGAAGGGCACAAAGGGCTTATTATGATTGATACCGGAGCTCAAGTTTCTTTAATTCGATGTGGTGTGTCAGGAGCGAAAGTATTGGAAGTAGATTTGACAGTTAAAGGAATTACGGGAAGTGAGTTACGTTTGTATGGTAAGCAGGTGGTTAGTGTTATATTTGATAATGATTTAGAAGTGACGTCAGAGTTAGTTGTTAGTGATATGCCAGAGGGGTATGTGGCTGTTATTGGATATGACTTGTTGAAGAGATGGGGAGCAGGGATTGATTTGCCGAAAGCGTTGTTAAGGTTATCAGTAGGAGACATTCGGTTAATGAACGTGTACGGGGACAATTGGTTGGGAACTTTGAGTAATACTAATGTGCAGGGAGTCATGAACCCAGTGCATAGGTTAAATCAAAGTGTGGAACCTGCAAGTAGGACTGGTAAGGAGGTTACTGAGAAGGTGGGGATTCAGGGAGTAGCTACCCCTGTTGAATCAAATTCTCCAGTTGATAAACTGAACCCCTTTAAGTCTGAAAAGTCTGTTGAGGCAGATCCCTATTCTTCTTCGGAGGGTGCATGTACGTTGTATGCATGTTGTGTTACTGATGTTGTTTTACCTCCTCGTAGTGAGAAGTTAGTGAGGTTAAAGTTGGGAGTGAGGAGTGACGAGTTAGATTCTTTGAGGGGCACAGAGGTGTTGTTAGAGCCTCAGGAGTTGTTAATACATGGAGTATATAGTGCCAGGATTGTTACTTTTAGTAGTTGGGCAGACGTGTCTGACGAAGTTAGTGAACGTTAGTATGGAGGAGCTTATTGTGCCTAAGAATACAAAGGTGTCGTTAGTGGAAAAATTTGTGAGTTCAGGTTTAAGTGAGAGTGTACTGTAAACGTGTGTTTATGTGAAAAAAGTGGAGGTCACAGTACTAATGAGGATGATTTGTTGTTAAGGACTCAGCTAGAGGAAAAGTTATGTCATTTGTCAGGAGAGGGCAGGGAGATTATGTTGAATACATTGTGGGACTATAAGGATTTGTATTACCAGGAGGGTCAGAGTCGTTTAGGATGTACAAATTTGGTGACTCATAAGATTGATACGGGGGCGTCTCTCCCAATACACAAGAAAGCGTATCGAGTTCCATATCATCAGAAGAAAGTTCTCAAAGATTTGATACAGGATCAATTGGACAAAGGTATAATAGTACCGAGTTATAGCCCTTGGGCAGCGCCTGTGGTTATTGTACCTAAGAAGAGTACGGACGGGAAACCAAAATTCAGAATGTGTTGTGATTTTAGGGGTGTTAATGGGGTGACAGCTACTGATGTATATGAGTTACCTAATATAACAGAGACCTTGGATATGTTGGGAAATTGTAAATTGTTTTCAGTGATTGATTTAGCGAGTGGGTTTCATCAGATCCCTATGGATCCGGACAGTCAGGGTAAGGTGGCGTTTAATGTGCCATTTGGTCATTATGAGTACACTAGAATGCCTTTCGGGGTGCGGAATGGGCCCGTATCATTTCAGCGATTGATGGACTGTGTTTTAATGGGGTTGAAGGACGATCAGTGTTGTGTGTATATGGATGATGTCATTATTTTCAGTAGGGATATGAATGAACATGTATAGTTAGGTTGAAGAATGTTTTTGAGAGGTTAAGGAATGCTAATTTGACTATTCAGCTTGAGAAGTGTAAGTTTGCGGTACAGGAAGTTGAATATTTAGGTCATGTAATAGGCCATGATGAAGTTCGGCCAGATTCAAAAAAAGTGGAGGCTATACGAAATTATCCAGTGCCTAAGTCGAGTCAGAGAAGTGAGGGCATTTTTAGGGTTGACAGGATATTATAGAAGGTTTGTTATGAATTATGCTGACATTGCTAAACCACTCATACAGTTGACCAAGAAGGATGTTGTTTTTGAATTGAATAAAGTTAATCAGCGGGCATTTGAGACATTGAGAACTTGTTTGATTACTAAGCCTGTTTTAGTTTATCCTGATTTCAAGAAGAGTTTTAAGTTAACTTGTGATGCAAGTGGGGTGGCAATAGGGTCTGTGTTGTCGCAGGAGGTAATTGGGGCTGATTTGCCGGTAGCGTATGCGTCCAGGGTGTTGAATAAGGCTGAGAGGAACTACACGTGTACAGAGAGGGAATTGTTAGCGGTGGTTTTTGGAACGAAGGTGTTTTGTTGTTACTTGTATGGACAGAAATTTACAGTTGTGACGGATCATGCTAGCTTGAAGTGGTTATTGAATTTGAAATATCCAAGTAGTCGTCTGAGTCGTTGGGCGTTGAGATTGATGCAATATGACTATGATGTGATTCACAAACCGGGGGTGAAATTAGCAAATGCGGATGCTTTGAGTAGGCATGTAATGACGACACAGGTAGGGGTGTTACCAGTTTTGGATTTAGAACTTATTAGGCGGTGTCAGAAGGATGATAAGGATTGTCAGGCATCTTGGGGAAGGAAAGGAGTTAAAGTTAGTCCTGAACGTGTGATTTATTATGACATGAATGGAACTAAATTAATTTTGGTGCCTATAAAATTGAGGGAAAAGGTTATTCAATTGCACCATAATTTACCAACTGCAGGGCATGGGGGTGTGAAGAAAACTTTGAATTGGATACGTAATAAGTTTTGGTGGAGTAAGATGGAGCAAGATATAAAGGAGTATGTGAAAAAGTGTCATGAGTGTAGTCAGCGGAAAAATTTTGGGAAAGGGGTTGCGCCTTTAGGGAGGTTTGAGGAACCAAAAATTCCATTTGAGAGGGTAGCGATGGACATTGTAGGACCTTTACCAAAAACGGAATCAGGTAATAAATACATATTGAGTGTAATTGACCATTTTACTAGATTTGTGGAATTTGTGGCTATACCAAATCAATCAGCAGAAATAGTTGCAAGAGCATTGGTTCACAGGGTTATTACAAAATTTGGAGTACCGTCAGAGATCTTGTCTGATCAGGGGGGTAGTTTTACAGCGGATAATATGAAGCAGATGTGTAAGTTATTGAAAATACGTAAGTTGTTTACGACAGCGTATCATCCTCAGTGTAATGGTAGGGTAGAGCGAATTCATAGATCAATGGCGGATATGTTGAGTTATTATGTTAATAAGGCACAGACAAATTGGGATGAATATTTACCATATGCGTGTATGGCAATGAATTCGCAAGAGAATGATAGTACAGGTTATTCACCATATGAGTTATTGTTTGGGAGGAAATTGGTTATGCCAATGGAGGCTGATTTGGTTATTGGGGAAAGTACAGAGGTTTATAGTGAACATGTGGAAAGACTGAGAGAGAGGTTGTTAGAGGTGAGAGATAGGGCAGGTTTGAATCAGGTGAAAGCAAAGGAGAAGCAAAAGAGACAATATGACAAGAAGGCGAAATCTAGGGTTTTTAGTGTTGGTGATTTTGTGTATTTACATAATCCAGCAGTAGTTAAGGGTTGCGTGAAGAAGTTAACTAAAATGTGGAAAGTGCCTTATGAAATCGTAGAGGTTATTTCGAAGTTAAATGTTAGGTTGAAATTAAAGTATAATAAAACCGTAGTAGTGCATGTAAATAGAATAAAACCTTGTTATGGGAGGCGAGGAAAAGTGAGGAAAGACGCAGTAATTGTGGATATCAAAGGAAGAGAAGAGAGTGGAGAGGATGATAGTAGTGAGGATAGTGAGCAGAGTAAGGTGCAAGATCAGGGTAATCAGGATGTGCAAGAAAGTGGTGGAAGGATGAAGTTAAGGGGTGGAAAGTTAGTGGGGTTGAAGTAAGGGATTGTATGTATATTTATTATTTAAGTTGTTGCATGATTTGTGTATTTCAATTGTTTTATTATTTGTAACTATTTTTTAATCTGTAATCTGTATTTTGTAATCTGTAATCCATCATTCTGTAGTAACTTGTGTTTTGAGTTTGTTTTTAGAAAGGCAGCATGATTTGTGTTATCGGCAAGTTTTGGAGGGGAACAGTAGGGTGCCTGTATGGATCAAGTCGCGTAATAATTGGATTTATAGTGTAGCGGGTTCACAGGAGGTCACTTTTAAGTGTCTTCAGAATAAGTATTATAATACTACTACTTTGACAATAAAGAATTCTGGGGTAATTGAATGAGTGGCAAATTGTGATATATATTTGGGGGTAATTTTAAAATTTTTTCTCAATTTCAGGGAAATGTGAAGTATAATAAGGTTTTTAAACCATTATACATACCAAAAATAGGGGGTTTAGTTTTGAATCATGAAATGGAAATTTTACATAGGGATTTGAATGTCACTTTTGAGACTTTGAAGAGTATAAAGGAAGAGTTAGGTGATAATTCAGTTCAGGTTGATTTGAAATTGTTGTTAAATAATATTGAGAAGGGTTGTGAATTTCGAAGTTATGTTAAAATAGTTAAAGTGGGGTTGGTTGGCGTGTTGTGTGTAGTTGCGTTGCTGGTGGGTTGTTTAGTGTGTTATTGTAAGCGAGTACATTTAAGGGCATGGTATAGGTCATATTGGGGGAAGCATCGGAGGGCAAAAATAGTAGGGTGTACGGATGCAGAGACCAGGCCAAGCGGTGATGTCGAAGAGGGGAAGAAAGAGATGTCACCTGTACCAGCCAAGCGTGTTCGAGTCAGGATGGATCCTATCCAGAGTGCTGAGGAGGGTTTATCTGGAAACTGAGATTAGTGGTGTTGTTTGGTGTCTTCGAGAATTGTACTACGAGGGCTACAGTTGTAATAGATTTTAAAAAAAAATATCAAAATAACTCAAATTTATCAAACATGAGTTGAATTGAAATGTTTTCATTATTTTGTTCCTGGATGTGAGGTGTACATGGATGTGGGATTTACTTATTAAAGTTATTAGAGGTATTCAGAGGTTCGAGTCAATTTAGTAATGTAGAAAATGGAACAATGGGAAGCCTGTGTGGTAATTGCAAGTGGTATTATATTTCATTAACAAATTGGGGGGTGATACATTTAGGAGGTGTGATTCATAGCGAGACAATGCATGCTTGGAAATGTTTATGTATATTATAGTAGGTTGAATGGAAATTATGCATTTTATTTTGTTCTGTTGGGGAATCACTAAAAGTAATGGTGGCTGTGGTTTCTGATGGAAGTGTCCAGATGTGAGATCAAGTCAATGCAGGGTGTTACACTGAATTAAAGATGCTATTGGGCACATTATTGAAAAAAAAGGAGCTAACACTTGTACTGTCACTGGCGGGAGAGAGATCTTCGTAAACAGTGCAAGCGCTTGGAGAATTAACTGCAAGTTGAAAATATGAATTGTGGACACCGCAGTAATTGTAATTGATTGAGAGGATCAGGGAGTCTTTGTACACCATTGTTTTTAGGTTGATGACATAAATAGGTGGGGGAAAGATTTTTGTTCTATTTATTTTATTTTTTTGAAAAGTTTGTGTTTAAGATACAGCAAACTTTTTGAAAGGAGGGTGTATTGTAGCGCTATGGATTATTTAGGTAATATAATTATTACCGGGTTATTAGATAATTTGTTGCAGTAATTGAATACATTCTTAACCTACTTATAATGTTATTGTTTTCATATTTCGCAGTAGTTGTATAGACATATTGATAGCTTGCAATGCTGAGCTTGCAGTTACAACACACGGTGTGCACATGAACTGGGTTGCTGAGCTCAGCTTGTGTGGGCAATAATATGAATTAAAATAAAATGTGAAAGAGGTGAAGTGAAGAGAGTTGATTTTGGGGTCTACACCATGGCACATCTCGCAGGACAGGACTTTGGTTTATGTAAGTAAAGATTGATTAATGGGGCTTAACGTCTCATATTTATGCAACGATGGCTAATCGAGACGATGAGCGGGTGATAATGAAGATGAGAAAGATGATAATGAAGAATAAAGCCACATCCGAATCAGATCCATTGTACGTCGCGTGAGTCGTCGTACGGGAGTCCAGCAAGGGAGGGCAGGGCCAAGTGGGAGGAGAAATATTCAATGGGACAGTGGGGGGGGGGAAAGGGGATTGGGGTGTGGACTGCACTTCGTCTGACTTCTCCTCCTCGACCAGTCCGGCTTGGGTGGCCCTACCAGAAGCATAGCTTCCGCCGACATAGCTCTCGGGATCAACAAAGTACGCAAACCTGCCCACCACGATAAGGTGGCAGTCCTTGGGCAGGTTATGTAAGTAAAGGGGTTGCCATTTATTATTCTGTGATTATTTTCGTGTTGAGAAATAAATGAGTTACAATACTTTATGAAACTACATAATGACTTCTCACTAATTCTCCACTGGTTCTCCCTGGTGAACACCCTGAATCTATGTGCCCAAACGACCTGGGTTACAATTATCGACGATAAGGATTGGCTTGGCAAATGGCAATGCTTATATTACGATGCCGTACTCGCTACGACATCTTCATGTAATCCAATCGGGGGTGTAGCTGCAATAAAATACTATACAATACAAAACATTGCAACTAAAATATCATAATGATCGGTATAAATAAAAAGGTTGGTTTTCAGAGACATTATGAAATCACTAGATACTCTGAAGACTGGTTGTCCAACACGCAAATCTATCATATTTTTATTTTCACTTTGGTTAAAAACTTTAAGGGCAATCGCGACCATTGTTGCTTCAGCTATTATTGCTATTTATTGGGCAAGTGTCTTGTTCTGGGCAAGGGTGTGTACTTTTTTTGTTCCCTTCCATATTATTATTAGTGTTATTGATATATTGTTTCCCATTTCTGTAAGTATAAATGAAACATGTTAAAGTAAAATTTAAATCATGTTAATACAATGCCAGTACGGTATTTTGCTTCTATAAATTATTTGACGTGTACAACCCCTCCCATTTACCCCCGCAGGTGTAATAGTTTGTATGACTAACGTACTTTTGAATTCACCATCCCGTCCGTCACCTTTTTATTTCCACTTCGAGCACTGGTTATTAGTAGAGGTGTTTGTAAATGGTGTTATGTTTTCTTAAATTTCGTTTATAGATTTCATAATTTCGATGTTATGGCGGTGTTATGCTTTTTGGGAGATTTTCTACAGTAAATTTCACCAGAAACATGTTTAAATTAAAAAGGAATTTTAATGTAATTTAATTTATTTGAATTGTATGTACAAACTAGTACTAGTTAATACGAAGTGTACTAACATAACCATTACCTGTATTTGTCTAGTGTGTCTTTACGGTCGAATTAAAGGCGGCAGTCACAACACATAAGAATCTTCTTGTCCGTCACGTAAAATCCCTCAAAATTGTACTCGTTTGCTCTGCTTGACGCCGAATTTCAGCAAAAATAAATCGTTGATCTTCTTAACGAAATCATCATTATAATGAAAAAATATTAGGTCCCCACAATTGTGTTGTAATGACGTTTGACTGTAATAATAAATTTAAATTTTATAAAATTTTTATAATAAATTAAAAATAGTCGAGATTTCGTGTTATTTCGCTTTTTAATACAAATTTCGATGTTATGACTGGAAATTGACGGATTTCGCGAATTTTCGCGGTGAAATTTTGACGTTTTTAAGGTGCCTATCAACAGATATAGGCCTACACTTTGTTTATCTCCCCCTTCTTTATCAACACTTTTCGCGATTTCGCGGTCCGCGAAAAACAAACACCTCTAGTTATTAGCGTATTTTTATTGGTTCTATCATAAAATAATATATGTTTAGTGCATTTTTCAATGCCATAAACATAAAAAGCTAATTCAAAATACTAGTATTTTCATGACTGAAGCCTACGATGACTAAATAAATGGTAACGTGCATAATCTTCAGTCGCTAAATGCTGCCCGATGCAGAGTACAGAAGACCCATCACTCAGATGATCATGTTTTATCACTGGTGCTATGCGTAGTGATGTACGGGCAGGAATATTCCCCTGGGAATATTCCTTGACCCCATATAAATTCCCAAAGGTAGGGAATTTATGTTTTTTTTTTATGAAATCAATTCCCAGATGAATGTGCTCATCCCAGGTCATTATACATAAGTAGTAGGCTTAGGCCTACAATAAACCCACTAGATACTGAGGTAGGTGGAGGGGGGGGGGGGGGGGGGTCTCATGCTGGGC
Organism: Isoperla grammatica; assembly: GCA_945910005.1. NCBI lineage: Eukaryota > Metazoa > Arthropoda > Insecta > Plecoptera > Perlodidae > Isoperla > Isoperla grammatica. Next base: position 29,438,843 of record OX246746.1, read on the forward strand.
TTGCATTCTTGGGGGGGTTTGCAAGCTGCTGTTTCCCTGACAGTGTATACAGTACAACCCTATTATTACATACAACTCATTCGTTTTGATATTTAGTTAAATTTTCTCTTGATGGCTGAATATGTCCGCTTATAATGCTAAGTAGGTCCCTAAATGAAAGCAGCCCTTACATTAGTAAAACCGCAGATAATATATTATACACTTATGACATTTTCCAATGGGCTGCACTCAGTGCACCTATTACAGTATATTGTTGTGCACATAGGCATGCGCACGGCCCAGGTCGGACCTAATGTGTCAACTTCAACCGCCATCGGAACGAAACATATGAAACGAAACATGGCTTTATACGGGCCACAAGATCCCATGGCACTGGAATGCGTCATCGCGTACTAAAATCGCGTTTTATGCCATAAAAGTTAATGCATCAACCGAAAAAATTTTTGCCATGGGCGAAATTGCTTCCGGCGGCTGGGGCTTCGGCATAGACCCCAGTTGTACCGCGCCACCTCGTGCGGGGCCTAATGTTAGACACTGCGCACGCCTATGGTTGTGCATTGTTGTTTTAATCGTTGAAGGTGCACTCAGTGCAGTCCAGTGCGGCCATTGGAAAACGCCATTAAAATTAAAATTTATCTGTCATAAAACAAACTAGCTCATATTTTTAGATTGGAAATTTACTGTCAGCTTACCCTCCACCTATCATAGGTAGCGTAAATAGAAATCATTTCAAGCATTTTATGACACATCTTGTTTTTACTTGGAGCATTTACTTAGACCTATCATTTATTCTTGTAGCCTAAACATAAAAATTCCCTAAAATTCCCGACTCTGGGGAATTTTCCCGGGAATATTCCCCAAAAATAAATTCCGGGAATTTATACATCACTAGCTATGCGCATAGCATTGTGCACAACACGCATATGACTTGCGTGTCTATCTACAATGAAATAAAGTAAAGCTTAATTTATATTAATTAGAGTGTGTTACTCTTATCTGTCTGCGTAACACTGGAAGAAATATTAACAAACTTGCTCACCTTGTTAGTGTGAGATGGTACATTGCCTCGGCGTTTACTGCACTCTTCCGGTGTAAAGCCATCCACAGTGCACCTGATCATGTCCCTCAGATTGTCAAGAGTCTGGCTGCCTAGCATCACAATAACTTGACTGAGTTTTGGCTTAACCCGCCGCCGTCTCCACTGGAAATATTTTTATTGTCATTATTAAATAAATAGCCATATGCATCAATTTAATATAACTGACATACTATGTATTTATAAATTATATGTGCTTTTAAAACAATCTGCTACAGATAACAAAGAACGAAGAAGTAACATTTAACAAGGAAAAACATCAACTCGACAGGTCAGGCAAAAGGAAAACATGCAACACTATACGATGTCAAAAAGGCTCTTACAAAGCAACCCAAGACTACCTTACAGTCAGCGATCGGTATTTGCGCGCTCTTGTCTCGGGAGGTTCGCTGGTTGGCCATGAGTGCCTTGCCTGTGATGAAAGCATGTGTAAGGTAGTCTTGGGTTGCCTATACATAAGAGGTCAAATGTTATTTCTAACTCTACCTAAAAGAATATTAATATTATACAACAGTAATGTACCAAAGGATACCGACAGAGTTTATGTGGTCACGAGTCAGATATGATAACATCGACATGATAATGCATAATAATTTCGACTACACTATTATCTACGATGGGTTTGAACACATTACAAAGTACTAACATCCATTCACTCTACACAGCCAGGCAATAGTTTTCACTAGGCCTACTACGGTTGAAGATGAATGAAAATTGTGGCGGGAGACATTATAGAATGTGGTGCTACATTGCCCTAGAATGCAATTTTTTCATTATTAAATGACTATCGGTAGGCCTACTTGTAAATAAAAAATACATTATTTTAGGTGACAATAGGCATTTAAATGGCAGTTGAGACTATGCCTCGTCCTTTTTCCTCCCACACAAATACTATGACGTGCATGGACCTTGCATCACTAATTTCTGTCTCAGAATTTATAGGCCTAATTATAACTCACCTGACACTTAGGTTGGTTTGGCCAGTACAACCGCACCACAACCACAAGAGTCCTGCTGGGAATAAGGTCTGCCTTGGCCTTTGTATCGAACTTCCCATTATCCTGGAAAGTAAAAAAACATTAAACTCAGACTTGCGCATAAACAACATGTAAAGACAGAGTCACATGAGGGAGTTTCTCTGAAACACGCCAATTCGTATGGCTGCTGGTAGGAATGGGCTAAAGTTTCAATAAAATGTGTTCATGTCTGTGGCTTCCACTTTTTAGTATTGATTTTGCCTAGGCCAAAATGATTCTTACAATTATACCGATAGGTATATATATAGGGAGCTCAGCGGTAATTTAAGCAAGACTAATTTGGGAGGCCACAGGTTCAATCCTGGTCACCAGCAAGTCAGCAACCCTGACTGAAGGATTTTTGTGAGGACTTTCTCAGTCATAAAGACAAAAGCTGAGATTGAGTCCTACCACAAACTATCCAATCACCCAAATAGGCTAGGCGTATAGGTTACCTAGTAAGAAGAGTCAAATGGGCCTTGATTCATGTACGTCTAGTTGACTTGCCTTTCCTCCCCATTGTCCTATGCTTGTAGAGGTGGCCGGTGGCAAATACGAATTCAAAATGTCCTTCAACACACGGGTAAGCCATGCTATCTATTGTCCACGTCAACTCTCAACTCAACAGCCAATCACCAAATGTGCATCATAAATTTGTGTGACATGTTTGTTTCAAGATACAGTGAAAACGCAAACAAGTGTACAATTATATATCGTTCTATATCGAATCGAGCACACGTTATAATTTCGTGTCGTCGTTTGTAAACCCACATAGCCTAGGCCTACCGGTACCTTCAATATGGCACAGTTCTTAAAGATGAATAAATTCAGGGATCTCAACATGTACTAAATGTATTTTACCCTATATTAAGGTACTGCACTAATAACACAAAATAATACCTGTAATACATGCAGGTTTATAAAAAATATAAAATTAATGTTTTGTTTCTTTAATTAAAAAAGTGTTATGTAGCCTACAGGCCTAATTTGAGATAGACCTCAGAATTGAAAATCACAAGAAACCTGTACAAACCTGATAAAGAACATTTTTAATCCTCGGTCTTATTCGTTTTCTAACTTTCTGGCCGACAGGTGTCTTCGCTATGATAATTGTTCTAAGACTAGAGTTCTCTGGAAACTCTTTCATCAGTTTTGCAGGTAATGCCATCGTTACAGCTGGCCCAACGTCTTCCTGACGGGATACTTTCCCTATTGCGACAGGGTCAGCATTGCATATTAGGCCTACACGTTTCGTGGGCAAACGAAAATCCGCATAGAGGTCTAAAGTTTTCAAGGACCTAGCACTAGGATTAGGCATAACTATAGGCTTACGCCCAACCAATGGCTGAAGTTCTGGCTTAGGCGTATTACTTTCAGGTGCAAGAGGCTGTTGGCTGCCAAGATTAAAACGGCCTATGCCTAGGCCTAGTTTGGGGTCTAGAAAATCAGCATACAGGTCTAAAATTTTCAAGGACCTATCACTAGGCTTAGGCGTACTACTTTGAGGTTCAGAAGGCTGATGACTGCTGAGGTTAAAGCCTAGTGCTACGACAGGCTCTGCAGAACATGAGATACTAACACTAGACCCAGACATAATATCGGGATCTGCTGATGCAGGATCAGAAGGTCGATTACTGCCCAGGTTAAGGCCTAGATTGGGATATACAGCTGCGACAGGTTCTGCAGAACCCAAGCTACTGACACTAGGCCTAGGCCTAGGCACATTATCGGGATCTGCTGATTCTACGGAAGATTTCTTAAGCCCAGCACTAGTGCGTATATGCCTACTAGCCCTAGGCCTACGCCTATCTTCGAAGTCTTCACGCTGCTTAACAAGTCGGTGAAAATGTTCCTTGATGTCTATCTTTTCCGATATCCACATAGGCTTGTGGTTAGGCAGACAAGCCCTCACGTACATTGCGTTAAAACTAGGCCTCAGATTGCAGAAAGCTTAGGCCTACACCTACTCCTTGGTATGGAGGAGGCTATTTGTAATAATAGTTCAAACACTACTCCAAACCAAATCCAATGACTAGGCCTAGGCTAGATATTTGAACTAGGCTAGCCTAGGCTACCCCTGCCAAATATCCAAAGACTCAACACAACCTCCAAAAACACTCTGTTGTTGAACTTACTAGATTTTGGCAGCGGAACTGCGGAATTGCTAACTGAGGACTGCCAACATTGTGATCTTAAGGGGGGACAACACTGAAAATCCTAACTTCTGCTCTATGGCAACAATTAAACTGAAACTTGTTGAACACACCAAACACTTACCTAAAGTTATTAATTTTTTTTTTTTTTTATATTTATATTTACATTTCTATTGTTATTGACATTGTTGTTGTTATTACAACAATGCACACCAGGAAAACGATTACATGAGAACCAATTGAGATAATCAACTTTTGTAAAGTGTTATTTGAAGTTATGCAGACAAGCAATGAAATGATGCATCACCACTTTGAACCTGTGTTTTTTATGGAGGCTATACATTTTTTACTTTTAACATTTTTATATAAAAATAAAAATAAAAATGTTTTAATGAAAAAAAATTCTTTTTACATAGATACAAACTTGGCCATGCATCATTTTATCTTAATGGCATTGGAGAACATACACACAAAATATTATAAGATTTAGGTGGCCAGTTTAGAAGATATGAATTTCTCCATACTGTATTGTGTAGGAAAAATACTTCCTGCAAAATCGCAACAAAACCGGTCTTTGCTCGCATTTTAGGGCAAACACGCAGCGCATACATCCACAAGAATATAGATATGAGTATTTTATATGAAATATATAATTTACTTTGTGTTTTGAATCGATTGTTAATAGTTAAAACAATTAAATAAAAAAAATTGTAGATTGAAATTTTTTGTTTTAAAAAATGAGATTTTCAGTGTTGCCCCCCCTTAACTGTGGTCAGGGCATAAATCCATGGTCAGGGTACCCAACCTTACGCGGACGGCTGATTTGATTGTACACGCTGGATACACAATGGCTGAATGGGTACAGTGCTTAATTCATTTTTTCATTTACATAAAAATAGGAGTAATATAGGGGATTAGAAATAAGATGCTTAAATGGCGTAAGATTTAAAAGGTAGGCTACGTTTTCCCAATCTCTCTCATGTCAACACTTTGAGAAGAGAGAGATAAGATTTCAATTTCTTTAGCACTTGCAAGCTTTCAAAAGAGAGGTTAATAAGGACATCGGGCTGGCCAAAAAGGCACATACCAGTAGGTTGATTGGGGAAGCTAAAAACAAAGTAAAGGCTAGGCCTAGGCCTACATGGGGGGGGGGTGGTAAACGCACTTGCAGATAATGAAGAGAAGGAAACCGATCCCATTGTTTTGGAAATTGAAGGTTAGGGAAATAGCCTAGCAGATGCAAATAAGGTAGGCCTACCAGTAGCAATTTTGTTCAATGATTATTTCACAGATATTTATTATGTTGTTGTTGTTGTTGTTTCTGCACCCCGCTGCTGATCACTATGGACCGGTGGCAGGTTTCCATTCCTCTTCATCCTTCCATTCCTTTTTTCTTCCTGCTCTCCTTCCACTTCCTTTGCTCCGTCCCCATCCTCTTCCTATTCCTCCTCGGACTCATGGGCCTCTCGCCATCATTTCTTCATCTTCTCATCTCCTCCTCTCACCTCCCCTTCCCATTCTGCCTTCAGCCTTTCCATAAACCCCTTAGCCTTCTCCTGGCTCACTACCTCTTCACCCAGACCATTCCATTCCACTACCGCCCTGCCCAGGAAGGAAAACTTCCCGAGGTCCGTCCTCCAGGTCTTTCTTTCCAGTTTCCATGTGTTATCCCCCCGGCCCATGTAAGCCGCGGGTACAGTGCTTCTATGCAACTCCCCCCATCCCTCCATATTTCTTGTCACCTTAAACATCTTACCCAACCTGTCCCTTGCTCTCCTATCCTCCAGATTCTCCCACCCCAGTTCCCTCACAATTTCTGTCACACTCTCATAAACCCTTTCCTTTCCTCCCTCACCAACTTCAACCTCCTCCCATCTCTTTCCCCTCCCAAGTACTTTCCTTGCCGCTTTCCTCTGCACACCCTCCAACACCTCCCTATCCTTACTTTTATGCGGGTCCCATACTGCCGCCGCATACTCTAGCCCAGGCCTGACCAGCATCTTATAGGCATGGTCCCTTAAATCCTATTACTGATAATAAGATAAGATAAGATTTTTATTCACCATCAGACCTGTACAATTGATAGGCCTACCAAGTCAGATACTGTTGAGGCATGTTTGCCAAGCTAAGTAAGGGAGGTGTCAGGTGCATTCATAACATGTGTTTAAGGCCGGTTAGCACTAATGAAGTACGCCAGGTAATAAAAGAGTTAAAATCAAGGATGTCAGCCGGGTGGGATGAGGTGCCCAGTTTTCTTATTCGCCTGTGTGGTGAGGTCATAGCTGGACCTCTAGCAGCTATCTGCAATTCCTCATTCATTTCGTGGACGTTTCTGGAAAAGTTGAAATATTCCACAGTGAAACCACCTAGTATAGCTGACTGTGAGTGAGAAAAGAAGAAGGTGCTGATACGTAGTTAGGCCTACACCAAAAAGAAATGCAATTATAATATCAAAACAAATAAATGAATTTTTTATTTATTTATTTATTTAGGCCTATTACAAATTTTAAATAACATTTTTTGAAACAAAAATAGCATTATTGTAGCATTAACAAAGGATGAATTAGCCCTTTTAGCACTCGAGGCACTCATGTTGTCGGTCTAAACTCAAAATAAATCCAAATGAAATCAACACCACTTGAATGTCGCGTGTCGGCTGCCGACTTGCTCATGACCTGGTGCCTTGCCTGTGCGTATCACGTGACAGCAGAGTGCGCGCGGACTCGCCGCTACACCATCCCTTTCTCATAAGTAGTTCGCATATTTAAAAAAAAAACGGTGTGAAAAGTTGGAACCGGTTTCCGGGTACCTGATGTCATCACTAGCTAAAACGCAGTTGATGAAATTCCAGGCAATTGGGGAGCCAGCACAGATGGTAATAGAACTTAGGAGGGAACTATTGGAAGTTGCAGATCATGCAATGTTTCTGGGTTTAACAGTAGATCACAGACTAAAATTGGCTCAGCACATTGAGAACTTGTGTGGTAGACTAAGTTCAGCATGCTTCGTTTTGAGGAAAGTTGTAAAGCAGTGTAACCAGAGTGTTGCGAAAATAGTGTATTTTGCATTCTTTCAATCATTAGTTCAATATGGAACTCTGTTCTGGGGAATTGCCTTCTCTGCATTAGCTGTTTTTCGTTTGCAAAAACGGGCTATTCGAATTATGGTCAACTTACCCAATAGAGGATGATGCAGGCATGCTTTTAGAACCCTAGGGGTACTCACCGTAACATCAATCTATATAATGGAAATGCAATTTTTTGTAAATGATAACCCCATATTGTTTAAATGAGAAATAGTGATATAGGCCTATACCCCCATAACACGAGACAGAAGAATAACCTACACCAGAAACAATTAGTAGGCTAAGATTGTCTGATAATGATCCTACTCAGGCAGGCAGAAAAATAGTCGACCACCTCCCAGGATATTTAAAAGAGAACTTAGGAGACAAAGATTTTAAATTTAAGATAAAATCCTGGCTGCTGGAAATGAAGTTTAATTCACTCTCAGAATATTTTTGTCAATAATTTTAATAATTTAATAATTAATCGTTAATAATTAAATAACAGTTAAATTAAAAGTTAATAATTTTAGCACAAATTAATGTAATTAATTTGCACTTTTAGCTGCACCAGCACTCTGCAAATAAGTTTTAGTGAGTTAATTCTGGTTTTTATTAAGTGACGTTAGTCAGTGATCTATCCTGTGTTATTATATTGTAGACACTGTGAAAATGGTTATTTTAATATAGCTGCAGAATAGTCCCTAGATACCTTAGTACCTGTATAAGTAATTTTTGTAATTACTTAGTAATGTAATGTACTTGTAATGTACCATCTTTGTATTGTATTTTACTTTGCATCAACATGGACAACATCAAATACTCGCTCCCCTTGTACATGTGTAAGCATATGAGTGCTCATTGATGACTAATAAAATGAAATGAAATGAAAAGAGGCTTGAAGAACTTGGATCAAGTCCCGGCAGCTGGGACTGGCCTAGGCCTACAGGGTAGGAAAGGCAAGATTATCTTGCGATTAGGATGGAGCCTGTAGGGCTTATAACTAGAGATGCAAGTTTTTCGCAATGCGCGATAAAACGAAAAGTGTAACAAAACACTCTAGAGTGCTGGTTTCAACATTTCTTTACGTCATGCGTCACTGGGATTCAGATTCAAATCGCGAAATAACACCATAAAATGCTTATAAAACGAATTATGAGTTTATTTGCGATATAACAGCATAATTGCCACTTTCTAGCAAAATAACACCATTATTAACAGTAATTCGTAATTTTGTATTCCCTTCCGTTGAAATCTTCACAAGAATTACGAGATAAAAAGCGAAAATAAGCAGTCCGCATCATCACCACTTACTTCTCTGCAGTCTAATCTAATCTTTGACACCCATCACTATGTATATACATTTAGGGCCATACACTTATAATAGTTTAGAAAATGTAACCTTATTTAGTTTTATCAATGATTTTATGTAAAAACATGATTTTCGTTTACAAAAACAATAACACCACAAAACACCATAATTCTTAATTTCTCAAACGAAAAGTGAAGAAAAATAAAACCATTTTCTTGCATCTCTACTTATAACCAGTCTTGGGTTCGCTACTTTTAATTAGTAGCATGCTACAACTACCGCTACTTGGCAAAAAAAGTAGCGTCGCTACGTTTTCCCTACATTATTTTAAATGTAGCCGCGCTACGAAAAAAATGTAGCGCGCTACTTTGACGCTACATTTGTTTTTATTGACGTTTTAACGGTTTTATCGATCTTTGTATCTCAAAACGTGCTGTTCTCGTTTTATATGCCACCACGCAGCGCGTACTTGCTTTTGTAACCTAGCATTTGATGTGATGTGAAAAATAGGTACTCTGGAACCTTCAGACAAATGAAGTATGTCTTTTTATGTGTCTGGAGCCTGTATCCCTACTCCCTTCGCGTGTACCTCTTTCCTCTTGCGCTACGTCAGACAAACAACAACCCCAGTGACGACCCAGAGCTGTATAGGCCAGGGGGGGGGGGGGCTGAAATAGGCTACTCGACCAACTTTATTTCGTATCGGTTTGTACATGACCATACCCCCCCCCCCTTATTTACTCCGTCCACACCCCGCCCATTTACAAAATATCTACCCACGTGTTACACTACTGGAACCATGTGGAATTACAGTTTTACTATTATTCATTCACCACGCACATTGATTACAATGGGTCCCGGTCAACCACCTTACATTTCTTTAATCGCACTCGTAATCACTAATGTTGAAGAGCTTGATATCATGCATTTTCTATTCTTCTAGAATCTAGAACAACGATTATTCAAGCGTCCTTTCACGAATTATTTAAAATAACTGGAACTGGAAAATAATAAATAATAATTATAACATAAGATGATAGGCTATATTATTCTTTACCTTGTATTGCAGCTGTAGACGTCTGGGAAATGTTGACATATTTTGCCAATAAGTCGAGTAAGCCTACCTTTTCAACACACATACACACACATTCATGGTGATAATCACAACAGTCCCAAAGTACACACAAGCACGCATTATCTACTATCTACACACCAGTAGGAATTGACTATAATCTAAGCTTATACAAACGAAACAATCATACGGTAACGACGTAACGTTATACATAATAAGACTAGGTATTGAAAACCGAACCGTAAGACCAATACCATTGATTAAATGGTAAGACTACCGAGTGAGGAGCTCAATGCACGACGTTCTAGCTGCTAGCGACTAGCACTGTGGTGTTTCAGAAACGCAATAACCAACACTTTCCAGTGTCCAGCTCCAATACACGAACAAGACTGTTCCAGATGGCAATTAGTCGCAGGTAACACCCGATCCAGCACCTCGTACGTGCCCGAAGTCGGAAACATGGGATTAGAGGGTTGACAAGTGTTATTGTCCATCCATCGCTCGTGGGCTAGTGTGAGGGGGAGGGCATAGACCTTCGGAGAAACGGTTCAATATGAAATGAGACGCCCAAAAAAATTATGAACAGTGTTATTCCCACTGATATTCGAGATGGTGAAAATGGAAAAATATCGGCTCGGAACTGTAGAATAAGTGGCAACAAACGTTTTTAAAAGTAGCGACAAAAGTCGCGCTTCTTTTATCGCTACAAAAAATGTAGTATGCATGCTACAACTACATTTAGCATTATAAAAAAATAGCGCGCTACAGGGCTCGCTACACGAAAAATGTAGCATGCTACAAGTAGCGCGCTACTACCCAAGACTGCTTATAACTAGAGGTGTTTGAAAATGGTTTTATTTAAAAAAAAAATCGTTTTATTCTATACCAAAATGTGGTGTTATTTCGGTGTTATTTTTATAATGGAAATGGAGAAATCAGGAAGTTTTAAAGCAACGGAAATTTTCACTCGCTTCGCACCGCTTTATTTTGAGCAACGCTATCAACCAGCAACGCTGCAAACCACTTTTCCATCGGCCAAAATGTGGTTGGTAAACAGTTTGAGACTAAAGTGTTTTACCGACTTAGGGTCAAAAGTAGTAATTATTACGTAAAATATGCAATTTGTACTGTAAATAGTTAAAAATGCTGAAAATGGTGTTATTTCGCTATTTCAACACTCAATTCGCGTTATTAAAATAATATGGTGTTATTTCGCGATTTGATTCCTTATCCTTCATGTCCAACATGCCAACATATTCTGTCAAAAAAAAGTTCTTACACCACAAATAATGAATTTCGTTTTATCGCGGATTCCGAAAAACAAACGTCTCTACTTATAACCAAATATAGCGTAGCAAAATGTTTGATTAAAAACCCTATATTTGAGATCACAATCAAACAATTGGTGAAGAATTGATCATGGGAATAGGTTTAGATAATTTAATATAAATATTTAATTAAATAATTATCTGAGCCCTACTTGACTGACTAATGAGCCACACTTTTAAGCTAATACATCAAAAATCTTTACTGTACTGTATTACACTTATGCAACTTTGTACATAGAATTCACGATTGAGTGCAACTAGGCCAACCAGTAGTTGAATAGTGCAATACATGCTTAAAAGCTTCGTGGACCACTAGCAGTTGCAGTGTATTGAGAATAGCTCCTGGAAATCACCCTTGGCTAGGCTACATTGACTACATATCACGCAGTTTTAACGCGCATGGGATGAAGGCGCCTCGGTTCCAATCAGTTGCCGAGTGTGGAATACGCTCTGTATATCACGTGAATCTGAAGCGCCCTTATCTAAGCCGACTGCAAATTCAGCCAATCACGTCACAGGTCGTGGATCGCGGAGCCGCTTTGATGTGTAAATCACTTAAAAATTAAAGCGAATTCTAACCTCCAACTCACTTGCCAAAGTGTATGGGATTGGGGTTGCCTTGAGGTAAATTCAACATGTATAGGCCTACCACACTCTGCAACCAATTGGAACCAAGGCGCCTCCATCCTATGCGCGTTAAACTGCGTGATATACAACGTCTATGATTACTATGTATAGATATTTGAATTAACACTTCCAGATATAAAATGGATAACCACACATTGAGCGAAGAGCTAGGATTGAATGCAGTGCCTCCAAAATCTGCAATCCATGTTGGTGAAAAGTTTTCCTCTTTTGCCGAACTTCAGAGAAGACTTGAAGAGCACAAAGAGGTGACGTTTACTGAATACTGGATCAGAGACAACCGAACATTGGAACATGCGACAAAGAGAGTGCCTGACCGTGTTAGATGCAGTAACAGGGATCTCAAGTATTATTACGTTAAGTTCTCTTGCATCCATGGTGGACAAAAACTAAGAGAGAAACCTACAATATCGGCAAGACCTAGCCGGTAAGTAGCCTACAAACGTGTACACGGAAATATACTTAATTGTTGTATGATCATTTTGTTGACTCGACTTGAAGATATAGTAGATAAGTATCAATGATAAATAACTAATTTTTATAAAATATAATGAATTATTATTATTATTTACTTATATCCAAAAACAGATATACAGTACTTAACATAATAGAGCAAACTAAACATGAAATTAAAAATTAAAATTAAGATAGACAATAAATGTTCAAAGAAAAGATGAAATTGGTGAAAAGTTTGGTAAGTTTGTAGGCTTACTAAAATAATACCAATGTTAATGTAAATGTAAATTAGGTATAGGTCTGTTGAGTGGGGAAAAAACGGGTGTGAGTACACAAAACTAAACACATTTTCACCTGTCGATGATGACTACAGCCAGGGGCGGACTGGCATGGTACGGAACTACAGAAACCCGTATGGGGCCCCTCCACCAACCAACCCCCTGAAAATATCTTACGCTATAAAGATAATGAAACAATAGTAAGAGCATAATATGTATATCATGTCGGTGAAAAGGGCTATATACACCATCTAGATGTGCTACTGAGATTTCTGCTTTCCTCCTCAGAGCTTACTTTTGTATAGTTGAGTTTGAAATATAAAACATGCCAGTGCAGTGCTGGTAAAGTTCTTTCTTTAATTTAATTTTTAAAATGGTGTTCACAGTCCAACATGTTGTTCTACATACTTATCGTCGTTTACCTTTTTTTTTAAACGAGTTTATATGTGTTTTAAACAAATTATAGGAAACAATATAGTTTGAAATATCCAACTGCCACTTTTGGGAAAGTTCTTTCTTGAATTTAATTTTTAACAGTGGTGTTCACAGTTCAACATGTTGTTCCACATACCTAACATCATTTATCGATTTTTACACGTGTATATGTGCAATCTGAAAAAATTAATAGGAAACAACAACCTTCAAAATTTCTGCTCGCTAGCTTGCAACTTGAGAGTGACTTTGGTGGTTTGCGAGTAAATTTGGTTATATCTGAGAGTACCATTTTGCCCATTTATAACAGAATAGGCTCAGTAGAAATGAAATACGGTAAAGGAGTTTTCAAGTAATATTTCACTACAAAACCACTTTCCATAAAATAGCTGACTGACAAATCGGGCTGATCGCATGTCTGTAAGCGTTCAAAATTTAAAAAAGTGAATTTTGTGGTAAAAATATATCCATCGGCGTCTACTGAAATCCGATCCAGCGCAGCACTAGCCATTACTTCTCAAATGACATGATCAAACTCCTATCCTAGATCTATGACGTAAGGAATTATCAATCCAATACTGACATTAGTTTCATTGTTTTTTCTGATAAGATTTTGCCTCAAAACGCATTTTAGGCCACTAAGCATCATGCAGGGGGGGAAATTGTTTCGCCTTCGGCGACGTTGCCTCCGGCGGCAGGGGCTTCGCCCCCGACCCCAGCTACATACCGCTTCCTCGTTGCGATTACAAATTATATGAAGCGAGTGGACAACAAGTAGTCGATATTTGTAGAGGGTTGGGAAACAATATATTTTGAAATAAACAACTGCCAGTGTTAGGAAAGTTTCTTCTTCAATTTCGTGTTTTGAAGTGGTGTTCACAGTTCAACACGTTGTTCCAGATAAATATCATCATAATCGATTTTTAAACGTGTTTATATGCATTCTAAAGAAAATAATAGGCTGAAAAATGTTTGCCTCCGGCGGCTGGGGCCTCGCCCCAGACTCCTTACAACTTCGCCAAGTCCCGGGGCCCCTAAGATCCTTTTCCGTACGGGGCCCTTACCCCCCTAGTCCGCCTCTGACTACAGCTAACTAAAGTATTTGTTTATTCCTTTTGGAACTTGACACCAAGCGGAAGCAGGATTCTACAGTATAAGCTATCACTGCATTGTACTGGTTTTACCAGACCTAGGGTGGGTATAATTTACCAACTTAGGCTGCCAGGGCACATTAGACTGGGGCCAAAGGTATTTTATTTTAGCAGAAAGAATACATAAAACTTTCACTAGTCTTTTGCAGATCAGATTCAGTTTTGCCATTATCATTTAGTATCAGCAGTAGCATGTGGCACACGTGAAATTTTACACGAATTCAATAATAAGTAATTTGTTTATTTTGGATCATGTTGTTAAATTGGTTCATGAAACATTTTTAGAATAGTATTCAAAAAGTTCTTCATTTTGTTGGCTGCATTCCCAGCAACCATTTCTGTGGTGGGCACGTGTTTTCAAAACTTGTCCCCTGTGAAAACAAAACCAAGAACAATGGTTCAGCTTCAGAGTACCGTAGTCAATGCAATGATGCTAATATTTATTGAATTAGAATTTGGTTTCTTCTAGAGCCATATTATGTAACTTACTTTTAACCTGGAATAACAATAATTTAACTTTCGTCGTGGGTTTTAAGAGTAGCAATAATAAGCATTTGTTTTTATTTTAGTTCTTTGAAACAAGGATGTACCGCAAACATTTACTGCACATTGAGTGATGATGCTCAGAATCTCATCGTGAAGAGCATGTTTAATGAGCACAACCACCCATTGAACTCCAGGTAGGTCATAGTGTAATGTATGATTAACCAGTACAGACATCTCTCTACATAGTATGACACGTTCTGCTGCTAATTTTATATCACATAAATAGACCATTTCTATCTTGTTCTTCTATCCACATAGTTTGTAGGTCCTGCAGCGCGATTCTGAATGGGTGATGACAAGTTTATCACCGGTTTTGGCCGTTACTGAAGGTGAATGCAAGGCGGTGATTGGCTTATCGCCTTCTTTTAGTAACAACCAAAACCGGTGATAAACTTGTTGTCGCCCATTGAGAATTGCCCTGCTGGTTTGCTACTCTCCTATTTGGTGCAGTTGTCAATTCATTTTATTTAATTATTTACTTATTTATTTATAAAGAATATGTAATTAATAAATAATCTTATCTCTACTGGTACTAGGTGACTAGAAAATACTAGCCATTAAGCCCATTATCCAATAGTGCAGGCATAGTGATGGGAATTTTCATGAAAACTTTTTTGGTTGAAAATTTTCACGAAAATTTTCGTGAAAATTTTCAAACTGTTGAAAATTTAAAAAAAAAAAAAAAAAATGCAATCAATTGTTTGATTAGATGTAAGTTGTTTGTGTATCACGAAACTAGGCGTAACATGTAACAACATGTGTAACATTCAAAACAAATTGTTGCTTTCTCATACGCAAGGTTAAAAAAACGTTACAACCCTAACGGTGCCCGAAATAAAACATGAGCCCACTGATTATAAGGTTTTTATTTTGTAAAACAGTACGGTGTAGTTTGTATAAGCGGTAACCACTAGCAAGTGGTTGAAGGCAAGGCCAGGTACACGCACATACCTATCTATTAACAGGTTGGCCTAAAAAGAATAAATTAAGTTTACAAAATACAACTTAATAACTATGTTTAACACAAGTTCTTGAACATAGACAAATCTTCAGAAAATGTGTATACCTCCCGGCGATCAACTGCTATTGGCCCAATACCTATACCTTTTATTTCCTTAAAACTTACTGTTGATGTTTCTGCATTGAAAGGGAAAAGTAACGAATTAACAGGCCCTGGTCGTTTTTTCATGGATTTTACTACACAATCATCCATTGTTATTAAACTTTCTACTAAGCAAATGAAGTGTTTGATAGTTTTTTTTTGTTGCCATCTTTACAACCACATAATTGACTTAAACCTATTTGAATGTTCTATGCTTACAAAATATAAACAAAACCAAATATTGAAAATTTTCGATGAAAATTTTCAAGCCACGTTGAAAATTTCCGGAAAATTTTCAGTGAACTGAAAATTTTCAATGTTCCATCACTATGCAGGCATATGAAACAATTATCAAAAGTTACTTTGGTAAAATCATTAACATGCATTTTCAAACTATTTCAAACTACTTTAAACAAAACAAATGGAAATAATATAAGATGTAATACAGTACACCCTATCCTATAGCCTATCAGAAAATGACATTGAAGTTAGAAATGTGTGTAGCTCCTGTATTAAGTACCCTTCATAATTCTTCTTTACAATTGAATTTTTCAAAATCAAACATACTTCTGTAGGCCTATAACAAAATCTAAATTATACATATTCTATTTTTGCTTTCAGGAAATCGCTCCGACTGTTTCAGTTAAGAAAAATAAAGTTTGCCACTGAACCTGTATGTAAAAGCAGTGTGAAAAAAAACACCAAGAAGCTGACGGCCCAGGAATTGAAGACCGGTGTCTACTACAAGATGGCAGATGATTTCCAACTCTGTGTGATGATACTCGAGCAGCATGGATGCCAGGTAGAAGTCCTCACTTATGACAATAATGAATTTAAAGGAATTTATTTCCAGGACAGCGTGATGAAAGATGATTACGACTCATTTCCCGAAATCCTGTTTATCGACGGCACCTATAAGCTGGCCGACTTATGCACTTCATTGTATTTGTTCGTAGTTGTTGATTCGACAGGTAACTTTGAGATCATTGCAGTAGCAATCCTGTATACGGAAGACAGAGACTCTGTCGACTGGCTTGTCAATACATTTAAAGATAAAAACCCAAAGTGGACGAAAACTTGCGTTATCATGACCGATACGAATCCGACGGAGAGAGAAGTTTTAAGAAAGACCTTTTGTAATGCTCGGCTATTAATCTGCCAGTTTCATGTAATGCAAGAATTTAAAAAAAATATAACTGGGTCAGCATTGAATGTAACAGAGGAAGAAGAAATGCAAGCAAAGGAGTATCTGCAAAATATTATGCACTGTAAATGTCTGGATGATTACGACGAACTATATGACAGTATGAAGAACACGCTGCCAGTGCAGATAATCAAGTACTATGACGATAATTGGCATTCAATTCGACAAGAATGGGTCCTTGGTCTCTTGGAAGAAACTGGAGATTTCCTGAGTTCGACGAGCAACCGTGTTGCATCTGTAAATAGGCGATTAAGAAGTAAACTTGTTCTACACAGATTTTTGAAACAGTTTGTTGACGAGTTCTTTGTTGATTTACAAAAAAAAAGAATAGAACGAGACCAGAATATGATCAACTTGTTGCACGAGGTACCTGATGAGACATGTTCAGACTTGGACGTTCAAAAATATATGGACCTACTTACCCCGTACGCTTTTAAATATTTTAAAAAGCAGTATCTTTTAATAGAAAAAGAAGTTAGTGATACTGATACTCATTGCACTATTGCTGGAGGCACTTACTTCTTAAATACCTCTTCTTCCGAGAAAGTTGTTGTGACTCCCAAGTCATGCGAGTGCTCATTTTTCAATTGTATCGGCCTACCATGTAGACACGTGCTCTTTTTGCGCCACCGTCTCAAGATGGATTTGTTTGATGCCGAACTCTGTCTAAAACGATGGACTAAGAAGTTTTCTATGAGACCTCGTAGGGGTTCGCAGCCTTCTGTAACTAATGTTGTTACAGAAGAGATTACAACTCCCATCCAGGAAGTGCAAGAGAATGGTGTCTTTACTTGGAGCAGTATTCCTAAACCTTCGGCTACACTCTCGGCTAAGGAGAAGGAATCTATCATGCTGTTGCATACCAATAAACTGTCTGCTCTCGCATCGAACCTTTGCGATGAACACTACAATGAATGTTTACTTCATGTTAAAGAATTGGTCAAGTTTTGCGAAAACTTAGATGAAGTGGATTCGAGTGAACTATTGAAAGATTCGGCAACTCTGTGTGAGGAAAAATTGTCTCAAAATACTACTTATATTACTAAATGCGAAATGTCAGAAACGTCTCCACGATCAGAAATGTGCCCGTCGGTGAAGAACTCGAGCCATGTACCGATGTCCCCGACACAAGACCCATTGGTCATCTACTCGGGAAGTGCTTTAGAAACATTTACCGAGAGTCGTACTCGAAAGAGATCTGGCGATTTGAACAGTGCATTGCAGAACCAATGTGGCCTCCCTGGAAGGAAGAAAGCTGCCAGTGGACTCATAACCGTTCCTTTGGTGAGCCCGAATCCGACTGAATGTGCCACTGTGTCCGTGTTTTGTACCCCTTGGATGTCGCACGGAGTCTTCGAGAACGAGTCTGCTGATGGGAACGCGGGGGATATAGAACATGCAATGCAGGTAGGCGCAAACATGTACAATCATGATCACTGATCGGGGACTCGACATTGAAGAGTAATTGCTCAATGCATGATTCACGAACTGTCCTTCTTGGCATGCTATTATACACATTGTCTCTGGACAAGAAGTCGTTGGTTATTATTTGGGACAAGATTTCTGCTTTTAACAAAGCACCCATAATCTAAATGAAATGAGAATGGAACTTTTGGTTAGACCAATATACAACCATTGCTATTTTTTAATAGATTGATCCTTCAAAAGAAGAATATTATACTTTTCATTGCTGTCACCATGCTTGATTTTAAGCTACAGCTGTTTGTTATGCCCAAATAGGTGAGCTCAGTTGCTGAGTGGCCATTATAGTTAGGATTACATGAGTCGTAACTTTAGTAGTCCCTTAATTATCCACTGACCAGACCTGTACAGTTACACTCTAATAATGGAGAAACTAACAATATACTGTATAGACTCTATATCCACCGGTGAAAATGTGTTTTGTAGCGGCAGATGAAAAAAGTGTGTACAACAAAAACTATCACAGATCTAGGTTCTTAGTTTTTTCCAATCTTTTTAATATAAATGGAGGAATGCCACAATTTGACTTTACAACGCAATATTGAAAGTAATACATAAAAAAAAATGTTTTTGAACATTTGATAAGGCATTTTCTTTTAGTTCCACTCTTGATTTTATTTTTATATATAAAGGCCTACTAAACTAATTTAATTTACCAACTAAACCGAAATTTAAGTAGGTTTCATACTGTTATTTATTTACAAAAGGATTATAGATTATTCATTCACTAAATTTATAATTCCTCAATTACTTTGTAGGTGTACTACATGCTTACATTCATGAAAAGTGGTTCTTAGTGGATGCACAGTCGTACAATAATGATCTTGATTCGTTCAGGGCCCGTCGACCATACAATGGTCAGACTTTCACATTTCTACTAACAGTACACACACACATATGTACAGTACTTTTTTTCTGAACAGAACAAAAGCTGTAACAAAAACGTTTACCATACTCTTCAAAACAGCGACCACACTCACCCACCCGAACTTACCAGTATATTTTTCTAATGTTTTTAGCATAGTCGGTAGAAACATGTAAATCTGACCATTGCATGGGTGACAGGTGTTGTGCCGGCCAAATCAAAATGTCTGACTTACAAGTCACAATATTCTATTGTTTAATAAAGTAATGTATTCAAGTCAAATGACAACCCATTTCTCTTGCAAACAATAGAAAATACTTAGGTAAGCTCAAGTAGTGACACATTTTGTAATGAAATCATTTCTTTCATTTTCATACTAAGGTGAATGTCGTCTCCAAGAACTCTGTGTCTCCACCTCAGTAGATGACTGGAAGTGAGATGGATTGCCTTCCATAGACTCGCAACCGTTGTACGTCCCATCCGAGTATTCAAACTGTGAAGAATCTGGAATACGAATCGACTGACAATAAGCGATGACATCGATAGATCTATGTTACCAAAGATTACCTCAAGTGCTTTTTTTTTAAATCTAAAGTTTACTTAATTGTAAACCACAAAGTAATTTCTATTTTATCATAGGGCCTACCAGTACCTCATGTTTTCCTATGGCTTATATAAAAGTATGATACTTAAAATAACGTCTCGAGGGTGATTGTAACTATATAGAACTAACTAGGCTAAGTAATTTTTTTGCAACCTGTTTTAGCATGGCTTAATTGCCAAAATTATCTCCTTTATCTGCATTGTACCAACCAACATGTAAGATACTTTACAAATGTCTGCACGTTTGCATAACTGTATCTACACTTTAATGCAGGCAAAATAAGACTGACTTTTCAATATTTATGTAAGAAAAAATTTTAAGAAATTAAACTAAATATAGTTCCAAAAACTTATATTCCATTTATTTATAACCCGGTGATTCCTAATTAAAATAAGACGAGACAATGAATCCAATGGTCAATCCTCTTCACGTAAAATTACAGATCGCTATGCACAAGTTGTATGTGGCAGGCATTTGAACTACTACATCCTACGGTTTATGCTTGGTCAATTTGCATCTCTCAGAATATTTCCGCCTACATTCTTCTCAGCTATACTCGAGGGATATGCGGGTAGTGATTTTTGAACTCGGGTCGGGTAATGTACAAAAACAAAAAATTAATACCAATTTATCGATTAGACGAAATAAGTACACCTACGTTACATAAAATGTAGTGGTTTACGAATCCACAAATTTTGAATCCGAATCTACAGTTACATATTTTGGTAGTTACTATATGCTACCTTTTGAGGAACTATACATTGTTTTCAAGCCCCCGATTAGAACGACCAATATACAAATAAAAATTTCCTCCTTGGACGAAATTTCTGACGAAATAAGTTACCATGTGGCCAGCCTCTGAGATCGTTTGAAAGAATCAATGGAATAAATACTGTACAATGCATTTAATTCATAAGTTGACAATTCTTTCAGGGGGGGGGGGGGGTTAGATGGTACACTCGCCCCCCTGCCCCCCTGTTCCGACGCCTCTGCCTGCACCGTAAATCTGCACAGCAAGAAAGTGCAGGTCAAAAAAAAAAACCTACAAAGAGACATTAAATTAAAAGATTTGATTTTGAATTTGAAGTGCAAATCTGACACCTATCAAAGGTCGTCTGAGGAACAGTGAGGCCACCCATCGTCCAATTTCCGCTTTGTACCCCAAAAAACGTTGCATTCCTAATGTCAAGTACAAGTCCATCATGTCCGCTCTAACTGAACATGATGAGAATTGTTGTCAGTTGTCACACACCCCAGTGTAAATTTCAGTTTCAGTTGTTTATTCATCCTTTGATTTCTATACAGGGTACAAATATGGATTTTGCCAGGTGGTGACTAAATATAGACTAACTAAAACTGTGATATATGTTTTAAACTACATTACATACATACATTACATATATTACATACTACTATAGTCGTCTTCATCTGCATAACGAACTACCAGTAGTAGTAGTACTACTACTACTACTACTACTACTACTACTACTACTACTACTACTACTACAACTAGCCATATCTGCATTCAAACCACAATGAAAATGTTGGACCTAGTTTGTCTGACTACGAATATGTGGACCTTGCTTGCAAGTGCATATTCAAAGGAAATGAGTTACTAATTAAAAATAAGTACTTTACATTTTTTAAATAGATTTGGATGAGATTGACACCTCAATGAATCATTCATTTATGATTGATGGGTATGGGTTTATTTTTATACAAATTTTGTATAAAAAACCATAATGTGGTGTTATTTGCCTGTAAAAAGTAACCACACGCTCCAAGCGGACAAAACGAGAAGCGCTAAGGTGAGGTCGTTGTCAAGATTCGCGGCGCGCTAGGAATGTTACACATCTTCACTTACCATGTTCTAGCTGTTATTGTATTGATTTTTATGGTTTAACTTATATGACAATTGTTAGTTGGCATATCAATTATTGTTGTAAAGATGGTTTCAAAATAATATAGGTAATAGTTAACTTTTATGACAATTCACGCATCGGAGATGGACAGCTCTAGAAAATTGTTTTGTTATCTCAGACTCAATTGGCAAAAAACTAATGATCGGATGTGTTCGAGAGTTCTACAAACATGCGTAGCAGCCTTTGTAGACAATTACAAAATAAACTTTCTAGATAGAAAGTGCACTGAACGCAAATTCGTAGCATGCACTAAAATGCAAGGTGCGAATTTTCACGGCCGAACCGCACGCCGAGACTACATATCCAATGTTATATTTGTAAAACAAATCGTTATTTATGGATGTTTATTGTATATGAATGGCTCACGGGTCTTCTACATTGGTACAGGCTTTCATATACATATATATCAACAGTACTGGCTGCTTAGATTTTAATATAAATAATAAAAACTGGTGTTACGCATATAGTAGACTCTATGTTAAGCTGCCTCCACCGACCTCATCGTAGCTGCCATCACTCACTTCTCGCGGCGACAGTAACGCTATCTCTTGACAATTTTATAGGCGTATATGTTCTTATTTATTTTTTCATTTTCCAGCAATTACATGCAAACAAGTAAAATTGCTGTGAAAACACAAAAAAAAAATTATTATTTTGCCAATTGTACTGAATGAAAATAAAGTTTCAATTTACACTTAACGAGCCCTCAAGCAAAATTTTATTTTATTGTTTTATTGCACGCACAGAGGCTAGACCGAATATTATATTAATTCAATACAGTCAAGGTCACATTACAAGCATCACATACTGGTTGGGGTTCACTTTTTAGAAGATAGCTCTGAGTACAATAGGCGTGACTGATTCGGATGCGAGTTAAAACAACTTCCTCGCGGCGACATGAGTGCCGGGAGGATTGCCATGGAGTTACAGTTTTTTATTTTGTTGTTTTGTATGTTCTGCCACTCGTCATGCCATAGCTTCTTTCTTTAAGAAAAATCAAAAAAGACCATCAACATTTTACGAAATACTTGTTTATTTCTTAAAACTAATAACTGCATGTACACATACACTATTGTTAATAGTATTCGTACATGTACAGTTGAATAACTAAAATAATATAAATCTTCAATAACAGTACTGAAAGATGTACATTATGAAAAATCAGAATAATAATTGCACTTCTTTATAGATAAGTGTATACTATTGCGCTAAATACACAACTGTTTTATAAATACTATTATGCTGAATATATATGACTGTTTCATAAATACTATTGTGCTGAATACACCACTGTTTTATAAATACTATTGTGCTGAATACACCACTGTTTTATACATAATATTGTGCTAAATACGCGACCGTTTTATAAATACTATTGCGTAGTGACATATCTACAAGGGTTTGCCCAGTCCAAGTGACATATCTACAAGGGTTTGTGCAGTCCTTAGTGATATATCTACAAGGGCTCGTGCAGTCCGTAGCGACATATCTACCAGGGCTCGTGCAGTCCGTAGTGACATATCTATTAGGGGTTCGTGCAGTCTGTAGTGACATATCTACAAGGGTTTGTGCAGTCCGTAGTGATATATCTACAAGGGCTAGTGCAGTCTATAATGACATATCTACAAGGGCTCGTGTAGTCTGTAGCGACGTGGGAACTCAAGTGCGGGACGAAGTGACTTGCCGCACTCTAGCGCTGGTCTGTTTAGCTTCGAGCAGCGTCGTGGGAACTCAGGTGAGGGACGAAGTGACTTGCCGCACTCTAGCACTGGTCTGTCTAGCTTCGAGCAACGTCGTGGGAACTCGGGGGAGGGACGAAGTGACTTGCCGCACTCTAGCGCTGGTCTTTCTAGCTTCAAGCAGTGTCGTGGGAACTCGGGTGAGGGACGAAGTGACTTGCCGCACTCTAGCGCTGGTCTGTTTAGTTTCAAACAACGTCGTGGGAACTCGGGTGAGGGACGAAGTGACTTGCCGCACTCTAGCGCTGGTCTGTTTAGCTTCGAGCAACGTCGTGTGAACTCGGGTGAGGGACGAAGTGACTTGCCGCACTCTAGCGCTGGTCTGTTCAGCTTCCAGCAACGTCGTGTGAACTCGGGTGAGGGACGAAGTGACTTGCCGCATTCTAGCGCTGGTCTGTCTAGCTTCGAGCACCGTCGTGTGAACTCGGGTGAGGGACGAAGTGACTTGCTGCACTCTAGCGCTGGTCTGTTAAGCTTCGAGCAACGTCGTGGGAACTTGGGTGAAGGACGAAGTGACTTGCCGCACTCTAGCGCTGGTCTGTCTAGCTTTGAGCAATGTCGTGTGAACTCGGGTGAGGGACGAAGTGACTTGCCGCACTCTAGCGCTGGTCTGTCTAGCTTCGAGCAACGTCGTGGGAACTCGGGTGAGGGACGAAGTGACTTGCTGCACTCTAGCCCTAGTCTGTCTAGCTTCGAGCAACGTCGTGGGAACTCGGGTGAGGGACGAAGTGACTTGCCGCACTCTAGCGCTGGTCTGTTTAGCTTCGAGCAACGTCGTGGGAACTCGGGTGAGGGACGAAGTGACTTGCCGCACTGTAGCGCTGGTCTGTTTAGCTTCGAGCAACGTCGTGTGAACCCGGGTGAGGGACGAAGTGACTTGCTGCACTCTAGCGCTGGTCTGTCTAGCTTCGAGCAGCGTCGTGGGAACTCGGGTGAGGGACGAAGTGACTTGCCGCACTCTAGCGCTGGTCTGTCTAGCTTTGAGCAACGTCGTGGGAACTCGGGTGAGGGACGAAGTGACATGCCGCACTCTAGCGCTGGTCTGTCTAGCTTCGAGCAACGTCGTGGGAACTCGGGTGAGGGACGAAGTGACTTGCCGCACTCTAGCGCTGGTCTGTCTAGCTTCGAGCAACGTCGTGGGAACTCGGGTGAGGGACGAAGTGACTTGCCGCACTCTAGCGCTGGTCTGTCTAGCTTCAAGCAGTGTCGTGGGAACTCGGGTGAGAGACGAAGTGACTTGCCGCACTCTAGCGCTGGTCTTTCTAGCATCAAGCAGTGTCGTGGGAACTCGGGTGAGGGACGAAGTGACTTGCCGCACTCTAGCGCTGGTCTGTTTAGTTTCGAGCAACGTCGTGGGAACTCGGGTGAGGGACGAAGTGACTTGCCGCACTCTAGCGCTGGTCTGTTTAGCTTCGAGCAACGTCGTGTGAACTCGGGTGAGGGACGAAGTGACTTGCCGCACTCTAGCGCTGGTTTGTCTAGCTTCGAGCAACGTCGTGTGAACTCGGGTGAGGGACGAAGTGACTTGCCGCACTCTAGCGCTGGTCTGTTAAGCTTCGAGCAACGTCGTGGGAACTTGGGTGAGGGACGAAGTGACTTGCCGCACTCTAGCGCTGGTCTGTCTAGCTTTGAGCAGCGTCGTGGGAACTCGGGTGAGGGAGGAAGTGACTTGCCCCACTCTAGCGCTGGTCTGTTTAGTTTCGAGCAACGTGGTGGGAACTCGGGTGAGGGACGAAGTGACTTGCTGCACTCTAGCCCTGGTCTGTCTAGCTTCGAGCAACGTCGTGAGACCTTGGGTGAGGGACAAAGTGACTTGCCGCACTCTTGCGCTGGTCTGTCTAGCTTTGAGCAGCGTCGTGGGAACTCAAGTGAGGGACGAAGTGACTTGCCGCACTCTAGCGCTGGTCTGTCTAGCTTTGAGCAACGTCGTGTGAACTCGGGTGAGGGACGAAGTGACTTGCCGCACTCTAGCGCTGGTCTGTCTAGCTTCGAGCAACGTCGTGTGAACTCGGGTGAGGGACGAAGTGACTTGCCGCACTCTAGCGCTGGTCTGTCTAGCTTTGAGCAGCGTCGTGGAAACTCGGGTGAGGGACGAAGTGACTTGCCGCACTCTAGCACTGGTCTCTTTAGCTTCGAGCAACGTCGTGGGAACTCGGGTGAGGGACGAAGTGACTTGCTGCACTCTAGCGCTGGTCTGTCTAGCTTCGAGCAACGTCGTGTGAACTCGGGTGAGGGACGAAGTGACTTGCTGCACTCTAGCGCTGGTCTGTCTAGCTTCGAGCAACGTCGTGTGAACTCGGGTGAGGGACGAAGTGACTTGCCGCACTCTAGCGCTGGTCTGTCTAGCTTCGAGCAGCGTCGTGGGAACTCGGGTGAGGGACGAAGTGGCTTGCCGCACTCTAGCGCTGGTCTGTCTAGCTTCGAGCAACGTCGTGGGAACTCGGGTGAGGGACGAAGTGACTTGCCGCACTCTAGCGCTGGTCTGTCTAGCTTCTAGCAACGTCGTGGGAACTCGGGTGAGGGACGAAGTGACTGGCCGCACTCTAGCGCTGGTCTGTCTAGCTTTGAGCAGCGTCGTGGGAACTCGGGTGAGGGACGAAGTGACTTGCCACACTCTAGCGCTGGTCTGTCTAGCTTCGAGCAACGTCGTGGGAACCCGGGTGAGGGACGAAGTGACTTGCCGCACTCTAGCGCTGGTCTGTTTAGCTTCGAGCAGCGTCGTGTGAACCCGGGTGAGGGACGAAGTGACTTGCTGCACTCTAGCGCTGGTCTGTTTAGCTTCGAGCAACGTCGTGTGAACTCGGGTGAGGGACGAAGTGACTTGCCGCACTCTAGCGCTGGTCTGTCTAGCTTCGAGCAACGTCGTGTGAACCCGGGTGAGGGACGAAGTGACTTGCCGCACTCTAGCGCTGGTCTGTCTAGCTTCGAGCAACGTCGTGTGAACTCGGGTGAGGGACGAAGTGACTTGCCGCACTCTAGCGCTGGTCTGTTTAGCTTCGGGCAACGTCGTGTGAACTCGGGTGAGGGACGAAGTGACTTGCTGCACTCTAGCGCTGGTCTGTCTAGCTTCGAGCAGCGTCGTGTGAACTTGGGTGAGGGACGAAGTGACTTGCCGCACTCTAGCGCTGGTCTGGTTAGCTTCGAGCAACGTTGTGGGAACTCGGGTGAGGGACGAAGTGACTTGCCGCACTCTAGCGCTGGTCTGTCTAGCTTCAAGCAGCGTCATGGGAACTTAGGTAGCCAGGAGTGTTTCGTGACTACTGCAGTAGTCAGGCTGGCCAAGCCAGTACCCGTGCAGAACTCTAGTCGGTACTATGGGTGTCTGGAGTTCTAGGTCCAGTTTTACCTTGACGCGCTTGAATCCTCCTCCTGGCAGCGCAATACGATGGTAGTAGCGCTCGTCCCTGAAGTCTGAAGCATTAAGTAGGCGGGACACTGAGATCTCCTCCTGGAACAACAGTAACATCGTTGAACGTGTGAGCTAGTGCCAGGATATCAGGATA
The DNA here is from genome assembly GCA_945910005.1 of Isoperla grammatica. Taxonomy (NCBI): domain Eukaryota; kingdom Metazoa; phylum Arthropoda; class Insecta; order Plecoptera; family Perlodidae; genus Isoperla; species Isoperla grammatica. Next base: position 29,465,813 of record OX246746.1, read on the forward strand.
CACACTTCGTCAACCCTTACGAGAGATAATAGAGGTAGGATTTATCAACCAGTTGCACATAATTATGTATTGGTATTGTTATAATTTATAGCTCATCATTATTATAGCTATAAATATATAAGACCAAAAAGTAGGCCTTCATAAAATATGGTAATATTAGAACGAAATGAAAATGCAATAATTGGAAGTGAACAGATAAGAAAGATTAATTGATTGAATAATTAAAATGACCTAATTGAGGGAACAGGCAATGATGGCGTCTTGTTTATGTTTGAGTTCTAAATACTCTGTAGTTCACATAATAAGACAACAGTCAACATTTGCTAGTCGGCTAGTAGTAGCATGTAAATGGATCCACGAAGCACTGATCTGTACTATAGCGGGCTGTCATCGTCCACGCACTTGCGTTCTGCTACTACCCGATTAGATAATATTGAGCGGTGGTACAACCGCTGTTGAGGAATACAACAATTGATACACAATCACAGTCAACATTCGCTAGTCGGTTAGTAGTAGAATGTAGTCGCATCCACGAAGCACTGATCCGTACTATCCGCGCGATCATCGTCCACAGTCATCGTCCACGCACTTGCGTTCTGCTACTACCCGACTAGATAGTATGGAGCGGTGGTACAACCCCTGTTGCAGAGGAAACAAGAACGCAGTGTACACACCTGGAAGTGAAGGAAAGCGACCCCTTAGGAGGGAAGACCACGTTAGACTCCACTTTGTAAGGCCACTCTACCTTGACCTGGCCAAACAAGCAGAAGTGGCTGGCGATGTCATCTGTGAACAAGAGAAGTTGTCAGTCCCACGCTGCCTTGCAACAACAAGTAGGCCCTACTGATAGTAATAGCTAAGAGAGTAGGGGGTAATAATTTACTTCAATTTTCCCAAACAAAATTGTCAGTAAGTTTAGTGTGCGTTTCATACATATTCTCTGAAGAAGCTCTCACAAGAGCAATTTTATTGCAAGCAATTGACCACTAAATACTGACTTGATGCATTCTGGTGGCAAGAAAATAAACTGTTATGAGTAGGAGTTTAGCTGCCAATTGTTCATTGTTGGGTTATTGTTAAATTATCAATGGTGCTGTAAGGAGGCTGCTTAGCAGCCCTATCTGTGATAGTTTGAGTCCTCATTGGCTGATGTACGGGAATATGGCCGCCAATAACGTCGGTGACGTCACGTGAATATAAAGATAGCATTGCTCGTGGGAAGGAACTAGAAGTAGCTGATGACGTGACAAGTGTGTTGCCGTACTCACCATCGAGCAGGTCGACGGGCAGCCCCCCGACGAACACTTTGCGTGAGAAGAACACGGACCGGGCAGTGGGCGGGCCGGGCCGAGGGGGCGGGGCCACGCTGACCTTGGGGGATCCCTCAAACCAGCCGGGCATGGCGGGGCGCAGACACCGCTCCATGTTGGCCATGTTGTCGAGCAAGCTGTACTCGGAGACAGTGACGGCGGCCATCTGTTGCTCTGCCGTGGACACCTCCGCGTTGACGCGCTCGCCCTCATGGGACGGGGTATTCAGCATCAGGCCCCGGCCTAGGATGGCGCGCGGGGCTGCCGTGCCGAGGGCGCCTAGGAACAACATTATATATACATCAATACAGATAAATACTACTATCTCACATTCACTTTACAACGCGTTTCTGGACCTGCATCTCGAATGAATATATGAATGAATGAATTGATTATTGGTTGGTTCGTTTTTGGTTTGTTGGTGGTTGGGTAGATGAATGGATGGATAAATGAATAGATTGATTTCACTCGTTGGCTAGGTCAGTATAGTCATGTTATGGAGCATAATGATTGATGTAATGCATTGATTGGTTGATTGATTGCTTTCACTCGTGGTTCGTCAATAGTCTCGTTATGGGCAATCTTATTGGGAGACCAGTTTGAATTTCTAGTCCAAACTGAAGCCCGCGTGATAAATGTAGTCATATCTAATATTTTTAACCTAACTAACTTTTAAACTAACCTGTAGCGCTGGAGGTGGCAACACCCTCACAGCTGGTCACATCCTCAGTCAGACGCCTCAGTCTATCTGCCTTGATGGGTCCTTCGCGCCAGGACTGGTCACGTAACCTGCAAGCTTAACAATCTATCTATAGAGCAGACCTGAATAAGAAACTGGTTTTATGTGTGTGAAATAACTTTGTCCGTACGGGATCTTTCAATATATTGGCGGAAATATACACATATAGTTCTATAAATACAATAACAGTCCTAATAAAAATTAATGAGAGAGGGTGAAGGTGTACCACCAATATTACGATCTCGATCGAAGTTACTATTTATCCGTGGAATAACTTTTTTCACCATGGCAACCACCAACCAGAAGCTTTGAAGTGTTGCTTATCCCGAGGATAACTTTATCTAGAACCTTATCCCGAGATCGTAATACTGTGCCCAAGTATTTGTGCGTGCGTGCATGTGAACTCACCCTCCACCATTGTCGGCTCGTGGTCGGACTGAGATCTTTTGCCAGGTTCACGCTTTGTCGGCATCTCTGCTGCGGTCGACACATTGGGACTCCCAGAGTCATGGTTAGACGGGCCCGCGATGGGAGACGGCGACGCGTTGCCTTCCAACCCCTTCTGTTGCTCCAGTGTGACGCCTGCGACCTTCTCCCTCAAGCGCTTCTCTCCCATCTTGTCTGCCTATTTCTGGCGCGCGCACCTCGATAAGAACGGAGTCGCGTGGTCGGCCATCTCCGCCGGCTGAGCTTGCTTCACTCTCGAGGGCAGGGCGATGTTCTCTGCAGCCTTAGAGGGCGCCACCTTACCCTGTATCGGCCTCCTCTCTTGACCCATTGAGATCTCCTCAATGTTAGTCAGATTGGAAGGGGGTAGCATGATGCCTCGTGGCTTAGCTGAGTGCCAGGAAAGGGCTTCCTCCTTAAAGCCATTACCAGCTGTAGGGGACGTCCCTCACCCGAGTTCACACGACGCTGCTCGAAGCTAAACAGACCAGCGCTAGAGTGCGGCAAGTCACTTCGTCCCTCACCCGAGTTCACACGACGCTGCTCGAAGCTAAACAGACCAGCGCTAGAGTGCGGCAAGTCACTTCGTCCCTCACCCGAGTTCCCACGACGCTGCTCAAAGCTAAACAGACCAGCGCTAGAGTGCGGCAAGTCACTTCGTCCCTCACCCGAGTTCCCACGACGTTGCTCGAAGCTTAACAGACCAGCGCTAGAGTGCGGCAAGTCACTTCGTCCCTCACCCGAGTTCACACGCGTTGCTCGAAGCTAAACAGACCAGCACTAGAGTGCGGCAAGTCACTTCGTCCCTCACCCGAGTTCCCACGACGTTGCTCGAAGCTTACCAGACCAGCGCTAGAGTGCGGCAAGTCACTTCGTCCCTCACCCGAGTTCACACGACGCTGCTCGAAGCTAAACAGACCAGCGCTAGAGCGCGGCAAGTCACTTCGTCTCTCACCCGAGTTCACACGACGCTGCTCGAAGCTAAACAGACCAGCGCTAGAGTGCGGCAAGTCACTTCGTCCCTCACCCGAGTTCCCACGACGTTGCTCAAAGCTAGACAGACCAGCGCTAGAGTGCGGCAAGTCACTTCGTCCCTCACCCCAGTTCCCACGACGTTGCTCGAAGCTAGACAGAGCAGCGCTAGAGTGCGGCAAGTCACTTCGTCCCTCACCCGAGTTCACACGACATTGCTCGAAGCCAGACAGACCAGCGCTAGAGTGCGGCAAGTCACTTTGTCCCTCACCCGAGTTCACACGACGCTGCTCGAAGCTAAACAGACCAGCGCTAGAGTGCGGCAAGTCACTTCGTCCCTCACCCGAGTTCCCACAACGTTGCTCGAAGCTAGACAGACCAGCGCTAGAGTGCGGCAAGTCACTTCGTCCCTCACCCGAGTTCACACGACGTTGCTCGAAGCTAGACAGACCAGCGCTAGAGTGCGGCAAGTCACTTCGTCCCTCACCCGAGTTCCCACGACGTTGCTCAAAGCTAGACAGACCAGCGCTAGAGTGCGGCAAGTCACTTCGTCCCTCACCCGAGTTCCCACAACGTTGCTCGAAGCTAGACAGACCAGCGCTAGAGTGCGGCAAGTCACTTCGTCCCTCACCTGAGTTCACACGACGTTGCTCGAAGCTAAACAGACCAGCGCTAGAGTGCGGCAAGTCACTTCGTCCCTCACCCGAGTTCCCACGACGTTGCTCGAAGCTTACCAGACCAGCGCTAGAGTGAGGCAAGTCACTGCGTCCCTCACCCGAGTTCCCACGACGTTGCTTGAAGCTAAACAGACCAGCGCTAGAGTGCGGCAAGTCACTTCGTCCCTCACCCGAGTTCCCACGACGTTGCTCAAAGCTAAACAGACCAGCACAAGAGTGCGGCAAGTCACTTCGTCCCTCACCCGAATTCACACCCTGTTGCTCGAACCTAGACAGACAAGCGCTAGAGTGTGGCAAGTCACTTCGTCCCTCACCCAAGTTCACACCCTGTTGCTCGAAGCTAAACAGACCAGCGCTAGAGTCCGGCAAGTCACTTCGTCCCTCACCCGAGTTCCCACGACGTTGCTCGAAGCTAAACAGACCAGCGCTAGAGTGCGGCAAGTCACTTCGTCCCTCACCCGAGTTCCCACGACGTTGCTCGAAGCTAAACAGACCAGCGCTTGAGTGCGGCAAGTCACTTCGTCCCTCACCCGAGTTCCCACGACGTTGCTTGAAGCTAAACAGACCAGCGCTAGAGTGCGGCAAGTCACTTCGACCCTCACCCGAGTTCACACGACGTTGCTCGAAGCTAAACAGACCAGCGCTAGAGTGAGGCAAGTCACTGCGTCCCTCACCCGAGTTCCCACGACGTTGCTCGAAGCTAGACAGACCAGCGCTAGAGTGCGGCAAGTCACTTCGTCCCTCACCCGAGTTCCCACGACGTTGCTCGAAGCTAAACAGACCAGCGCTAGAGTGCGGCAAGTCACTTCGTCCCTCACCCGAGTTCACACCCTGTTGCTCGAAGCTAGACAGACCAGCGCTAGAGTGCGGCAAGTCACTTCGTCCCTCACCCGAGTTCCCACAACGTTGCTCGAAGCTTAACAGACCAGCGCTAGAGTGCGGCAAGTCACTTCCTCCCTTACCCGAGTTCCCACGACGTTGCTCGAAGCTAGACAGACCAGCGCTAGAGTGCGGCAAGTCACTTCGTCCCTCACCCGAGTTCACACGACGTTGCTCGAAGCTAGACAGACCAGCGCTAGAGTGTGGCAAGTCACTTCGTCCCTCACCCGAGTTCACACGACGTTGCTCGAAGCTAGACAGACCAGCGCTAGAGTGCGGCAAGTCACTTCGTCCCTCACCCGAGTTCCCACGACGTTGCTCGAAGCTAGACAGACCAGCGCTAGAGTGCGGCAAGTCACTTCGTCCCTCACCCGAGTTCCCACGACGTTGCTCGAAGCTAGACAGACCAGCGCTAGAGTGCGGCAAGTCACTTCGTCCCTCACCCGAGTTCACACGACGTTGCTCGAAGCTAAACAGACCAGCGCTAGAGTGCGGCAAGTCACTTCGTCCCTCACCCGAGTTCACACGACGTTGCTCGAAGCCAGACAGACCAGCGCTAGAGTGCGGCAAGTCACTTTGTCCCTCACCTGAGTTCCCACGACGTTGCTCGAAGCTAAACAGACCAGCACTAGAGTGCGGCAAGTCACTTTGTCCCTCACCCGAGTTCCCACGACGTTGCTCGAAGCTAGACAGACCAGCGCTAGAGTGCGGCAAGTCACTTCGTCCCTCACCCGAGTTCCCACGACGTTGCTCGAAGCTAGACAGACCAGCGCTAGAGTGCGGCAAGTCACTTCGTCCCTCACCCGAGTTCCCACGACGTTGCTCGAAGCTAGACAGACCAGCGCTAGAGTGCGGCAAGTCACTTCGTCCCTCACCCGAGTTCCCACGACGTTGCTCGAAGCTAGACAGACCAGCGCTAGAGTGCGGCAAGTCACTTCGTCCCTCACCCGAGTTCACACGACGTTGCTCAAAGCTAAACAGACCAGCGCTAGAGTGCGGCAAGTCACTTCGTCCCTCACCCGAGTTCACACGACGTTGCTCGAAGCCAGACAGACCAGCGCTTGAGTGTGGCAAGTCACTTTGTCCCTCACCCGAGTCCCCACGACGTTGCTCGAAGCCAGACAGAGCAGCGCTAGAGTGCGGCAAGTCACTTCGTCCCTCCCCCGAGTTCCCACGACGTTGCTCGAAGCTAAACAGACCAGCGCTAGAGTGCGGCAAGTCACTTCGTCCCTCACCTGAGTTCCCACGACGCTGCTCGAAGCTAAATAGACTAGCGCTAGAGTGCGGCAAGTCACTTCGCCCCTCACCCGAGTTCCCACGACGTTGCTCGAAGCTAAATAGACCAGCGCTAGAGTGCGGCAAGTCACTTCGTCCCTCACCCGAGTTCCCACGACGTTGCTCGAAGCTAGACAGACCAGCGCTAGAGTGCGGCAAGTCACTTTGTCCCTCACCTAAGTTCTAACGACGTTGCTCGAAGCTAAACAGACCAGCGCTAGAGTGCGGCAAGTCACTTCGTCCCTCACCCAAGTTCTAACGACGTTGCTCGAAGCTATCTGTCGCGTGACCCGGTACTTTTGCCGTGCGCCCGTAGCGCATGCGATGCTGTGGTTGCACCATGTTGCTCTCCCCACAGCTGGGCATACCAGCCTGGATAGACAAGAAACCAGGGTATATCTTATTATCTTTGGCCAAACCCTAAGAATGGGGCCAGGTGTTTAAATTATGACTGAGCAGGGCAAACGAAGGAGGAAGTATCGAACAAATTCTTTCTCTCTTATTGTTTTGCAGGCGGAGCTAGACTAGGCAGGGTAACGAGAATGGGATATAGTAGGCTGACATGAAGGTGAAGTAGCGGTAGGGTCTGAAAGGGATTTGTTAGTAGATATGGTGTGTGCATGGGCAGTGTGGATGCAAGGTAGTGAAAAGGGGGGTGGCTTGTGATGTGTGTGGGCTCTGGTATCACCCAAGTTGTGGGGGTCTTCAGGATAGGATATGAGAGGTTGAGGGGGGATAGGAGCATGGCGTGGTCCTGCAAGAGGTGTAAGAGGTTAGTGAGGAGTTGGAGAAGGTAGGAGAGGGGGGAGTTAAGTACTTATTACTTTTAAAGTTATTTAGAATACAGTAGGCCCTCTATTGATTGGTCACATAGGCAGTGACAGTGAAGTTGAGCCTAACTTTACAGAGTTTGAGACTCCAGAGTCCGAGTAAAAGAGAAATATACTACGTTTACTACGCGAGCCGAGTCTGTACGATTCGGTACATACAAACTGCATTCGTACGAGATTTTCCTGGTAAACACGTTTGTATATCCCGAGAAAGTGTGCGAGCCAGCACGCTCTGCCGATCAGTAATATCTACTAAATTTAGACAATGTACAATCTCAGAATCCGTGGTAAAGTAAACAGAAACTGGAGCTGATTGTCGAGTACGTATAGTACAACTAAGTACCGTACGGACTTGGTTCGTGTGGTAAACGTATATTCAGATTTCTCTAATAATACTAAGAGAAGTAGGCCTATATTTGTATCTGTATACAGTATATACCTGCCCTGAGAGTGACAGGTTAAGTCACAATGTCCTTTCTTTATTTGTATACATGACTAGTTTATACCAACTTAATAAAATGCATTAAATTCATGGTAATGTGTCAAATTTTCATGAAAATCAATCTTTCACAAAATTTCAATATTTCATGAAACTTTCAACGAAACTTTCAACGAAATTTTCAAAAACATAAATTTCATGGAATTTTCCAACACTAGTGCGGAATGATTGGGGATGCAGGGAAGAGAGAGGAAGGTAGGAGGGGAGAAAGGGAGTGAAGTGGGATTGGTGATGCAGGGAGAGAGGAAGGCAAGTGGGGATGGGGGGAGCCGGGGGAAAAGGACTAGGAAGATAGAAGCTTGGGGATCGGGTAAGAGAGTATAGGAGGAGAGGGATGGAAAGGACAGGAGGAGATTGGTCAACAGGAGAGGAGGCTGGTGAGCGGACTGTTGGCGGAGGCTGGAAGGAGGAGAGGGAATGGAAGACCCAGGAGGGGATGAGGGTTGGAGACATGGGGCAGGCGATCACGTTGGAGGCAGGTGTTGGAGGATTGGGGAGGCTGGAAGAGATCAGGTTTTCCAAGGGAAAGGGAGGCGGTAGAGGGAGAGGGAGGCCAAGGGAAATGGAAGGGGGAGTGAAAAGACATCAGGGGCCAGTAGGAGGGGGAGGGGGTTAGGATGGCAAGACAAAGGGTAAGGGAGGGCATGGATGTAGGAAGTGGACAGGGAACAGGTGCAGTAAAGGAAGATGGCATGAGGGAAAGGACATTGCTGGGGGAATACTGTTGGAAGGATGGAGATTTGAGTATAGGGAGGGGTGAGGACAGGGGTAAGAAAGGTAGGGTAGAAGGAGCATTTGGGGGAGAAATTGGTAAAGGAGGTGGAGGAAATGTGCTGAGGGAAGGTGAAATAAAACGGGAAGAAGGTAAGAAGGGAGAAGTGGTCAGTATAGGAGGATGCTGGGAAGAAAGGAGGAGTTGGTGGGAGTCGGGGAGGAAGGGAGGGCGTGAGGGGGTGTGAGGGGAGAGAAAATGAGGAGCGGAAGGGAGGAGCGTTGGTTGTTGGGGATTCGATGATGAGAGGGGTGACGGGAGTACTACGGAAAGAGGATGGTGGATGTGTGGACGTAGGGGTGTTTGGGGGGGGGGGGGGGGTTGACGACTAGAACGTTAACGGGGATAATGGCGGGCAAAAAGACGGAAGCTGATAATGGCACAAACGATATCAAACAGGTGCAGGACATTGCGAGGTTGATAAGGGAGATCGGGGAGGTGGTGGGCAGGGGGGTGGAGGTGGTAGTCCTGGGGGCAGTAAACAGGATGGATATTAAGAGATGAGTGGTGGAGGAGATAAATAATGGAATAGAGGAGGCGTGCTGGGGGGAGGAGGTGGTGTACGTGGACACGAGAGCAAACTGATCGCTTTACGGCATAAGCCTTTAAACCCGGGAAGGAGTCTAGGCCTATGACAGGTGTTTTAGATATGTTGTCTATGACTACATTGCCCGAGGGAAATCTCTTTTTTAAGAGTGAGGTGCAAGACTAAAGCCACTTTCCGGTTTCCCTCCAACTGAGCTTGCGCCCTGCAGTGTCCGTCAAAAACCAAAAACGTAGACCTGCCATGACCTACTACAGAAAAGTAAGTCAAGACTTACCTGACTTGTCGAAATACAAAGCACCCACGTCTGGAAGCTAGGCATATTTACGCTTTACACCCAAAACCCTACGCTTTTAACCCAACACCTTACGCTTTTTACGCCTACAAACCAAAAGCCTAGCCATGGCCTAGGCCTAGGCCTAGCTATAGTCCTATGGCCCAGGCCGCCTAGCCACCCCCTAGGCCTAGGCCATACGGCTTACAGAGCTTATATTACACAAAAAATACTATATTTGGAGAAAATTATAACTTAAATTGAAGAAAACAATAATATAAACATTTAAAAAGAAAGTTTACCAAAGTTATTACTGTGTAATAACCAAAAATCTGAAGAAAAAAAACGGGAGTGAATAAAGATAGAACTTACCGGTCGATCCGAGAATGGAATACTGCGTACGCGAGCCGAGATTTGTTTGTTTGCATTTGTTGGTTTGTTTTTTGTTTGTTTACATGACAACCGTGACGCCGTGTTCTTTAAGTTGAAAATTGGAACGAATTGCTTTATTTGAATTGACGTTGATGATGATTTGATTTAAATCTAGAGTAATATGATCGAATAAGTTAATCTAAAGTTTTCTAAAGTAATAAATTAATTAGCTACGATCATTGGAGTATGAACTTAATTAACAGTTTATGTACGTAAAACCTAGTAATTTAAGCCGTTTTGTCATTTTGACAGGTTGTCTGGTAGCTAGGCTATTAAGGCGTACGCCATGGTTTTGTTTGATTTAAATCAAGACTAGGCATAATATGATCGAATTAATGAATCTTAACCTGTAAATTAATTAGTCACGAGCATTATGAGTTTTATGTATGACAAACCTAGTAATTTCAGCCGTTCCGGTTCATGTGATTTTGACAGGGTCTGGTGCCTATAGGCCTAGTAGCTATTCTGGCTTAGGCCTACCTACACCATGATTGTGATATGATTTAAATTAAGACTAATATAAGCGAAATAATGAATTCCTAAACCAAGAAAATATTAGTTTATCCGGGTCATTTCAAAAGAGCCGCGCGAATTATGGAGATTTCTTTCCGCAGTTGGATCCCTGCGCATTGGCGGTAGTGGAATGGAAATCCGAATCGTACTTCATGGTGGTAACAGTATTTTGGGTCTTATTTATTTCTAGAGATTACTTGTTTACATCTTCTGAGCCGCAAAGTTGTAGGTAGGCAATTAGGCTAAAGATCTAGCCTAGTTCTGGTCTAGGTAGGCCTAGCCTAGGACCTTTGACAGTAGGTATGTTTTGGCTCGTTCTAGTGCATCTACTGTACTTGTATATTTTAAACCGCATTTAAACACGCCTAGGCCTAGGCTTAAGTTTATCTAGAGGCCTACAATAACATAATTTACTAACCCAACAAAAAATGAAAGCATTAAGGTAGGCCCTAGGCTAGAGCCTAGGCCAACGCCTAGGCTTTAATGGCCTATGCCGGTGTTATGCAACATTACGCCTAGACCTAGCCTAACCGTGCCTTAGTGTTAGTAGGGCTAGCCAAGCCCCTAGCTAGGCTAGGCCCATCTAGCCACATTTCCTAGGGTAGGCCTAGGCCTATGGCTATAACTAGGCCTAGCCTATTATTTATCTTTCTCTATGTTTTCGTTTCAGGCATTAGACCACGATGGACCATAGACTTGCACTTTGTACATTATTTTGGTTGCAAACGGTGTCATTTTTGCAACAAAATTGCAACTGATTGTGGCGTGAGCAATATAGGCCCATCCTAGGCCTAGGCCTAGGCATAGACTAGACTTGGGCTTAAACAACATGTATGAACCTGTGCTATTTGCATTTGCGTTGCTGATAACTGGATGTTTGCTGTTCGTCAAGATTTATTTTGTATCCTTCCAATATCTGAAATATACTTCTAGATTAGAGTTTGGTACCAGGGTAGGGCTTTGTCCTATAACTAGGTAGGCCTACATGCTAAATAAGGTTTTCTGCAATCCTTAAATTGTTTCCTTATTTTACTTACGTGTTACTTGATCTGTTCAGTCGCTGATAAACCACATAGGTCAGTGGTGACATTTTCTCTCTCTCTAGGGACTCTCCACTTGATCATCCATTATTCCCTCTTCCACCAACCTTCCCTGTTCCCTCCTCCATCGACAGGTCTTTAAGACTAGGTCTATATTAAAAGCATTGATTTTAACCTGCTCTACTATACCTTTAGACAGCCCATTCCAATCCACAACCATCCAACCCAGGAATGAGAACTTCCCCACATCCGTCCTCCAATCTTCTCTCTCCAACTTCCAGCTTTTGGTCCCTCAATAGCTTGCCAATTTAACCAAGTTTCTTAACTCCTCTCATCCCTCTTGCATCTTAGCAACTCTCTGAGTAGGTACATCCTTTTATTGGATCTGAAAATCTGGCCGAGCATGCTTGGTAACGTCACAGATTTCCAGATCGTCGTTGAATTAAAAGAATCTACATACGATGCTCAGATTGATTAAAGGACTAGTGCTAGTGTACTTTGTTCGCTTGGATACATTAAATGAACATACTCCATGCATGCTTTCTCTCTTCCAAGCTCTTCCAACTCAGCTTTTCTACCATATCACCCAGTGGCGGCTCGTGGTATAAAATAATAGGGAGGCCAGGACAATTCAAGAAAAATCGAATATGGAAGCATTGGAAATTAGCGGCAATTCAGGGGGGTCTGGGGGGCAAGCCCCCCAGTTTGCCCCACAGGGTGATTTTTTAAAAACTGCATTTTTCTACGTTGTTTTAGGTGTTATAATGTGGTTGTGGATTTAAGTTGCCGGATTTAAGTTGACGACACTTGCCGTTAACCATAACAATCTCCATACCATAACGAACAAAACTCGCCTGTTCCTCTCCATCCCTTTGCAGTAATGGCAAAGCTGGTTTCAGTCTTCCGTCTTGCTTTAAATCTTTATTTATTCTTTCCTCGAAGCATCTCTCGTTAATGGTCGTACTAATAACTCGTCAACTATATTTGACTTCATTGAATCAAGCAACAACACAGGAAGAACAACAGCAGAAAAACAACCGACAATCCCCTGCAAACTACAAACTGTTGAGTATGATATTATGGAGAGCGGGCAACTCGGTTACTTTCGTGAAAAATCCGAAAATAAACGAAGCGGCCGGCCTCCTCTGGCATCTTATTGCACGTACAGCAACTTAGGCGGGAAGGGTGGGAGTATGCCTACCACATTCCCCCGCACACCGCTCAGGTACCTATAAGCTGAACGAGCTGGAGGCCCGGACTCACGAAGTTCCTCGCGTTTCTACTGGTTCAACGCAGCTAGCAGCCACATTCTGAAGAGGCGCGAAACTTTGAAACGTTGAACATTTTTTGTTCGAAAACTTTTACGATAAATATGTATATTATTTAAGATTAACATTAAAATACATAGAACTATTTTAAACAAGATCACAGACAAGATTAATCCTCCTCCCTCCGGAAATGTTTGAGGAGGCCCGGCCTCCCTTGCCTCCCCCCACCAGCCGCCACTGATATCACCACATTTTCTTTCTCCTCATCACTCATCTACCAGCTTTTCTTGCACCGCCTCTAGTGTCAAATGTCACAATTAATAAAGATGTACTCTTCCTTAACTCTTTCTATCAGGTTATCACATTGTCTGATCTTGAGTGTGATTACCTAAATGCTCAACAATGCTGTTCTAAATTGAATCTAGTGAGTAATATTATGTTAGTACCTGTACTCATTAAACAAAAATTTCTATGTGTAGGCTTGATGCCATTAGTAGGCCCTACTGACTAGTAACATGAAATTGGTATTAGATGGGGACTGGAGAGATTAATTTTATCAGTTAACATAAAAAACATACATACATAAATAAATAGGCCTACAGACATAGGTAAGGAAAAATAGCTGTAATAATAGCTGTGTTTCAAACCTCAGTTTTTAGTTCAAGCATTTTTCGACTGTAGAAAGAATTGACCTGGCATATTTGATAGCACTGCTTTTCAGAATGTTTTAGATGAAAAACAAAACAAAATGCATTTTTTTATAGATAACCAACAATGAGGACAAAAATATATAGAAGGTAGGCTATTATATTAGAAGATTGGTTGAAGAAAAGACCCCAACAACTTACCTAAGGTATAGACTGTTAAGGTGTGGACTGTTTTCATACATGTTTACACAATTTTGCATTTAAATATGAAACACAGCTGATTGGTTTCATTGTGAGGAAGTATGAAACCTTTGACGAGTGGTGATAAAGGGAGCTTGCGCCAAGTACTGTGTCACGTGGCTAGCAGTTGGGAAAAGTCCCTACTGTCCGGATGGATCCACGCATAACACATCCACACTTATCGCTTTCTAGCAGTTGGGCCTTAAAAGTAGCAGTTTGGGCTACGAAACTACACACCTTGCATATTAGTGCATGCTATGAATTTTTGTTTTGCATTTTCTATCTAGAAAGGTTATTTGCTTATTATTGTCTTACATTATTGTTGCGTATTCTTAAGGAACTCTTGTCCAAATCAGGTCATTAGTTTTTCGCCAATTAAATTTGAAAAAAACACTCGTTGCCCATTTGATGATGCTCAATGCGTGGATTGTTATAACAAGTTAACTACTTGGTCTATAATTTTGAAATAACCATTAGGCCTATAATGACTACTGATATGTGAATGGAATATGCTTTTCTTATAGGATATATCTTAAAATGAATACGTACTATAACAGCTAGAACGAGATAAGTGGCACGTGAAATCGTAGCTATCAGCGGATTTGTCCCAACTATGGACCATGTTGCTTTGTGACGTCAGGGGGCGAGTAAATCACCACTCGTCAGTAATATTGATATTCATATTTAGGCCTACAAAATGCTCAATATTTGACTTCTAGTAGGTTTTCTGTGAGCTGGGGGGAATTTACTTGTGCCACGGAAATGCTGACCATCTCTGTATTTTCATCTTTGGAGATGCTATGAATAGCGCACATACTTACCCCAGTTTAATTTGTGTTATTAACTTTGTTTTTACAGTGGGTCTTGCCAAAAATCATAGTCCAGGGAGTGCTGCTGTTTCTTTTCCTGTTCTACTTCCATTGGTTTCTTGCTTTTAGCAATTTACCTGTATTAATATGGCTGGTTTATGAGTAAGTAGGATATTTAAGTATCACTGATTTTTAACCCCAAAAACAATTTACTTTTAATGTAGGTTGTATGTATACTAGCTTAGTACTCATTGACAGGAAGCGAGGGCATATCTTGCACATGGAGCACATTGACGAAAGGAGGACATAATAGTAATTGCCAATGTTCCAGAACTAAGCCTTCTCAGTACCTATGTTAATCCCACTTTTACAGTGTCGGTGCAGTGGCAGCGTGTAGTGGCGTATCCAAGGGGGGGGAGGGGGGGGGGGGGAAACCCCCCCCCTTTCGCAAAGGAAAAGTGGAAATTGCATCAGATTAAAAAAAAATGGAAATATAAATATTAACACTTTAGTTCAATTGTTGTTCTTTGAAGCTTTTTTCGTTTCTTAAGGAGAAAATCGTTGCCAGAAATTTAGTAATTTTAGTTCAGTTGGCCGCTGTAAAACGCACAGATTTGCACCAAAATGACCTTGACGAGAAAATTTTCCCGGGAAGAAACCCCCCGGACCCCCCGTTTACTTTTGGTTCCACTCTTATGATATGAGTTAAAACCCCCCTTTTCCAGTATCCTGGATACACCACTGGCAGCGTGTAAGTATACTCTATGGACATATGAGAAGTAGCATAGTGCTAGCTTCAGTTTGGATAACCCTGAAAATGTATTAAAAAAACTGGTAAAATAAAAATTGTGTATTTATTCTTTTTAATTACAGTAGGAACTAACACTATTTGTATTATTAAATATTAATTGATTATTTCTTCTGCAAAGAAATAGGCTAGGATGATCCAATATTTTCCCAAATTTTTATAATTTTTTTTACATTTTCATACCTGCTAATTTTGTACAACCCTGGACATTAATTTAACAATAACAGCAAGTCCTTTAATTGCTAGTAGCAGCCAAAGCAAATATTATTAAGACACGGCCAAGGTTGACAAAGTTATGAATATTTCAATGCCCAGGTATAAAAAATGTGTAGCCGGCGCCACAGACAACCCGTTATCTGTGCTGGCGCAGTTGGCCGAGGTCAATTAGGCGTTGGTCTAGTAAACCGCGGTCTCTGCATTCCAGGTTCGAATCCTGGCTTGGGCATGTGGCGTTTCTTCATCCTCATAATCATCAACTCATCATCTCGATTAGCCTCGTTACAAAAATATGGGACTTAAAACCACAAATATGTATAAAAAATGTAATTTTCAATCAAAATAAAATATAAATACATACACTGTCAGAGAACAACTTCTGAAAACTAATTCTACAGTTAAGAGGTTTAACAATAGAATGGGAATTTTGAAATTAAGAAAGGTTTATTTTAAAATAATAAGTTAATGTTTTGGAACTGTTGAATACAAAATAACTTGTTTTAACTTCTTTCAATTTATTTGATTGCATCTTGGCTAACATTTGTGATAGCATTGTTGTGCTATAGTAAACTTTTTAAATAAAATGGTAGGCTATAGTTAATAAGAGTATTTTTCTGTTTAGGTATGTTGCAGTTCCACATGGTAATATGGGAGTTTTTGACCCCACGGAGATACATAATCGAGGACAACTGAAGAAACACATGCGAAACTGCATGATATATGTTGGCTTTCATCTCATTTTCTTCTTCATCTACATGTATTGGTCAGTAAATAGTAATTTATAACTTTGTTCTTCTTGTAATGAAACAAGCTTGTAACAATTATTTGGTATTTGTATTTTTTCAGCTTAATCAATGGGCTACTAGTTGGAGATCCTTCAGGAAGAATAACAACTGAAAATGATGCCAATTTTTGACTGCAACATGTTTGGAAAATATTAGCTCCATTATAATTATATTAAAATAAGTATTTATTTGAAGACTGCAAAACTTTTCATCATATTATAGTAGCATTAGTACTTACTTGCTGCCTCTTTATACTGTATTTACATTTGTGTAAGCCAGTTCCCAACGTTTCACTTTTATCTAATTGGGAAACTTTCTCTTCATCCACATTTATTTATTTATTTACAGTACATGGACACTACAGCATTTTATGCCAATAGGCGTGACCACCAAACAAAACAAATAACAACATTAACAATAACAATACACATACAATACATATATCTGCAATACAATAGGGAATATGCGTCATCTTTTTTTAGCATTTTACTAGATAAGGATTAACTTCCTGAATACAAAAATATTTTATTTTGACGACATAGAATAAAGTTTCATTTATAAAAATGAGCTGAAAGTTTCACACATATTTATGGCGGGAAAAACGGGGCATACGTCACTTTCCCTGTATCAGCAATCAACCAATCATAAACTGATAAATAAAATAACGCTAGTTTGGAAATTATCATATTTAAAATCATATAAAATTGAATAATTGCCTAGTACGCCTAATAATTAATTTTGAAGCCCAATTTCTATAAAAACAATAATATAATATAATACCAAACCTATTTTCATAGAATATCAGTAAATAATGGGTGTTGTTATTCTTATAAAGCAGACTTGACAACGGCTTGAGTACAAATTTTGACAAGGTTAGCTTGATGACCTTGAAAATTTGATTGTTTCGTCTAGGAGGCGGTGGCAAAGTCCAAGTAGGTTATATGCAAAGTCATTCATATAAGCAGTGATTTACAAGGATTGTGACGTCACATACCGTTTAAAAATAATAGTGCGGGAAACAGATAATCAAAATCTTTGAACATTCATAGAAGTATAATGAGTTAATTTTAAAACTTTTAGATTAGGTTTCTGATGTCTTCAGATGAATAACAATATATTCCACGTACTTTCAGAGCTGTAGAAAATTCATTCACATTCCCTATTGCTTTGTCAGGTAATAAAAATTATCAACAATGTTGTCATCAGTAAAAGGGACAAATAAAAACGTTAAAAATAATAATAAAAAAAAAAAAAAAAAAAATTAAAAACGTAAAGAAGCTTGTTTCATTACAAGAACATTTAAACGTTTAACATAGTTTCTTTCTCATTGAATTGCTAAAATAGGCAAAGTGTTATTTTCAATTGCTTAGGAGATAACAGTAGGTTGGCTAGTCATTTGGATTTGGAGTGAGTAGCAACAAAACAGCAATAAAGGACATAATTCAATGATACAATGATGCCCACTAAAAATTGGCTCCTATGTCACGGTGATAAGATGATAGGCTAAATACACATTCATTTTTTCCTTTAAATTATTTATTAAGCAGGTCCCACACTAAATTATTGTTGCCTCTTCTCCATGTATTATGCTGTATTTAAGTTTGATTGTGCTTATATACAAATGTAAATATGGTTTATTGAAATCTTATATAGGTCGTCAAATCGGAGCATTTTTCGACATGCTGGTTCAGTCATACATTTTTAAAGCTAGTATGTTGACCCAGCTGTGTTGACCCAGCGTTGTGATCATTGGATTCCTCTAGTGTACTTAGACTGATTTGTTTCTAGTACGTGGCCTACGTACTAGATTCTTGCAAGTGTAACAAACTCGTCTTAGTACTTTGTACATTGTAAATGTTAATATAAGTATATTGCAGTGTAATGTCACATTCTTGAAAGTAACATTGAATGGATGGACTTCTTACCAAGGTTCACAGCAATTTCAAATTAATTCTTACAGATTGAATTACCTACAACATATTTTGTCATCAATAAAACCCACCAATAATCTCATTTACATTTTTGATTGTGCTGGATGTGAGCAGTGAGCAAAATCTCAAATCAATCTAAATGCCTCTATTTTTGCTGTTTGTGAATTGTTTTCTGCCTAACCATGTCATTAGGTCCACTGATCTAGAAGTTGTTCCAAATTGAATGCTGACATTTTGGTGATGCCCAATACTGTTAGTGTTCCATGTACGGAAGAATTTAATTGCCAATGGCAATGCCAATGTGTACACCTCCGACCACGATATTTTAATTTACATTAAAACCAAAATCACATCACTTTAAAGTCTAATTAATTAAGTAATTTGCAGTTGTGTTAAATTATCGGTTCAAAATATATTTAAAACTTATTGTCTGCTGTAAAATTGATAATGATATGTATTTGGGCTTTACATCTCATATTTTTGCAAAGATGCTAATCGTAAAATTTTACTAAAATGTGCTGGCTGGCGGGTTAAGCTATAATGAGATTTAAACATCTGAGATGATACTGTGACAGACTTATTATGTATTCACTTTTCAGCAGGTTAATCTAAATATCTACTATGCAAAGCCACTGGAACCTTTACTTACGAATAACATGTCAATATGCATTTATTTGTGGTTTGTACACTAGGCAAGTATGATTTCATAATACAAATCTAAGCTCATACGTACAATTCCAGTGTTTATTTTGTTTAAACTTTTTGTGTAATTACATAATTGTAAATCTTTACTGACATCTCTCAACACATGTCACTGGCAGAAAGTAAAACAAATACCATACTGTCTTCTTGATCTCTTTAGTTTTACTTTGGCCATTATTGTAATAGACCTGCATACAAGCAACAAAAGTGGTTTACTAGTGCATCACTCAGGTTAGTTAAGTGTTATACTCAATTAACATCAGACACTTTCAAGATTTCACCGTCATAAGGCAAATCCTGGCATCGAGTCCTGGACTTAAGATTCCTTCAATACAATTAGCCTTTTGTAGTATGAATTCACTTTACCGAAAGAGAAGTATATTTAATCCTAAAACAACTCTCTTCTATAAATGAAATTTAGCTGTACGCCTACGTTCTTGAGAGCATTTACCAATTTATTCAGTTCTTTTTTTTGTTACTTTTTGACATTGATTAGTCATTTACCATAGTGTATTGTTTTGTTCTTCCCTTTGTAGTGATTTTTATTATATCTGACGTATATGAAATTTATTATTTCTGTATTTTTAGTAAGGCTGGGCGTCGACATCGATTAATCGATTAATAATGGATGTCGGTGACGATTTTCGACATGGATTTTTTTTTTTTTTAATCGATTTTTTGTCAATTAATTAAATAACGAATCAATTGTCAATTTTTGTGGTTTCCCGTAAAAACGTAAATTCACTTCAACGTGATAGTTTTAATTTCACATTTCAATTAATAATTGTTGTCACGCGAGAGCACCCCCCCCCCCCCCCCCCCCCCCCTCCTTCTGGCCGCGTAATCTTTGAGATGGCATTGCGTAATATGCAGTGTGCAGCGCGGGCGAGGGGTTAGCGCTTGGCCGACGGAGAGGCAACGATCGCCGGGAAGCGAGTCCGTGCGGGCCCGCACATACGCGGCCACTTCATCCCACCCCTCGGCAACAATATGCCTCATGTTGCAGTATTGATAGCTATTAGTGGTCGTAGAACATATGATTTGCAGCAAACAAATATTGCTCTATTTAACAGGTGACAAAGGTTTTTTATTAATAATTGATTAATTATCAATTTAAAAAAAAACTATGTCGATTATTTGCGTTTCGATGTCGAAAATATTCCGACATCGCGATTTGACATCGATTATTTGTCATCGATGTCGATGTTGTCGATTTACATCGATGCCCAGCCTTAATTTTTAGAGGTAATCAAAAATTGTAAAAATTATATATTTCGATTTTTTTATGTCAATTTAATTGTCCAAAATGAAATAGTTCTTATACTATTACATCATATGGAGACAGATAAACCTCATTTTGAAAATAGTGATTTTCATGAAATGGGAAAAATCCAAATTAACTTGCAAAATAGTACCATTTAATGTGTTTTTAATCTTTTTTGTAGTAAAATGTAAACAACAACAAAAATGTTCATAAATGATGTCAAAAGTCAAAATTTCAGCTCTTTTGACACTAGAACTTCTTTGAAGAACTTCTTCCACAGTCGATTAGTCAATCAATTATCACGGCCTTCAAAATAATTTTTTCCTTTTTAAAAACTGAAATACTATACATTTACTGTGCATCTTTGCTAAATGTAACACATTAAATGCGAAATTTTTGGGTTTTAAACAAAATTTGTTTTTTTAATTACCATTTTTGGTTATCTCTAGGTAAAAAGTGATACCCTTCCGAGTTCCGACCAACATTTGTCTTGTGAAGTTCACTCTCGGTGTTTTAGGTTTTTCATCATAGATAGCATTGAACAATTGTCATTTTGTAGACTCTGTATTTACCAATCGGATAAGTTGTGTATAAAAAATAAAACAATTTTGCTTGTTCCTATATCCTTCTTAAAAACATTTTATATGTAGTGTATGTAGTAGCTATACCTGTGAATTTCACAAGCGATGATCAAATATGTGTAGGAATGATTTAGTTAATGGGAGCTTAAACAATTGATTTTCATATCAGAAAATGACAAAATTGCATCACTGGCAAAACTGAAATTGGTATAAGTTGGTAAATAATTCCAAAATTCATATTAATGTTTTTTTGGCACAAACACAAATTCCAAACTTTCACCATCAGATATTTATTTTATATTTTGCCTATGTAGTGTAGACCCACAATATAATGTTGGAAATGATTCATCCTTAGTTCTAAGAAAACAAAAATACACTTTACAGAGGGTACATTCCGAAACCTCCTGAAAATGATTGGGTTCCAGCATCAGCTAGCACGTCCCAGCATCACATTTTGTCCAGTGTTTCGGAACGCCTACAAGCGAAAAGATGTAGCAATGCATGCTAAAAATTTGTAATGAAATTTAAAAAAAAAACGATATTCTAATCGTTTCCCAATAATAACAAATACGACATGAAAAACAATAAAATCCTGCAACGCGTGGTATAAATAAGGGTCAAATTATATTATTCCTGACAATTTGACAAGCTTTTAATTTATTGCATTTTGAAAACGCCGCCATGATTTCTGAATGCTGGCAGGTGCCCTCGCTCAAACCGGATGGCGTTTTCATGATGCAGAATATGCTGGCGCAGGAAGTTACGGAACGCCCAGCCTATGATATTCAGGAGGTTACGGAACGGCCTTGGCACAGCTAGTTTCGGAACGTACCCAGAATAAGGTTCCCATGTGTTAGGTTGTGAGTCAATGTCTATACAAACGTTAAAATACTGGAAATAGGGATGGGCCTACAAGTGCTGAAATACAGCTACTATGCAATGAAATCGAAATTGTGAATTCAAACACGAAATAACTGTAATCAACCCATTTTCACGGAGCTCTTATTTAGAGTATTTTATTCAGGATTGTAGCAATAGCATACGTTTACATGATAATGTGTACATTGCGTGACATTTGTATAGAATTGACAAAAAATGTAGTTCTGCAAAAACCACGATAAATTCAAGCTTTTTAGCTATAGTTTGAGAACGCTGCACAATATTGAAAAAGTGGCAAATATTTTTCTGTCACTCTCTTGTAAGCTATATTTTTTGTATTTGAATTTGTAAGATATTAACAAAATTTGATGTGCATTCAAAGCAACAAAACATACATTCCAAATTATTATTTGTGTTGTATTTCAAATACAATCACTTTCTATATCTTGCTTCTCCGCTAATCTGATCTATGCTCTCGTTATATTACGCCATAAATGTCGTTGTACTCTCTGGACTTGAATAATTAATTCGTCTGTAGCGTTGCACATATTGGAAGTTTGATTTTCGCGCTAGAATCGGGAGAAAACAGATGACTGTCGGGAGCGCAACCTGTGAACTCGAGATCGCAGGTCAGATCATACCCTTTGAAAAAATGTTGAAATATCGGGAGTGAATGTTCAATTTACGCGAGACTGAGGCTCTTTGATTGTGTTTGTGTCCAATATCATAAAGTAAAAGCATTTCCGAAGGAAGTATGGTTTGATAATAGGCCTAGTTGTATCCTAGACATATAGGCCTAGGCTACGGGCTCCCTCTGCAGTTGGGGTTGAAGAGTATCAACAGGCCTAGGCCTATAACTAGGCCCGTCTTCTCTGTCGCAGGGCCTAGCCCTAGCCGAGGAGAATATTGTGATGGTTACGCTTGCTAGGCTAAACTTGCCGTATTTTCGGTTAACTGCTGCTACGTTTATGAAGATGGATTGTTCGTGTTAATGCTGGTTTAAAGGACTGCGAGAAGTCGGTATCAGCATGGCTGGCACCAAGAATACCGCTCATGTGGTAGAACTCAAACCTGTGGAGGTGCCACAGGCAATGCAGGATGGGGAGAAGTTCATCAAGTGGGACGAGGTAAAGTTATCAGCATTATCGAGTTCAAAATTGATTTCAGATGAGTTAGGCCTAGGCCTAGGCCTAGGCCTAGTCCTTTGCATAAGTAGATCTAGGCCTAGGCCTATATACCTCGAACTTGGGTCCTAGGCCTAGGCCCTAGGCATTGTGTATCCAGGCCTATAGGTGCTAGGGGCCTAGGCCCTAGACCCCTATGCACTTTATTTGGGTTTGGATCTACGCTCAGGCCTAGGCTAGGCCTAGCTTATTGTTCGTTGTTAGATTGCTGCTTAGGCCTAGGCCTAGGCCCGGATGTTAGTTTGTTCATTATCTAGATTTCATATCTACAAGATATAGGCCCTAGCTTAGGCCTAGGGGCTAGGATGCCTGTAGGCCTAGATGGTCTTGAGTTTGAAGAGTTAGTCTTAGTGGGCCCTAGTCTAGGATAGGTCTAGGCCTAGTCCTATGCCATAATGGAGTATGGTTAGGCCCAGGCATAGGCCTAGGCCATGCCTGTGTGAGCAAATAAATATCAGTAAACGTAAACCTATGCGGTGGTGGTGGGCATATGCCGTAGGACCTCAAATTGAAAAAACAAAACCCCCACATGGTACATAGGCTAATATGTAGGCCTATTTGTAAGTTACGTGGGCTTATAGTTTTTCCTAATACAATTTCTACTAAAGTCACTGTTTATGTTATAAATAGGCCTACCTTGCATCTTTCCAATTCCGAAAGGTGAATGCTTCAAATCCCACGTAATTTTGTTTTAAACCACTTTAATTGTGTTATTTTCGCTACGGCTATGCCTAGGCCTATGTGTGCCATGTTGACTATCTTGCAACGGAATAGTGCTTTGGTTTTATTCATGTTCAGGTGTATCAACCTAAAAACAAGTTACGTTAAAGAAGTAGGGCGGTCGTGTTTTGTATCAACCTTTTTATTAAAATTAGAAAAGTACACATACACATACCAGGAAATTAACAGACCCAATAACCAAACCCAATAACCGTCCTTACTTTCGTGGGATCAACATCAATCGGATCCCCTAACCTTACCGAGTTTTGTGAGATGTCAGGTAGCTGGGCAAAGTCACTTGTCATATCAAAGTGACTTTACTGGGCAAAGTCACTTTATTTATTTATTTTATTATTTATTTATTTTATGTCTATCCTATTCAGTTATAAAAACTGATTTACAAAAGAGGACCTTAAATAAAACTAGGCTATGCAAACAATTAATAATAATGAAATCATACATAACAAACTACTTAACCCATCTGCATCGGTAAGCGGACTGGTACGCTTATACGAAACTGGCCACGGTAACCAGAAGCGGACTGGTACGCACATGCGCGCGCTTCACTTTGAACATGTATAGTGGTGCTATCTAGCGTACGATATCGGAACTAATTCCTGCAATCTCTTGCTCAAGCTAGTGGCGATTCTAGTGTGCATTTCTTGAACTCTGTCGGCTTTTGTTTGTTCTTAAAATCGATTTTATCTGCGCTCATCTCGATCCGAAACTTAGATCAGCTGTCAAATTTGCCAAGATGGACTCGGGCCGGGAAGCAGTCGTTGTTTTCGGGGCAAAGAAAGTGACATTAGACAGATTTTAGACGTTCTAGGATCTGATTTTAGTGACAGTGATGGACAAGGTGTTTACAACCCAACTTACAAAATATTGTGGTTTCAAATGAGAGTGAGAGCGATTGTGAAATGGACAATGACAGTGACACTAGGCCTAGGCCTCGCGTGTAGGCGTACGCATACGCCTAGCGATACGAATGTGCGTGTACCCGCTAGTAAAACTGCTAGGTCTACTATTATCAGAGTGATTGCGATGTGGACATTGGTATGGAAATTTACGAAAGTGACAATGAAGACGTATTCGTGTAAACCTTGGCGCGCGCTAAAAGTGCGTGGTTTCCGGGGGCGGCCAGCCGAATGAGGCAACTGATGCGGATGGGTTAACTATATAAAATAAAAATCAAGAACAAGACAAAATAATTGAGAAATGAAATAAAATCAAATGAAGTGGAAATTATAAATAATAAAAATAAAAGTATGCAAATAAGAAAGAACATGAAGAAAAAAAATGTGGGAAATATATATATATATATATATATACCGGTATATAAAAGTGAAAAAATAAAATGAAAACTGATTTGTTAACAAACAAAAATGAGGATTGCAAAAAATCAGAAACGGCAATCTGGGAAAAATAAAATGTCACCTAAAAGCAACCTGGGAAGCCGCACACGCCTTCTATCTTCACTTCGAATCTTGAAAGTCAGATGGTCTTGAAAATCTTGATCCGAGAAAATCATTTTATAAGTAGGCCTAGAGATCAAACTGAATCAAGAAAATTCAGGAAACCGAATGTAGATCCCCGGCAGACCAACAAAACAACCACCTAAAACAGATAAAAAACCACTTACAAATTACAATAGAACAATTTTAACTTAAACACGCCTGAACTCTCTGCTTAAGAATTATAGATTCAATTCTATTCCTAAATTCTAAGAGCTGCAATCTCACAAACTGACTTCGAAGATCATGCGGAAGTGAATTCCAGAAGTTTACACCCCGGTACAAGAATGACCTGCGGAACCACTCGGAATTCATTTTAGAAACCTGTAAAGTAAAAGTTAATATAGAATCACGAGTACGTTCAACAAAATTAAACATAGTTGGCACAAATCTACAACATCTTAAAAGTATTTACCAGTACATGATACTTCATTCGCTCATCAATTGTCAAGAAATTGTCCTGCAAGTCTTGGCTGAAAGGAACTTCATCAAATAAATGGTCTATTCTTCTCTGCAGCACAATATAATCTGCAGATGTTCGAACAGCCCATACAACTAAACAATAATCAATTATAGGGTGAACAAACGAATCAACAGTAATCTCAGCATTCTTTCAGTCACAAATCTCTTCATTCTTACAATCATACCTGTTGCTGAAGACACCCTATTACAAACATATTCTAGTGCTTTGAGATTTTTTTAGCGATTTTTTCCCAAGAAGCTGCAGCACTTTTATTTTTAAGACTACGAATTGCAGAAATAACTTCATCACTTATGAATCAAAGTGACTTTGCCCAGCTACCTGACATTCCACGAAATTCGGTAAGGTTAGGGGATCCGGTTGATGTTTGCCCACGAAAGTTAGTAAGGTTATTGGCATTGGGTCTGGTTATAGCTCCAGTTGGCCTCATCAATCACTATCACCAGTGTCTCCACAAGGCTGTGCACTGGCAAGGATGGAAGCCTACAAATCCGTACGTAGTCGTAGCGAAAATAACACATTTAAAGTGGTTTAAATGCAAAATTACGTAGGATTTGAAGCATCCACCTTTCGAAATTTGAAAGATACAAGGTATTTTTAACATAAACAGTGACTTTTGTAGAAATTTTATTAGGAAAACCCATAAGCCCATGTAACTTACAAATACCATATGTAGGCTTACTAGGCTTAGTCCAGTAGAGCCATCCATGTTCATTCATAGGTGCATAAACTCTAATCCTTTTGCTGCATAGAGCAACTTCAGTCGAAGGAGGAAAATAACTATTGGGTGCGAAATTCGTCTTTAGTTGATAACCTCCTTTCAGCGCCATTGATCAATAATAACAATAAAACAACAATGAAAACTGACAGCCAAACCACTCTTTTTAGAAGTTTATTTTCTTGCCACCAGAATGCATCTAGTGTCACTGCGAATTTTTTTTCCACTAGATGGCAGCAGCATACATGTGTAGGCATGTAACACTATGCATGTATTTTTTGGAATGTTTTATCTATGCCCTTTAACTTTAAAAATTCACAACAATGAAAAAATGTGTGAAAAATTAAATTCTGGGTTGTGGAGAAGTCTTCGGATAACAATAAAAACATATTCGAGTTCAAACAAAATAATTTAATTTTTGGGGTGTTTTTAAGTAATTTTTCAGACATAGAGGAGTTTTTAATGATGCAGCAAAAGGGTTCAGATGTCCTGTGTAGGTCAAAACCCACCTGTTTCATGGTAACATTGAACTAGTAGACCTGGACCAATTGAGTGTGAGAGAACTCTTGGGATTGTTTACTAGGCCTGATGCTCTTAAACCAATTTCTAGAACTTCCACCACTTTCCAAGTTTATAACATAGCTAGAGATGTAAAATCACCTGAGCTGCCTTATTTTTTAGTCTAGAAATCGCTAAATTGCTTATTCGGTTTGCCTAACTATAGTTGGTTGGGCCTATGGACATTTTTTGCCTTTTTTGAAAATGTCTTCAGAACTGTACTGGTAGGCTAACTAGAACTCTATTATTAACTTCATATGGCTTGTGCTTCGTAATGCCCTGTGTAAATCCTCACAGTAATACTAAATAATCCATGACAGGCTAACTACTTTTAGCTATGCTAGGCCTACATAACCTATGAAACAAAATTTGAGGAGAGGTATAAAACTAACAAACTAGGTAGATTTAGGATCGAGTCGTAGGTAACTAATTTAATGTCAGTGGTAGCCTAACAATAAAATCACCTTTCCATAAAAAAAATTGAAAAACTTATTTTAAGTAACCTACTAGGCCTAGGCCTAATCATAAAAAATAAAAACAATATGAATTTAGCTTGTAAATTTCAGTGTCATGACTGTTGTGTATGAGTCACAACTATGTGAAACACAATGTTGCAGGCCTACCTAATCATAGCCTACCCTTGATTAAAATTCTGTAAAACTAGCCTACCTATTCCAAACTTGTAAGGAACGCAACTATTTATGGATGGAAAAGATGTTTTAGATATAGGCCACTCAAAATAGACTAGATGCTATCTGGTGGCAGATTTGTTGAAACTATCAATGGTGCAGATAAGGAGGTAGCTTAATCAGCGCTATCTATTGTTAATTTGAGTCTCCTATAGCTAGAGATCCTTGTAAATGGTTTTATTTTTTAGCATATTTCGTTTTATTAAATCCAAATTTCGTTGTTGAGCAGTAATTTCAGCTTTTTGGCGGTGTTTCAATTTTAATTTACCAAATCTAATTTGTATCTAGTATTCTAACGTATGTGGCATGCCTACATTGTCGCCTAGGTCTACCATGATAGTAAAAAAGGAAATGGAAGGTAATACTGTCAGTAAGGATTCTACTTATGGAATGAAATGCAATTTTTAGTACCTAGTATGTTAATTGTCTTTTGTCTCTCTTTTCTTTCATGTTCAAGCAGTATGTCACAATATTTACACATCAAAATTTTACCATCGTGTAAATTAAACCCCTCGCATTTAAATTCTTCCGCTCTTTCCTTAATTGCAGTCAAACACGAAGCACACTTGCCGACGAACAAAGTGTAACAGTGTGCAACTGCAAACGCAAACAACAGCGTAGGCGAAGCCGCGAAGGCACGAATTCTGTCTCTAGTGTTGGAAAAATCTGTGAGCGAAAGAGAGAGACATATACGACGGTCTATGTGTGTGAGAGAGAAAGCAAGTGTCACACAACCACCGGAAGTTCCAAGGGTTGTTGCGAGCCGGTTTGGCAGGGGTGGAAGGGTCACTGCAGTCACTGCAGAAAATGTTGAAAATTACGTTTTTGGCAGAAATTCGGCGATTTTGCGTCAATTCAACAGCTTCAGTCTTTTTCGTTTTCATAACAGTAAACTTATGCTATTTCGCGTATACACGGGATCTCGTTTTATTTCGCGATTCAAAATGACTAGTTTTGGACTCACAACAGACTGTCATGCCAACATATTTCAATTGCTGCACGTTTCAAGTGATTTCGCGCTATCGCGCATTGCGAAATACAAGGATCTCTACTTATAGCAAAACATTCATAACATACTACTTGCCTTTTCATAAGAATAGTTGTAGGAAGCTTATCTATGATCAGATCTTGCAGATTGAAGTACCAGTGCAGACTTCTAACGGCAGAAACATTCAAAGTTTTGCCACATACATGGGACTAAAGAAGAGAAATAGTGTTATTGGCTAAATAAAACAATCAACAACAACGAATTAGTGTAACTATGACAGGTAGCTTAATATCACTAATTCAGTAGGGCAGGCCTACAGTTTAAAACTCACTACTATGACTGTTACTGTTACAATCAAATGTAAGAACTGTGATATTGTTGCATCTGTACAATGTCATCAAAATGGTTACAATTTAACAACGACAGTAATAGCCTACACAACAATTTAATAATGGGTAGGCCTACCTAACAATTTACAAACAAAAAACAGCCCAGAAGACCCGACAAAAATAGAAATACGCTACACCTACTACAACTAAAAGACAAAAATACATTTAGATTAAGTTATGTGCACATTTTTAATGAACTTTTGCTGGTGTTGTATATATTTTTCATTGTGTCGTTAAAATAAGCGTGCCTGCTATATTTAATTTTTTGCTTAAGTTACACATCAGAATATAGCTGTTTATGGTACTTAAGCATTCTATTTTTGTGCTGTGTGTTGTGTGTTCTGTTTTTGTGTTATTGTTATTTGATAAACTTGGCATCTGTAGTCTACCTAGTCATATTATTATTTAAACTTAAACATCATTTTTAAATTGTGCTTTATATAAACATACTGGCCACTGCGTTACTTCAGTAACATTTCAATAAGGTAAAATTGGTATCAAATCCATACCTATATATGGCCTTTCTTTTAGGTAGGTATTTGTAATTGTATACCAATTTTACCTTGATTGAAATGTCAGAAACTGGCAAATAGTTCAATAATTACATACTTAATTAACCTGATGAGTTCTTGCAGCTTGGTGAAAAATACCCAGCTAGGCAATTGCTTGTTCAAACATGCCTTGCTTATCCAAGCCACACCCTTTCCCTCTTCCTTGTCTACACACCAGTCTTTTTTAGACTCTTAACATAGAACTGTTACCTATTGATCTTTTAAAGTGAAACACTGGTAGACTTACATGTTGTATAATTGAGTTTCATAGAAGGCCAAATGGCTAGCTAGGTTGTTAGTGGGTGAAGAGGTTTCAGGGTGGGAAAAACAAATACACTCAAACAACACATTATATGTGCTGATAATGACTAGGCTAATTTAAAGTTATCTTAATCCATGATGTATTGTGTTTGACTACGTTTATCAGGCGAGCTGAGCTCAGACTACTCAGATCGAGCACAGTAGTATGGTACATGTTTATCAGGCACTTTCAGATCGCACCCCCCAGTTCCCGTTCAGCTCGCTTGGGATGTAGTTGTTTTTGTTGTTGTTTCTGTCGTGCTCCATACAGCACGACTTTCCATTTTCTTTTCTTCTGCGTCGAACTTGGAACATGACATTCTGACAAAGATTAGACACTTTTGATACAGCGCGAAGCGGGAAGCAGAGTAGGCGGGAAACAGCTGATTGGACCCTTTAGCAGGCCTAGAAATGTTTACTTTTTAAGGCGGTGGGTTCTATCACGTGACTAAATCCGGCTCGATTGGATTTATCACACACTTTTTGGATCGTATCAAGTGAGCTGGCACGGCTTTGTTGGCGAGCTGAAATGGGCTCGCACCTCAACAAGACTGGCGTGTTTAGCAAATAAATTATGCGTGTACTGAACTAGCTCGATCTGAGTAGTCCGAGCTCAGCTCGCCTGATAAACGTAGTCAATGTCTGGAACTCTTCAGGCAGTTGAAGGACACTTGAAATCGGCTAGCTACACACGAACAAAAACCATTGTCACATAGGCCTAACCAAACCATTTGCTGAAAGTAGATTCTTCATGCATATTGTCGTCATATGTCAGGTTAATTCACACTACCTACTCCCTCCCTCATTCATTCATTCACCAGCAGACATCATCATTGGACAGTGAATCCCAACTATATGTTAGTCCAGACACTCCTGGAAACAATGGAGCAATCTGACAGCACACAAACATTGATTTTATTAGGAACTTTTAATGTATCACTTGTCACATGCCATAGGAATAAAAATGAACACAAAACTAATACCGACATAAACCTAAGCTATTCCGAATATTTTTATAACAATTATTTGAGATTTTGGCAAGCATCAGTTGATCATTGAAACTAAAAGTAGGCTACATTTTACTGCTAACATAGTACCATCAATAAATGTGTAAAGTACCAACATTTTGCTGACCTACTCAGTTACACGACCTGATTTTCAGTAGATTTGTTTGCTGATTTACTGAAATTTGACATTCTATGTAATCGTTCTTTGGCAACCATATGAAATAGAAATTTGTGTGTGTATTTATTGTAATTGTAAGTTATATTCCTTGTCTTATAGGACTCTGGCAGTGGAACTCCGGTAACCCTTCGTGTTGATAAGCAAGGTTTTTATCTCTATTGGGTGGACCAAAACAAAGAGATTGATTTATTGGACATTGCAACGATACGCGACGTTCGCACCGGAAGACAAGCAAAGATCCCGAAAGATTCCAAGCTTCGACAGATTGTTACGATGGGCTCTCAAGATACCTTGGAAGAGAAAACCGTCACCGTCTGCTGCGGAGCAGACTTTGTAAATTTATCATTCATCAACTTTTGCTGCACAAAAAAAGATATAGCACAGGTATTGTCCCGAAATAATCGTACAGTTTACTATGATTTGCATAAATTGACTTGGCAGAACTTGTGTAAAGATTTGGTGTTAAGTAGACACAAACTGTTGCCAACAGGTGTTGTGTACCTCATTAACATTCATAATATATGATATACGTATTATAAATAGCAGGTGCTGATTTCTACAACAGAAGGCTTCGGGACTTCGATAGAAGAAAATGACGGTCCCAAATCCCACAACTTTGATTGGTAATGGGAAGGGTTGCCTTTTATTTATAACTACCTACATCACATTTACCTTGTATTGTAGATCTACACACATGTATTGTACCACATGAGCCGATACCGATCCTGCCTGATATTAAAGTGTAGTACACAGTTGAGAGTTTATAGCTTTGTTGCTAGAATACCGGTAGCCACCTGACACATTGGCTATTCAGGGGACCAGTCGGTCTTCCCAGGAATGTTCCTTAGAGCATCACTTTATTTCAGACTTCACAAGTACCTCTAGTTAGCTGCAGCTAGTTTCAAGGTTCGTGCTCTCTGGATGGAGAAAAACTTATCTAGTGTAGATGTGGGAGTAAAGGAGATATGTAACAGTGTAACACTGTTACAATGGCAGCATTGTTGTCTTGTTGGCCAAATAGTCTGCTAAAAGTTGTATGCAAATAAAGCCTGTGTTGGAATCTCTTGAATATAAGTGCATGACATTTGGTCCTAACTGGATGATCAAATGTCTTAAGCATTAAGGCTGTATGTCCATCTACCCTGCGGAACCCCCAATTTATGTCGGTTAAAATTGCATTAAAATGCGTTAGAAAATTGTCTCAATATAAACTAGGGATGAACATCGATAAAATAAAAACTATCGATAATCGAAAAGATGACTGCATTATCGATCGATAATATCAAACGATAATAAATTTACAAAATTGAAGTCATCTTTTACAGTTTCAGTGATATGTCGCCTGATATGGCAACATTACTTAGACACATCTGACGTGACACTCTGAGAGTATAATCACATTTTAGTCTAGGGATGTGCGAACCGGGACGAAATTCGAACCGAACCGAACCTTGAGCCCGGTTCGGTTCGGTTCGAACAACTATTTTATGCGTCGAACCTCGAACCGAACCTTTCGAAATTCCCGCGCGCTCGAAACCCCGCCTTCCGAGGCCACGCCTACAGTCGCGACCGATCGATATTCGATAATCGAGAGTCGAAAATATAGTTGCGAGCGACGATCGAGTGCGAGTGTGTCATTATGGCGTCATGACTAGCGAATTTGTGTGACTTCTTTAGGCGTTTTATGATGTTTTAGCGAGTTTGACAGTTTGTTTCACTTTCATTCCACCAGTGTTTAGTTTTTGCTCTTCAAAATGAAACGCCGTGTGCTGGTGTTCGATGATGATGATGATCACGCGGGCGAGGTAGTGGACGACCCAAGCCAGACTGATAGGCCTACCGGTACTGTGACTAGCCTAGGCCTAGGCCTAGGTCCGATTGGGTCCGATGCAACGTGCGCCGTAGGCCTAGCGGTACCATGTACTTCGCAAGACCTAGGCATTGGGTTTGAAATATAGGCCTATATTTCAAACCCAATGACCTAGGCCTGGGTACAACCCCACTTTTTAAGACGCATTTTACCAAGCTTGCAACTAGCCTACGCAAAGCGAATGCAACCATTGTAAGCGGAATTTTCAGACACCGTCAGGAACCACGACTAGGCCAACCCTGATTCGGCATTTGATGCGGAAACATAAAAAAAAAATACAGTGAGTTTTTAGAAGAAAACTAAACACTAACCTAAAAACACCTTTTGAAAAAGGTTCGGTTCGGTTCGAGGTTCGCGAACCTTTTTAATGCAGGTTCGAGGTTCGGTTCGAAGTTTAAAAAAACTGGTTCGCACAACCCCACATTTTACGAGGCCCGAGGCCTAGTATTTTGGCAGTATCTTTGAGTATTTCAATACTAGAAAGGTCCGAGAAGAACGAAATAATGTTTTACGAACCCGCTTTTTTAGAAATCAGACCATTCGATAATATTTGTATTATCGATTATCGAAATTTTATTGCATATCGAATATCGAACGATAATATCGATTATCGTGTGCATCCCTAATATAAACCATTGAAATAATATATTACCCACTAGAGAATTTAATGATGTTATGAGTGTTTCTGTGCCCCATGAAATATTTCCATTTTCTAGATGTTTTTGTCTTACTTTTGAAATATGTTGTTGCAACACGTTGTTGCAACACATCTTTCACGAAAAAAAAAAAAGATCGAAACGAAGAAACATACTTGAGTATTGACTGATGCATAGTAAAGAAATGCCTGTGCGTGATGAGGGCTACCAACCACCATCTGGAGTGACTTTGCCACTAACGGCATTCATTCACTAAGTCGTGGTTGCCTACATGAAAAGTAGCTGCATAAAACATATGATTATATATCTACCTAAGGGTCCAGGGGAGTCTAACTCACTAAATTAACGTTTTTTCTTGAGAACACTTAATTGAAAAAGTGATTCGTATATGTGCAGCTTTTAAAGACTACCTAGTTGCCTACATTTGTAACTATCATTTTATATGATGGATAACGATTTCGATTTCGAGTATCCATAGGCCTAGGCCTACTAGCTTAACTATTAAAAATGAATATTTTATTGAGATTCCGTAGTTTATTTAGTTTTACGTATCCTGTTAGGACCAATATGTCTTGCCCCTATGTTTAATACGTGTTATTTAAAACGTTATCTAAAAATGGGTTTGAATTCCGTTTCTTGAGCAATGTACATATTGTCATGTTATCCCACTTAAAATGTGATATTTCCTCTCCCGTTTACTGCACATATTCACCTCTATTCAATCTTGCTGTACCTAATTTCTACAAATATTTTCTTCATAGTTGGTTTGTACACTTGTATTTCAGTGGTCCCATAGCTTACGTGGTACCGTACCTATCGTACCTATCGCACAGCACCTGCCACACTATACCTTGAGAACCTTGTTCGTTACTAGTGGCAATTAGCTTTCAGATTATTTCAGAATTTCTGGGATGATCCAAAACCCATCGTGTTGTTATTCATGTTTTAGTTGTGGTCGGATGAACTGTTGAAAATGGCATACAATTTAGCTCAGTTAAACAGTTCAGCTATTGCATTTCTTCAAAAAGCACACACCAAGTTGACTCTACTTACAGACAAAGCTGGCAAAATACCAATAAAAAAGTAAGTGGTCTGCATGTCTTGTATGTATCACGGTTTTTTATCGACGTGATATAACCCCCTTAGCAGGCCCTTCTCGTTCTGATTAACCTGAAAACTGCTGCATTTGCTGCTTGCTTCTCTAGCCTGGAGGACACATTTTAAATTGTTTTTACATTTGCATGTTAAATTTCTCTTGCTTGCTACGATCTAACAAAAAAGACAACTTGTCGTAGGCTATAGGCATAATCAATCTCTCCTGCAGACGAGCAAAGGTGCTAGCACCGAATAATGAACGAATCTGAGTTGAGCATTTATGTGCATGCCTGTATCTGTTATGTGCTGCTGATAGTGATGGCATTGGTTGAGCAATAGCCAGTCTCTCGTGGGGTTTCCCTTCATACAGCAGTAGTTCGTGATGATGTGCCGTTGCTTGCTGTTCATGGTGGCATCTAAGAACTAACCGCTTGACGTAATCTCCATTGGTGGGTAACATTAGTGCAATGTTGATGCATGCTTTGTTTCATAGCGTTTCCCCGCCATGCATAGCCCCACCATGGCAATGTTGATATCGATATCACCCAAGTGTAGAGCTAAGGTATAAATAACAAATTATCAATGGAGCATTGTTTATCTTAGTTATCACTTTTTAAAATTGTGATTTTAACTAGAAAAAATTTAGACCCCAACTGAAATCCATGTATACCTCATTTATGGATTCTTAAACCAACTTCACGAAAAAGTAATAAGAGTTCAATATGGTATGGTCTAAGGTATGGTCTATACCTTCTATTATCTCTGAATATGTTGAATTGAAATGGGCATATTTTAGTTTCATGGCACCCCCTGCTTGCCGTGAGCTTTGAGACTGGCGGTCGAACTGCACGGAGTAGCATGTGCATACACGTAGTGGGTACCTTACAAATGTCTGCGTAGAACCAATCCGTACTGTAATAAATAATATAATATTTTCTGTTTATTTGAAAATACTTGAAAGGTTGGTTCATAAAATACAACACCTGTCTTAAGAGCTAGGCAGGACAGCCCATCCCTTGGTACCTCTTGTATCTAGTTTTCTCACCCTGTGACCTCTCCTTCATTTAACTTATAGCACGTTACTTGTGTTGTTTGCATATATGGCTTTACAATTGTCTAATGTAGGCTGCTGATCCTCTATAGGAAATTGATACAGTGTATGTGTTGATCCAGATAGGAAGACTCTTCCTATCTAAAATATCTTTGTTAATGTGTAATCCAAAAATTATAAAACCAACTCCGACTGGGACTTGAACCCAGGTCTCCTACCTCGCCGGGCAGGTCTCCTAATCACTAGATCCCCTGGCCTGGTGAATTAACATCTGAATTTGGTGCACTGGAATGTTTGTTAGGAAATGTGTAAGTGCATATTTTTTTTGTTCATGACTCATCATCTTCATGATGATCACAGCTGCTTGTTTAAACTATTATATATATTGCTGGCTGAAAGTGTGTACAGAACATACAGCTTATGTTAAAGAATGCAAAAGCCGCATGCAGAGCAATGCAAGATAAAAGGATCAATTAGATTAAGAAAACCTAACATATGAATTATAGTTACTAAACTACAAAGTGAACTAACTAAGTAAACTAACCCAAGTTGGTGCTATTGGGGCAGGGTTACCATATGTCTAGTTAAAGTCAGACAAGTCCTCTTTCTTCTTTATCAAAATTACTAAGTGTCCGGGTTTTCTCATTTTGTGTAATTAAAAACAAGAAGAGTCAAATTGGGATGAATGTGGGTTGTCTAAGTTAGCCTTGCTAAAAAACAGTTAGTCTATTGAACTTGGCACAAAGACAAACTTCCACCTGCAGAAACCAATGCAATACCAGTCTCTTTGTTGTCTTAAAGTTAGTTAAAGGCATGCAAAGTAATGATGAATACATAACATAATTGTTGTTGACACATTTATTTGAAGTAAACACATTTTCCTAATGCAAAAAGTGTGGTTTCATCTCCAGCAGATAAAAATGCACCAAAGGTATGGACACCCTTATTCCTGTATTATCTATCTATAACGCAAAAAGACGTAACATGTACAAGATTGTTTAATGAATAAGATCAAGTCTGCTTATTTAAGTGCAAGTGTTCTCCTTTTTGCTCTTACACACATGGTAACCCTATATTGGTGAGATAGGACGTGGAGCTAAGATTAGGGATGGTCAAGCTTTGCACATGCTATTAATATTGGCTAGCTGGCATAAATTTGCTGCTTGCAAGTAGGTAGATCATCTCATTCGACTAACATGTAGTACACTACATTTTGTTGTAGCATTTTATCGGACTGTCAAAGAATTGTGGCTTGTCGGAGTTGCCGTTGCTGTTACCGAGCTGTTACGTCAATATTTGTACTAAGATGTTAAAAATTAAAAGATAAAATAAGAATAAGGGACATTTTTACTTGGGTTAAAAAAATAAGTCTAGGTGAAGATGAGTCAATTTTCAGGATTTTTAACTAGTACATGCCAATGTAGGAATGTAAGTTTATTTAAAAATCAACTTTGGAAATATGTTGTAGATAACAAAAATGCCTTATACATAGGCCTATATGTATTGTGACTAATGTACTTGAGAAGGGTAGGCAGTATGAGCTAAACAAAACAAAAAAACATTCTACTGTACTATGACCTATATGGAACTATACACAATTAACCACTTTATATAATTATTGTTCAATTCTTTTTCTAGTGTGATCAAGATGTTTGCACAGAACAAAGAAGACAGAAAACGAGTGGAAAAAGCTTTGGATATTTCTGGGCTTCCTTCAGGGAAGGTAATAGTGCATTACATTTTTAAGACTACAATGCATTAATTATTGATTAGGATTGCCATTCAATATGAAATTGATGTAGATAAACATGTACATTGAATTAATTATTAGTCGATAATTTTTGTGTCGTTCATTCGTAGAACCAAAATCACCGTTAGTCTATCGAATCATTCTTTTATTGACTCCAAAACACATAGTGTATACTTTGTAACAATGCGTTTTGTTTTTTGTTTTTTTACAGAATGACGCTTTGAGTATTCAAAAATTCCAGTTTGAAGACTTCTTCATTTTCTACAAAAACTTGACATTACGAACAGAAGTGGAGAAAGTCTTCGACGAGCTGTGTGGGTCGGCTAAACGTAAATTAATGACAGCTGCACAATTCGTAGAGTTCTTGAATAAAACGCAACGTGATCCACGTCTAAACGAAATACTCTATCCGTATGCTAATAATACGAGAGCTAAGGATCTCGTCCAGCAATACGAACCTAACAAGTACAATGCTCAAAGAGGTATGTCACATCTTTAGTATCTTGATGGGGCTTCTCAGAGCTTTGTCTAAGGATAAAGACTGTGTGTATGACTTCAAATCAGTTATCTGATTCTAGAGTAGTCATGGCCAACCTTTTATGTACAACCCATGACCTAGTTGGTCACTGACCAAATATTATTTCTAGGGCTGTGCGAGCAGGGATTTTTCAAGTCGAGCGAGATCGAGCAAGATTCAGAAGATATTCTTGAATCTCGAGCGAGATTCGAGATCGAGCGAACCAAAAATTTTCTTGAATATCGAGCGAGATTCAAGATAAAAACATACTTTTCTTATTACCTTCCTAGTACCATAAAGGCCCGAATATAACGCGATGTTTTTTTTTAAACAAAAAATTCCATATCTTCGCTCGCGCTAGAATCGGAGACTACAAATTTCCAAACGCATTTCGCGATGTTTGAAATTCCCGCCTAAAGTCGATAAAGTAGTAACTTTCGATACCGGCAAGGCGATCAAGTAGTCCCAGGCTAGCCCCGATGCTAGCGCAACCTCTTATTAATTGAAGAACTTCTAAGGGAGGAACAGGGTGTTGGGAGTGGGGTGATATCCAAGATGGACGTCGTCAATGGAAAGTGATGACTTGGTCTGCGGAATTTTTACCAGCTGACCAGCAAGCAATTTTGCAAAGAGTTAGACTATTTTTGAAGTCCATGGCATATTACTAGAATCCATGTTTTGGTAGTACAATCACGAAAATAGGCCGCCTAAATGTTGTATCTAGATTATACAAAGCCTAGGCTAGAGTAGGCCCAGGCCTAGGCCTAGGCCGAGCCCTCTCGAGCCCGCTCGAGACTCGAATTTTCGAGCAGGTGTTTGAGCAAGTCGAGCGATACACGAGCAGAATTTTTATCTCGATCTCGTCTCGAAATTTCGAGACTCGCACAGCTCTAATTATTTCAATTCAATTAATTTAGTGACCACTGACTAGGGACAGTGTACTATTTAAGTAAGAATCAGTGACCTCCAAAATTAGAATCTTGTCACTGTAGAACCAAGTCTTATTGACTTGAAGGCAGTGTACAATTACTGGCACTAACTGTAGTTCATTATAGCCTCAGTTGATATAAAATGGTGGGGTAAATTTTAATTTATCTCCTAAAAACAAGCAGTTTAAAAAAACAACCAAACTTTCAAGAAAGACACAGAGAGGGGGACACTGAAAGTGTCAGTTATTTATATAGTACCTACTTAACCCTACTCTTTTGTAAATTCATAAATGCTATGCAAATGTTGAAAACAAAATGTGGTAATTGTATGGGACTTTTGAATTATGTACGACTAATTGTAGCAAGTAGGCGTACCTTATGTAATTATTTTGTGAATGTTACAGGTCAGTTCAGTTTTGATGGCTTCTTACGCTACTTGATGAGTGAAGACAATCCTATCATGTCGACCACTAAGTTTGATCTCTCCGACGATATGGACCAGCCATTGGCACATTATTTTATAAATTCATCTCACAACACTTACCTGACCGGTCACCAGCTGACCGGTAAGTCTGCGGTAGAGATGTACCGCCAGTGTCTGCTTGCCGGCTGCCGCTGTGTTGAATTAGACTTCTGGAATGGAAGAACTGAAGAACCCGCTATCGTGCATGGGTACACATTCGTTCCAGAGATAAGTGCAAAGGTAAGAACCGGTGCCGTAGAACGTCACAATACTCGATTTAAATTATACAGATTAATGTTAGGGATGACATCGTTTACTAAATTAATATGTTCTTGTTTTTCAGGAAGTGATAGAAGCAATAGCAGAGACGGCCTTCAAAACATCTGACTATCCAGTAGTTTTATCGTTTGAAAACCACTGTAATCCACGTCAGCAAGCGAAGATAGCTCAGTACTGTCGAGACATCTTTGGTGATATGCTCTTAGATGAACCACTAGATTCTCATAAGGTACTGTAACATTTCACACTAGTACGTTTTCTTATTTTTCTCGTGAGAGCAATGCTGTCAAATTTCATGAATTGTACACCTTGCATTCTCACTTTCAGTTGCCTAACATTCCATTCCATGGGAATTAGTTTCGATCCCTAGGTGCCTATACAAATGCGGTGTTAACATTTTTTTTTTGTAAAATTTATATATAGTAGGGATGGACGAACCTTGGTTTTTTAATTTCGAACCGAACTCGAACTTCTGAGCAAAAAAAGTTCTGAACTTCGAACTCGAACCGAACTTTTACGAAGCGGCTTGAAAACTGAAATATTGCACAAATTCAGGAAGAAAGGAAAGTAATCCCAAAATAATGTTCTTTTGTGTATCTGTGGACGTAGGCCTAGTCGGCATTGGTGCCGGATCGTCCTCATTTTCTTCACTGTCCATGATAAATTTAAAATTTGTTACAAGTCTTCTAAACAAGATGTGAAACCATCTAAATTCGTGGTCATAGAGAATTCGTGGCCTACGTCGTTCGTGGTCGTTCGATGTTTGGTTGGAAGTCGATAGTCGACATGCGCGAGCACGAAAGATCAAAACAAATCCTTCTCCGTACGAAGCGCTGCAATCGTGAATATATTTGTGAAGTAACCCCAACTCCATAAAGAACGTATTTTATCACGATTTTGTAATAGAATTTTGTTTTATTTGAGGTTAAATTGTGATACAATCTG
The DNA here is from genome assembly GCA_945910005.1 of Isoperla grammatica. Taxonomy (NCBI): domain Eukaryota; kingdom Metazoa; phylum Arthropoda; class Insecta; order Plecoptera; family Perlodidae; genus Isoperla; species Isoperla grammatica. The sequence goes on from OX246746.1 coordinate 29,505,978, forward strand.
TATATTATACCAAATTCCATAGTATTCAACTTTCTTTTTGTCTCGACTGAAATAAAAATTATTAAAATATGTAATGAAAAACTTGATAAATTGTCGTTACTGTATTATGTATACAGAGCCCTAGTCAGCAACTCGTTGATCCTGTAGCGACAGCCATGCTACCTACCAGCGTTATGGCGAACCATAACAATAAGCAATAACATTCACCTGCATCGGCATCGCTTGTAGGTCGACGAAGACGAAAAAGCAATCATAACATGATGATTGTGCACATAAAACCATTTAATTACGTGTTTAATGTAATACATTTTCTTGCATAATGTGCCATATTAGACCAGTTGTTGACGAGGAAGGTTGGAGGAAACACAATAATAGGCCTCATCATGCCGTGGAAGGCATAGAGCCTAGGCCTAGGCCTAGGCCTCAGTCGTGCAATGGAAGGCCCTAGGCCTAGGCCTGTGCATAATGAATTTTCAAAACATTTTCTTTCGGCAAGCGTTGTTTACTGTTGTGTTGGCGGTTTTTACGAGGAATACGCTAAAAAATAGTTAAAACTGACTCAGAAAAGTTCGGTTCAAGTTCGAAATTTTTATAAATCACGAACTCGAACCTTAACATTCGAACTCGAACCGAACCGAACTTCAAAAAAAGTTCGGTTCGAGTTCGGAATTTCGAACGTTCGTCCATCCCTAATATATAGGCCTATTTGACATAATGGAAATTTAAAATTTTCTGATCCACACCCCTAGTAAGCCCTATCAATTATTTCGAAATAAATTTGGTTGTTCTTGTAATTTACTATACATAACTGTTCCTGATAGAAATTGCATCTGTGTTGGTTTAGTTGGAGCCAGGCTCGTTATTGCCTCCTCCGTCTCTCCTGAAACGCAAGATAATAATAAAGAATAAGAAGAAACATCATCACCATCACCACCACAAGAAGACTGAGAATGCTACACAGCCGACAGCGGCAGAAACTATGCAGGGTAACGGAGACATCCCCCACGCGCCTCCAATACAGGTGCGACAGAGCAGCAAAGAGAGCCAAAAGGAAGACGACGAGAACGGTACGAATTAATGTCCTTGCACTTTAGTGGTACACTTTGGGAATGCTTTCTTTTCTTCTATTGTAACTTGAACAGTTGAGACTGAAATGAAACATAAAACATGTGACCCTACTTTTTTTTTTTTTTTATACATTGAAAACTAATGCCACTTGGTATTAGACTATCTGCATAATGCAATGAAGAAAAGCTTGATTTGATTTATTTCATGGCCGTATTCAAAAACGGATACCGTTTCAATTTTATCAAAACCACATGTAGGCCTACAACCAGTTACTAATCTTACTAAATGTCGATACTCTTTTGTTGAAGATGATGACGAGGATAGCTCTAGTGCCGAGGAAGTGGAGGAAGATGGACCGGAAGAGATGAAACTAAGACTTCAAGAGAAACCACCTACCGATAAAGTATCTACGGCTAAAGAAACGGAGGCTGGAGCTGAAATATCGGCTCTAGTCAACTACGTACAACCAGTACACTTTACATCGTTTGATAATTCAGAAAGTAAGTGTGGCTTCAATCTACTGCAGGGTGACACCAAAAATTACTAGAGCTTAAATTCTCTTGGACAAGATGCCGATGTCATATTATGGTATCAGAAATCTCTAAAGATCATAATAATTAGAGGTGTATGTGTGAAAGTAGCAATTTTGTTTAATATTTAGCAATTATTTCAATTTTTGTATGCACATTTAAAACTTTGGAGCATCTATGTATTTTATCTCCTAAAATATTTAGACCCTAAATTTCCAAACATTTGTGTAATGTGTACATAATACATACAATTTATGCTTTAAGGCTCTGTGGGTTTCACATTTTTACTTCATATTAGTAGCATCCCAATGTCAATTATACTTTTGTGTATTATTTTACTCAAATTGACCTCCCATAGAAAAGAACCGTTACTACGAGATGTCCTCCTTTGACGAGAAGCAAGCGACAACATTACTGAAAGAGCACCCTATCGAGTTTGTCAACTATAACAAACACCAGTTGAGCAGAGTCTACCCTGCCGGCACAAGATTCGACTCTTCCAACTTCATGCCACAAGTATTTTGGAATGCAGGATGCCAACTGGTGGCTCTCAACTATCAAACACTAGGTATGTGGGACAGATATGTGTCTAGAGATGGGCAACATTTGTATTTTACTCGTGCAACTGTTAGGCTACGGTATATTTATTCATTCGTCGATTACAACTACAGTGAAACCCACCTAACTCGTTCCCTTGGTACTCGTTTTCCCCTTCAACTCACCATTATTTTCAGGTCCCTAACTTTTTCCTTATATAAACAATGCTAAAATTCCCCCCGAACTCGTTTTCCCGCATAGTTCGACAAAAAATATCGATGAAAATGGATATGTTTACCCCCGTGTCTCGTTTCTCGCCCGTCTCTATGCCGCATTGTGTTCTCGGCACCTCGTGCTGCTCAACTTCGAAAAAAAATCCCCCCTCCCGCCCCTTCCTCGCCAACAACATGACCATTGAAAGATAAATGCAGGCCCAACCCAAATATTAAGAACTAGGAATGTCTGCAGACCGCGACCTTCGATAAGTGTGAGTGGTCGGAGATGCTCACACAAAGAGATAACATCCACTTCTATTTATTGGTTGTCACTCTTCTGTCACCATTCTACGCCTTTAGAGATAGATGGTGCAATGTTGTGTTTTAGTGCTGTAAGTGGAGACAAACTTGACTAAGGAATTGCATTCAATGCATTGACAAGGGTCTGACAGTAATGGGCCATAAATTAGATTGCACCAGTAGCTGCGCAAGCGGGTGGCGGCGTAGAGGGGGACTGCTGCTGGAGGGGAAGGGGGGGCGTGCTTTCACTTCCTGGAGACAGCAGACCACCTGCATGTTGTTCGGTTGGAAGGGTGGAAGAGAAGGGGTCATAATCTCGACCATAATGTCAAGCTATAGATAGCAAAAATACATAGGTTATTATGGGAAAGTGTCTGGGACTATCACCAAGCGTCGTAATACTGCGATCGTCGTAGTGTCCAAGGGTCGTACTACCAAGGTTTGACTGATGTACATATATATTTTTTAGTATGGGAGATCATAATAAGGATGGATTTTGATTTTTTAAATAATTTTTTAAATCTCGTTTTCCCGTTACTCATTTTTTTTCGATGTCCCCAGAAAAACGAGCTAGGAGGGTTTCACTGTGTAATGTGGTTCACTTTGGTGAACTTGGTGGCTTAGCTCATTATGTACAGCCCACTTTTAACAAACTCGAACAAAACTGATTTTTTTATGAACTCGCCTTCCTCAACATGATAGGATAGGCTATAATGTCGAAAATCAGTGTTACCTTGAGCAACGTAACATCAAGGTTGTCTTGTATAAGGTGTATTCTACACACGAAACATTTTAGATGCATATCTATAAAATAAATTTACATTTTTCAGATCTTGCTATGCAGTTAAACCTTGGGATCTTCGAATACAACAATCGGTGTGGATATATTTTGAAACCGGAATTCATGCGACGTAAAGATCGTCGCTTGGATCCGTTTGCGGAGTCAACAGTGGATGGCATTATCGCCGGGACAGTACACGTCCACGTGATATCCGGACAGTTCCTCACCGATAAGAGGGTGGGCACATACGTAGAAGTGGACATGTACGGTCTTCCGGCCGATACTGTTCGAAAGAAGTTTAGGACCAAAATAGTACCAAACAACGGGATCAATCCTTCATTTGACGAGGAGCCATTTATATTTAAGAAGGTAGGTTTTCTAGTGTGTCATCAAAACCGTGAATATGAGTGGGTTTCTACTTTCTTGCACTCCTAGTTGAAAGTGATGTGCAGATGTTTAAAGTCAAATTAATCGTAGCTATATAAAAGACAATGCAATGCAATTCTTATCTAAATCTCAATAGGAATGGGAACACCTTATTTTTTTGTAAAATTATCATTTCATGGCGTTTCCAAAAATACGTTCCCCGACTTGGCATCTGACACCTAAAACGCTAAAAAAACATATCTGTAGATGTCTTAGGGTGAAAACGTGTATATTCCTAAGTTGGTCATGCCCTTGGTTCAGGTGGTGTTACCGGAACTGGCCAGCATCCGCATCTCTGCCTACGAGGAGTCTGGCCGTCTGATTGGCCACAGGGTGTTACCGGTGGTCGGCCTGTGTCCTGGCTACCGACACATAACCCTACGCACAGAAGCAGGCCAGCCATTGCCGTTAGCAACGCTCTTCCTTCTGGTCGTTGTCAAGGACTACGTTCCTCACGGACTGTCCGACTTCGCGGAAGCTCTCGCCAACCCTATCAAGTATCAATCGGAGTTGGAGAAGAGAGAGCAACAGCTAGCCGTGCTAACGGACGATATGGAGGTGATAGAAGTATGTATTGCCAGCTTATTGATACCTTTATTTATATATATGTATAGTGAGTACCTGTTTTCATTTTGTTTATCAGTATTGATGTCTTTGAAGTGTGGAACTGACTAATATAATGTTGTAATGGATTATTCATCATTCCACTTCGGCCTATTGTTATTGATATTAATTTAAAACCCAATATTATCTACTTTTCATTATGCAAATATGCTTCTCTTTACATGTAGGGTCTATACTATTTATTAAATGCATTATTTATTTTTATTCTTGTATGGCTAGATTAAGAACCTGCGGCAGCAGAGCATGACAATTTAAGGTTTTCTGTTCGTATCTTTAAAACAGCTTTTAAAATCTAAACTGTGGGCTGATACACAAGACAAATATTATCAGGATCTACGATAAGGAAAAAAATGTAGGTATGCAAAAATCATTACGCTTGGATTAAATGTGATGATACGATATTATAAGGGCTTCCGTCACGGTTTTCAAAGCATTTTCCTTTCATCTTTTCTTTCTGTTATACATGTGAACATTATTTTGTCACCATTTTCTTTAAAAAAATTTTAATGCCTGGTCAGCCACATTATTATTTGATTGTTCCTGAACACGCCTGTAGCAGTGCTGGTGATGGTTGCAGCCGGAAGAGTGTAGCAGTAGTACGAGCACGAGTAAACCCGCTGCCACCAAGAGTTCACTGTCGGACTTGGCCAGTGGTCACAGTTCCACCTCGTCGCCGACCAAACGGACGTCGATAGTAGTGCCGAGCATGTGCGAAGCGGAAGCCACTTCGGACACGGATCTTACGTCTGCACCCCTGGGAGAAGTGGCGCACAGTAGTACAAAGACGCAGGCAAACTCGTTGGCCTCCACTAACGGTGAGTGTGATAAGATAGATTGTGTGCAGCAACGTAGCCCTTTCGAAATTTCGTTGCCTTTTAGGTACCAATCAACAGGTATAAACTTTTCACACTCTCCCCCCTACATTAACACTTTTTGCGATTTTGCGGTCCGCAGAAAACGAACGCCTTTACTCATCACTTCCATAATATGTATGCAAAATTGTTTTAAAACAATTTTTTGTGCAATAAGACTAAAAACGTCAATTATTGTGATAAGTAAGCACACATTAGCTTCTTTTAGTGGAAATGATAATAAAAAAAAACTATTGTAGTCTCACGAGTACCACTTTTTAGCATTAATGATAAAAAATGAACATGATCAGATACACACAACGTATCAAAAGTTTGAAAAATTAATTCTAACCCTAATTTTCCCACATAGGATTTATAGTTTTCAAAAAAAAGCACATGAGTATGGGTAAGTGGTAAGTAATTTACCTACGTATTAAGAAAATATACTTGTTTCTGTTTCTGGAACTGCAGTCACTATGGAAATAACTGCTGAATCATTGAAGCATCTTATGGAGAGCAAAGTGGTGAAAGAGAAGCGTGCCGAGCTGGAGAAGAAACTGGAAGCGTTGCGTAAGAAGCATGACAAGGAGAAAATACGGGCACAACCACACAAATCTGTCTCAGATGTAGATAAATCGAAATCGAAATTCTACATGAGTCATAAACTAGTCAAGCGGTTATCCAGTAAGAACATGTAAGTACTATAACTTTCCATTATGTCACAATTACAGTAATTACTCTTTTAAATTCAATCTTAATTAAAATTCAAATTGATTTGTTCAAAAACTAGCCTAGGGAATATTCAAAATGGAATTTTGTTATTCCATAGGCTAGTCTTGTTCAATCTAGTTAGTCTGCCATGTGACTAGAGTAGTCGCAGTAGCCTTTTATTGAGTGATCAAGACCTCGTGTCGAAACGTCTTCAATGTGTACTTCCAACTCTCAAATCTATCAATAAATAGTTAAGCATGCGTGTACTCTATGTTGTTTCAGTGACATGGCACTAGGAGTCCAACCGCAGGAGTCTTCCGAGTGCTCCGAGTGTGAAGGTGATGCGGCACGGCATGGAGGTCTGCCTCGGAGTCAATCGGAACGATTGCTTGCCGTCAGCAAGGAACACGTCACACAAGAGAGAGAGTTGCACGAGAAATACCATGATGCGGTCAGTATCCGTCCTAGCTAACTTGCACACACGCTCGTTCTATAGTCAAGGTCGCACGTTATAAGGAAGCTAAGAGAGAATCAGAATTGCTTTGTGTTAAAATCAAAACTCGTATGTGAGCTGATTTTACATGCTATAATAATCTTTGATGAGAAATTAACTATGTTAAAAACATAGGTAGGCCTAGTTTAACCACAAATCATCCAATTTTCAATGAAGTGCATAGCTCGCTTTTTGTTAAGCCAAGCTGTACAATCGTCGAAGGGCATTAATCCATGCTTGGTTTTTTAGTTTGAAAATGGCAACTCTAAAAATCAGAATCTATAGCGATGCTATCAAGCAACAGGTTTTCTGCCTAGAAATTACTTTGGTAATGCCATAGGTTGGCCATATAGCTACTATAGACAAAAATCTTTCCTAGCAGTACCTATGAAAATAAAAAGTACCTTGTTCTCTTTTAGATATTCTCTTTGGTTGAGAAGCTAATGCGAACATCTCAGTCGAATCAACTGAAGATGTTACGAGTTCTGTTGGAGCGCGAGACTGCAGACGTAATGCGTAAGCTCCAAGCAACGCGGCGTGAAGAAGTGAAAGCCCTATCCAAGATACACAAGGATAAAGATGAAATGGTAAGGATTCCTTATCATAACACGGATCGATTTTAATTTTTTTTTTAAGTACCGGTAGTGCTAAAATGTATTTTTTGTATTTGGTTGTGTGTATGTATTTTAAATAGGGATGGGACGATGCCGATTCCGATACCAAAGATTCCACCGATTCTCAGAGAATCGGCCAGTACCTAATAGTAATAGGTTTACCGATAATTAAAAAAAAAACTCGGCCGATTCTGAGAATGCATAATTTTGTATTTCGCGCCCCAACGAAATTATTCATTTTTTAAGTGTTAGCAGTAGTGGTGTCAAACGATATTTTTTTCAAAATCGATATCGGCGCCATTTTGCCGATATCGTATCGCGATATCGATATTTTAAAAAATATCGATATATCGATATCGAAATTTTTCCTGCAGTAGGTTAGTCATGTAGCGAGCCTTTTTATATTCAGGCTTAAACGTTTTTATGGTCCGGGCCGCCATTATCATCAATGACGAGTTGACGACGTCACCGTGACTTGTCGCATCATTGGCCTACGAGCCGAGCGCGGGCTTGGAGTCTGACTCAGTCGCGGGTGATGAGTTGACAGCTGGCGCCAGCCCGTGATAGGGACTGGCTGCCAGGCGCGCTTACAGTCGCTTCCAAAAAAACCACTTACATAGTGGACACTGAAAGATGTTTGAGTGATGTCACAACAAAGCTCATTTGACAGCCAACAATTGAGAATACACAAGGAATAGGAAGCTATATTGTTGCGATATCTAACATTCAATCTATTGTCAAGTAGGCCTACTGATAAAGCAACCCGACCCACCAATGACAACAATGAAATGAAACACATGGGAGCATTCCTCACAGCTGCATGGCCCCGCCTCCCGACAGTGCTTTCAATGTATGCACAATCCCATCCTGCAGAACTCCGCAAATGAAAAGTCGTATTTTGTTTGTATTTGTATCAATTTAATATCTTGTTGAAACTTAATACTGTGTTGAGAATGTGAGACTGAGATGCACTTATACACTTGGAATTATGTAGGCAACAACACATTAGTAGTTAGTACAGTACCGTTATTAACAAAATTACAAAATGTTACAAACTGTAACAAAATATAATGATTCCAATTCCATGTAGGCCTACTGTTGAATATAAAATAATATCATAGGGCAACATATACGTATCAGAAAAATAGTTTAGACTTTAGCTAAATCTTGTCTTCTTATTTTAAGTGTCTTGAAAGTCAAAGGTACCATCCTGGAAGAGAAAAAAAAAACAGTTTATGTAAATGCTTTTGTTTTTTAAGTAAAAATTAATAAGAAATCAATATAATAAAAATAATATTTATTATTTAACAAAACAACTTACCATGAAAGGCGTCGATTTCTTGGCTTCTTTAAAATGTGAGTTCAAAAACAGCAGGTTGTTAACTCGGTCTGGTGATAGCCTGGAGCGTTTTTTTGAAATTACTTCCCCAGCTTCACTGAAGAGGCGCTCGCAAGGAACGCTTGTGGCCACAACACAGAGGTACTTCTTCGCGAGTTGAGCAACTGCTGGATATTTTCCACTGTTATTCTTCCACCACTCAAGGGGGTCTTGATCCTTCGGAACTTTTGTCATTGACCTGTAGGCTTGCAGTTGTAAAACTGCAGATGGTTGTTGTGGTTCTGCAGTAACAAGTTCATCGGCATCCTCGTCATCGCTGTCGGCCAGAAGGGACCTAATTTTCTTTTTAGGTGGCTCGTACATTATGTTGTCGGGTGTATCGGCCCTTTCTTCCTCGTCTGGCGTGGGGCTGGCCGACATAGGCCTTAAAGTAACTGCTTCTTCTGGGCCCACAACAATTTCGGCCTCGAGCTCTCGCCAGATAACAGCCCTGCAGTCCGGGCTCAAAAACTTGAGTTCCATGTATCGAGGATCGAGAGCTGAGGCTTTAGGCAGGATACGCCCCATAACATTTTGCCTGTTTTTCAAATCACATAAAATCGCATTTTTTATAACTTTAATAAATGCAGAGTCGACCAGTTTCGGTTCGAGACAGTTCATGAGACTTTTAAATAGTCTGCCTGCTACGGAAGCGGTCGCGTATTTCTCCCCCCCCAACACTTCAGTAACTCCTTTAAACGGCTGTAAAAGTTCCACGAGGTCTTTGATTTTTGTATTTTCATTAGAATTAATAAAAAAATGGTCCGTTTTCGAGTTGTTCGCGAGGCAGTTGTTAATAGAATTGCGATGCTTCAAGACACTCGCCATCATATCATGTGTGGAATTCCAGCGTGTGGTACAGTCCTGGACAAGTCTGTTCTTGGTTCCCCCCGATCGCACTTGTTCTTCTTCCAACAAATGTTGATCTGGTGCACTTCTATGGAAGTGACCAACAATCTTCCTCAGTTTATTTATCACCTCTTTTGCGGCTACATTCTGCAAACCAGCATTTACAGAGAGCTGGAGTGTGTGTGCTGTACACCGCACCAAGTTGTCGTTGCCCATATCGTTGACCGCTTTAATCATGTTGGGGGCATTGTCACACACGATCGCACTTATTTTTTCCTCTAGGCCCCAATCACGCACCACAGATTTTAAATTGCTCGTTACGTTTGGAGATGTGTGGCTCTCGGCAACCTTTTTTGTTTCCAGCACTCGCGAGTGTAAGGACCACTCATCATCCAAAAAATGGCAAGTGACTCCAAGGTAGCTTTCGTTTGCAACTGAGCTCCAAAAGTCAGTTGTCAAACTTACATTACGAATCTCTTTCAATTGCTTCATTAAAATGTCTCTTTGAACGAGAGTTATTTGGTCCACCATCGCTGTCACCGTGTTCCTACAGGGCACAGTATATTCGGGCACAGTGATAGCCATAAACTCGCGAAAGCCCTCCCCTTCAACTATGTTAAAAGGACGCAAATCTTTTACAATAAAATTGACCAATCCCTGAGTAATTTTCTTGGCCCGTTTACTATTGGCTGGCAGCTTTTGACTTTTAAAAAAACTACTGATCTTTTTCGTATCAGCTGAACTGGTACTTGGCTTAGTGCACTGCTGAAAATGCGCGTTTAGATTAGTGGTATTTCCACAATAGGCTACCTGTGCTTTACACATACGGCAAATCACCTGCCTTTTATTTGTTATAGTTCCATTTACACTTTTAAATCCGAAATGCTTCCAAATGTCACTACGCGCCCCCGCTAAGGGAACTAGATTATCGTCACCCATCGCGCACAACGTTGAAATTAATTACAGCGCGAAAGTATTGTTAACCTACTCCACGTGAAGAAAGACAATTGACAAGGTGCGCTAGCGGGGTGGGGCAACCAGTGGGAGGAGCTACCCCCTCCACCGCAGATGAATACGCACGAGCGAACTTCGGACAGCCCGATCGTAAACGAGACAATGAACGTACTGCAGAATCTCGTCCTGCTGACATCGATAACGCCGAAACACGTACTGGAAATGCACGAGCTCATATTATGTGCGATGAATGCCGAATTTATATTTCAAAGATAACACGATTAAAAATGAGTCCACTAACATACTGCAGGATCGCGTACTGCAGATATGAAATATGGTATTTTTGTTGTTTTTTCGATATCGCGATATTTTCGATACGGCGAAAATATATCGATATCGAAAATAGGCTCAATTTACTCACGATATCGATATCGTATCGAATAATCGATATCGTTTGACACCACTAGTTAGCAGTAAGAACTAGGGATGCACATCGATAAAATTAAAATTATCGATAATCGAAAAGGTGACTGCATTATCGATCGATAATATCGAACGATAATGTCGGCAGAACAGACGCAATTCTTGACGGAGAGTTGATCCCGAGTGGCGAGTGCAAACTGCACGGCTGCTAGCCCCGAGGCTGAGGCGCGCTATCTCACTCGCTCTTACGCTCATACCCATTTGCGCGCTCTCTCACCGCTCGGCCGCTGCTGGTCCGACCGATGCCTACGAGGCGCGCTATCTCACTCGCTCTTAAAGGCATATTCCGAGTTTCCAACAAGTATTTTTTATATTACACTTCCGACTGTTTGTGGACAGCATATCTGTCTGCCAGATGCAATCTGCGGGTGGTAGGGGCGTAACGGGGCTTTCTTTCAATCCCGCGCGAAATAGTTGTGACGTCAGTGCGGGTCCACTACCTCCCTCTGTCTACCTGCTCGAGCAACGCGGCCACACAAGTATTCGGACTGTTGATGTGCGTAGGTGCATAATATGCGATTGTGAGTTCTGACCAGCACAACACTTTTAAACAGTTGGGTTGTAGTTATAACTGTTGTTTTATTTTATTATTTTGTAGTCCTGATTTTAAATAGTGTTTTACGTGTGTTTTGGGGCTAATGGTTTACTCCAGTCTCGTTTTTTGGCATATTATTAGGGATATCTTTTGATTCCAAGGATTGTATATAGTGTAATATATCGAATATAAACTAACGTTCGGCCACCAAAATTGCTTGTACATAGTGTAATACACTATGACCTAATACCTAATAAACCTAATACACGCGACTTGTTGACGTATGTTACTTATTATTTCGGACTCACAGCAACAAACAGACTCGACGTCACTTTTCATGGGTTCGCACTGCCCACACTTTCACCAATTCGAGTTTCCCGACCTGCCCTTTAAAGTTTCAAACCGATTCTCGATCGCTGCTTGTTCTTTGTTTATTTCATTTTTTTGTTCTAGCGTATATTTTGGCTCGAAACTGTACGGCACAATCCCAGCCATTGCAAACAAATGCAGCGCAAGAGGATATAATAATAGCGTGAGGGTGATCGGTAAAATTATAACGACGTATACATTATGGAGCCAATGGAACTCTGGAACAAGTGTACGGAACGATCTACTCTGTTTCAACAACAAACACGAAATAATTAGATTTTCAGTTTCACCTTTGCCTATCAAATAAAAGCAAATACTTCAATAATTGCTTCCAAGTATTTAGTTACAGATCTAGCAAAGCATCCTTCTCAACTGTCAAAGCTTTACATATTTAATTGGTTGCCGACAAATTACAGCTGTCTTTGTCAAGAAAGGTAGCCTGTGTGTGTGTGTGAATGACATTTCATAAATTATAAACATTCCAAAAGTTCTTGTGTCCAAGATTGGTTGGTCTAAAGAGCGTATCCGCGCAGGATCTACGAAGCGAGCGCGCGCGGGTCAGCCGAGAGGCGGTGGACCCGCAGTGACGTCACCATAGGCGGCTAGCGCTCATCGCAGGGCAATCGTGTATACATTATTGTTCAAGTACCATAAGTCCCGGCGACCTAATTTTTTTTTCCCTTTCCCCAATTGAATCAGGCTAGCTTCTGAGTGGCCCGTTATCCGAACTCGGAACATGCCTTTAAGCTCATACCCATCCGCGCGCTCTCTCACTCACGTAAATCCCAGCCGTTAGCCGACGACAAGAGTCTCGGCAGTTTGTTGATTGCTGATACAACAAACATTCGATGAAATGGGATACCACGGGCAGGAAATTAAACAGTACGGCCATTTGGCGTTTAATATTCACTAATTATTAATTAATAGCACCAAGCACCAATACCAAAACAGAACACGAAACAACTTTTTACTTGTCTACGCGATCTTTTTTTCTGCCACTTACCACCATGAATGAATTGAAAGGACTAAAAGGAAAACACAGCGGGTGGCTTGCCGTGGCTACAAAACATAGCGCTGTCTCAGTCCTTCTTTAGTTCATAGACATTTGCGCGCTCTCTCACTGCTTGACTCGCTGGCCAGCAACCCCGGCTGTCGGCTACAACAAGTCTATGCCAGGATCGAGGCGGCCTAGGTTCCGTCGAGCCGTGCATGATAAATGAAAAATATCGATAATATTTCTATTATCGATTATCGGCGCTGTATTGATTATCGAATAAATAATTCGATAATGTTTTCTTTATCAATTATCGAAATTATATTGATTATCGAATATCGATCGATAATATCGGTTATCGTGTGCATCCCTAGTAAGAACGCGTTTAAAATTCGACTATCGATTTTTTTTATCATCGCAAGTCAAATGTCATGGCCGCGTTTTGTTGTGACTTGGTTCTGTTGTTTCCTTGTCGTAAAGTCTGAATCATTGGTCTGAATTATTGAAATGTCGCCGCCGCAGAAAAAAAGGAAAAAGTGGTCTGGACGCATATTAAAATTAAGCCTTTCGATAGTAAGGCAATCTGTAGTTATTGTTGAACCGAGATTTCGCGAGGCTGATCCTCATCCAGATCCTACACCATGGGCAACATGCACAAACATTTAAATCAATCGCAATCATATGTGATTCAAAACGGGGTCGGCTGGACCCAGAACGGGTTCGCCAACTCGTATTTATAAATAAAAACTTGAGGTTGGTGAACTTTCAATTCTGAGTGAAAACTGAAAAGCCTTCTGCTATTCCTTTCACATAGCCTACTGGCCATCCATTAGGCCTACACTAATATCATTATTACTTTCCTTTTTATTAAGAATAATTTGTAATAGGTCTAGGCCTACAACTGATTTACTTTGCTATTCAGTTGCACCTGTTTAATATGCAGCTCCTTGAAATAAAGATGGTAGTTCATGAACCACTCAAACAGCCTAGTTAATCTCTTTCCTTATCCAGATACAGTCAAACCCGTCTAATACGTTCCCTTTGAATACGTTTTCCCCTCTAAAACACTCACAATTGTAAGTCCCAAATATACATCCATAAGCATATATATATATATATATATATATATCTTGACCCCGTTTCCAACATTAATTTATCGGGTAGGGGGGAGTAGCAGTATAATGTTAAAGTAGCAAGCAAGTAGTAAAGCAGTAGCATAATGTTAAAATTTCCTGTGTAATACGTTCTCGCGAAATACGTTTTCCCGCGTATTAAGTGCCAATTATAAACGTTTTTATTGTAATTTTTAGGGATGACATCGGGTAATAAAATTCGGAACCGGTTCCAGCTCTCATATTACCCGGGTACCCGGATCCTGAAAACGTATTTTTTTATGTAAAGGCTTGATTTGAAGGTCGTCGTTAGGCCTTGTAAAGTGCGCGGGGCGCGAAGACGAGGGACGAATGATATGCATGCCACCCACTCGGTTAGCCTCTCGGAATTTGCCTGCAGTAATCACGTCGAGTAAAAAGAAATTTCTCAATACACAACTGAAGCACGTACATAAAACAAGATATTTTAAGGAAAATAAATAGTAATAGAAAAAGTATTAACCAGAATGTTCAACAAAGAACAAACATGCAAGTCGGCTAATTTAGCCTAGAAACAAACTAAAAAATTACCCGGACCCGAAAAACGGCTCCGGGTAATATTTGGAGCCGGGTAACCCGGGTACCCGATGTCATCCCTAGTAATTTTGCCCACCGGATACGTTTTTGTTAAGACGTAAATAGTCAACTTGACACATCTTTTAAATCCGCCGTACAAACACGTTTGTAGCAGCCGTAGGGGGTGTTTTTGTTGCGGTCCCGTTAGCCGAGCGGTCAGCGACGTAGACAACAAAGGTGGGCGGGCGCCAACAGCTACCCTTCAGTCAGTTCAGTCAGTGTGTATCGACGGGATTGGATACACAATGGTTCAGTGCTAGTGAGAGTGCGAGCAGGTCGAGCGTGTGCTAGTTACGTGCACGTACTTCTTGTTGTTCTTACTCACACAACCTTATGTTGATTAACTCACGCAAATAGATAGTTTTCTAAATTATCTGTGCTTAGTTAGTTTTTATTGGTCTACTATTACGTTATTTTTAGGGCTGCCCAACGATTAAAAAAAATTCATATCGATATCGCGGATGTAATTATCGATATCGTATTGCGATATCGAATTTTTTAAATTCGGTATCGATATCGCCGATATCGGAATTTTATGTTTTTTTTTTTTCAAACCAGCCAGAGGCCATTCATTGTAAACAATTTAATGTGAATAATTTAACGTCGAAATGTCTTACTATTTGCGTCAATTTGTGTGTGGATTATTAAAAATGTATCCACAAAACAGCGATGTTGTGATTGGCGTGAGTGTGACAGACTGATAGAACGAGCGCTGGCGCAACCGACTCCCGGCCGGCGGTCGATGAGGCATCAACCGTCGGCCGGCCGAGCCACTCGCTTCCCATACAGCCAGCGCCCGCGGCTCACGTTACACGTTAGGGGTGCTGGGAGGAGGGGGGGGGGGGGGGGGCAGTCGTGCTTAAAGGAAATCACAAACAATGCGAGTTGTTTTGACATTAGATATCAAAAGCTCCCTAATTATTTCTTGGAAATAATTCCCCCTAACTCGTGTCTTCATGTGAGATAGGTTAAATACGTGCAGATGCCATGTATGCATTGTGGAATGTAATTTTAGAGATTTTTTTAAATACGTTTTCCCCTGTAAGATGTTTAGTTTAAGGTTACACTTTGAAAACGTATTAGACGGGTTTGACTGTACTAGATCCTACAACTTATTGTTAAAGGACATCGAAACCCTAGCTCTATTTAATATCCATAACATCTATTGATTTATTTTTAAAATTATAGCAAAAACTAGAACCCTCATACCCACTCCAGGAACTAGCTATAAATTATTTTCGAGTATATAATATTCCCTTGAGCGCGGCCGTTTTTTATGGTCGTGACGTAGCATTTACTAGTCCCGTGCCGCTAGCATCGGCGGGAGACGCGATATGTCGTATGCGCGTCTATTTACCCTGTCATAGCAAACGAACTATTAGCGGCAGCTCACTGAACTCAATTACACGTTAATCTGCAATGTTTTCTCGTCCTACTCAATGCTTAAACGAGAAGAATATCTAACTTACGTAATGGGAAAAATTGATTTTAAATAAGCCAAGTTTTCCGTATTAACTCGCATATTTCAAAGTCTGGTTAGTATATTTTGCAACGACATTTTTGCCATTTTAGAAGGCTTGACATAATACGACATGCATAAAGAATGATTAAAAAAAATACGGTATGTCGATATTAAAGATAACCCGCAAGCAGTGATTTAATGAATAAGTGTTGGTATTTGACATTTACCTGGGCAACTAGCCTGGCTGGAGAAGGTTGTCAGCGGTGGCTAGGAGGTGGTCGGTCCGCAAAGCATTCCCAAAAACATCAGGTCTAGTTTTCTTGGTAGCAGCAGTTGGTTCGATTTTTTATTTATTTCACTTTTAATCACTCAGAGCGAATGCAACAATAATAAAACACTCAATAAAACTTAAGATTGCATTCGTATCAATGTCGATTTACTGCTGCAGATCATAACTATGATGTTCAGCTTATAGAGAGTTCTGATATTTTGTATTTACTATATAATTTGTATTTACTAATAGAAAAGTCTGTATGTAACCTGCCCAGGGCCAACATTCTTCACGTGACTAACGAGTTATTTTAGTATTAGGATAAGTGGCTGGGAGGGGGAGGGGGGATGTCTGAGGGCTGGTAGTAGGACTAAATTGCAGCAACAACACCATGACAAAAAAACTCGAAATAACTCTTCATTTAGGGATGCCGACTGGCGACTGCCAATAGCGGGTATCGAAACGACAACCTGGCGAATGAGAGGCTTGTGTGCTAGTACATTTGAGTAGTGTATATACTCAAAGCTAAACTATCAGCTATTGTACATTGTACTTTGTACATTATCCCTATCCCTATTATCCCCTAATTCCCTATCCCTAATTATATACTCAAAGCTAAAACATTGTACTTTGAACTTTATCCCTATTGTACACTGCCGTACAATTTGTCTGATATTCATTATTCTTCATGTTCTGCTGGTTAATGTTTTTGGAATGTGTACTAAACGATAGCACGTCAAGAGTAGCCGGACAACACCAACGCTGGAAGCGCAGTGCGGGCGTAAAAACAGTGATACAACGTGAATACATATCACTTAACTGTACGCACATCCTAACACAAAATACTTCTTCTTCTTCTCTTCTTCTTTCGAACACCCAGAGTTGGAACTTATGCCATTCTCTGCCTAGTTGCCCAATAAAGGTTTGCCACATATTTCCTCCTTGCTATCTTTTGCCCCTCCATTAGATCCCTTTCTGCTGTCAAAGAGACACATGTCGCAAGATGTTCCGCGTCCTGGTCTTGTTCTTTGCAGAGTGGGCATGTTCTCGTATCCACCACTCCTATTTTGTGCAGATGGGCTTGCAGGTAGTCGTGGCCGGTGTCCATCCGGAAATTTGCCACGTACACCTTCTTTCTTCCTTATCAATTTTCCTTGCGTTCATTTTCTCCTTCCTTATAAGCGGTTCCCATCTTTTCCCTCGCGCAATTACTTCATACTGTTTCTTTAACTCTAAGCTGACTTGGTTATTGATTGTAGACTTGATGGACTGCAGTGAGATTGCCTTTTCAGGTTGTTTCAATTTAGCTCCCATCTTTGCCAGGTAGTCGGCTTTTTCATTTCCCACTATTGAGCAATGACTAGGGATCCATTGAAGACATACTTGCCAGCCTTTGTCGTAGAGCTTGTAGTACTCTTCCCTACATGCTACTGTTATCTCACAATCTGTATCTCTTTGAGATATTGTGAAGAAATGGGGTAGACTGAGCCCCAAGACAGATGTTGTTGCCTTGATTGGCTTGGGGAGCGTAGCTGATGTCAAGCTACGTGACCCAGTTTTCCCCTAATCTTGACCAGGATCGGGTTTTTTGTGGGTCATGGATCATGCAGGGTGGACACCATTAAAAGACAGATTCCAAAATACGAGAGTTACGTGTATTGATCTTAAACCTTTACCCTAGATGGTCATCCCTTTAACTGTTGCATTGAGTGTCTGGTGCGTGGGTACAATTTAATTTAAAGAAAACACAATCTCACAGAACATCATCCTACCCTTTATGTAGGCTTGGTACAGCAACCCTGCCAATCCACTGGTCCTGGCTCGCCTCCCGGTCGGATCCCCGGTCAAGTCCTCGTTGTCTCCCTTCTACTACACGCACCCGCTCTCGTCTCTTCTCCGACAATCCAGCCTCTTCCCCGAGTCAAACCCGTCTGCCCTGCCACCGTTGTCCATTCAACAAAACCAAATCCACCTGACTCAGGTGTTCTTCACGATACCCGTTCGTTGCTCGCTCCCGACAAAGTGTTGAAATCCTGACACATGCACATTCCACGGGTACACTCAACTTGTGCATGCGTCCAGTTAGGATTGCAACACATCCGGTAGAGCAGTCAATAACTTGTATCGAAAAGAACAGAAGAAGACCATGAAATGGTCTTCTTCACAGGCTTGTAGTGCTGCCCTTGAATCTACCAAGATCACCACTGGCTGTGATGGCTTAATATTGCCTACTTCGGTTAGTGCAAGGTGGATGGCTGCCATTTCCCCGTCAAAGTTTGTTCCAAATTTGCCAGCCGCAGTGTGTTTTTCAAAAACCTGACAATACACTCCTGCTCCCGCAAGCCCCTTAGGTGGTGTTGCAGATCCATCCGTATACACGTGTAGCCAGGTTGGCACTGGGTACCGGGAGTGTAGAGTACGGTATGTTATCTGTCTTAACTCTTGGGCTGAACATGTTGCTTTCTGCACTTTTTTGTCAAGTTCTAGCATAACATCCAGTGGGGGTCTTACATTGTTGTTCCCACATATATGTATAACACAAAATACAATACCGTATTTTTTTAATAATTCTTCATGCATGTCGTATTATGTCAAGCCTTCCAAAATGGCAAAAATGTCGTCGCAAAATATACTAACCAGACTTTGAAATATGCGAGTTAATACGGAAAACTTGGTTTATTTAAAATCAATTTTTCCCATTACGTAAGTTAGATATTCTTCTCGTTGAAGCATTGAGTAGGACGAGAAAACATTGCAGATTAACGTGTAATTGAGTTCGGTGAGCTACCGCTAATAGTTTGTTTGCTATGACAGGGTAAATAGACGCGCGTACGACATATCGCGTCTCCCGCCGATGCTAGCGGTACGGGACTAGTAAATGCTACGTCACGACCATAAAAAACGGCCGCGCTCAAGGGAATATTATTAGCTCGAAAATAATGTATAGCTAATTCCTGGAGTGGGTATGAGGGTTCTAGTTTTCGCTATAATTTTTAAAATAAATCAATAGATGCTATGGATATTAAATAGAGCTAGGGTTTCGATGTCCTTTAAGGAATTGGAATCAGTACAAGAATCGGTATCGGATTGGTAAATAATGGAATCAGAATCGGAGAATTATTGGAACTGTCCCATCCCTAATTTTAAATATTTTAATTAAACACTGTGTTTTTGTTGGTTAATTCACTGCTTGAAATGGCTGTAACATCGTTATGCATGCGCCAGTGCCTCTACTTAATCCAAAAGTGAATAATATATTAAACATGTGTTTTTGTGTTAGGTACGGATCAAGCGAGAGGTAGCCAGTGCAATGGTGGAGAAGGGCGTACATGAGAGAGTTCGACTGACACAAATATACGAGAAGAAGAGAGAAAACTTGGAGAGGCAGCATGAACAAGTCCGAACGAATTTCGAGGAGGAGAGAATTCAGGTAACGTAACATTCGCTTTCAGTGCACAGTCACAACGATTTAACGACCATGTCCCTGCCATTGGATCAGCAAATCGGATCAATATATAGTTTCTGATTACAATCTTTGCACATTTATAACTATTAACTACGAATAAAATAGAGCATTTGTTATTATAGAAACCTACCTATAGGATTTGTAAGGGACTGGCTATGATTTCCATGATTGAAAAATTCCATTCCATTTAATAGAAAATAAAAATAAAATTTTGTAAAAAAAATGTGTTTGTTGTCAGTGCGGTACAATAAAGATCGTCATCACTACCTAAACATTAAACAAAAACATACATGATTGTGTTTCAGATACGAGCCAACATTCTTCGTGAATATGAAGGGAAGTATGCCAAGGTGGAAGTAGATCTGACCCCTGCTTCCAGTAGCACTGACCTGCCAGTCGCGTAGTTTAGCCACTAGGGTACAAATGACCAAAGGTAATAACTTTTTTGTAGACATTGTGAGACATAAATAATTAAATATGAATTCTGTGATGATACATTTCACAGAAAGCATCATTTCCCTTCATACCCTCATAGCGTCAATCGCTCAAGGCCGTAGCTCCCTTGGGTGTCAAAATACATATATATGTTAAGTGATATTTGTTATTTATGAGTGCTTGCCTGCGTGTATTGCCGTACGAGGGCATATATAATATAAATATATTATAATAGGGTAGGCCTACTATTACTAATTTTGTTTGTATTCCAAAATGCTTCAAAATGCTACACTTGAAAATCTAAGCACATATTTTAAGTTTATTTGAAAATGCTCCCATTGTATTGAAATTAAATTGTGTATGAAAAGTAAAAATTAAAGGGTGCTGTATAAAAGTTTCGTTCGAGTTCGAAGTTCGATACTTTTTTACTCAAAAGTTCGATTTCTGTTTGAAACTCTAAATCCAGGGCTCATCCATACCTGAATTAATGACTAATAGTCGGTAATTTAATTTTGTGAAGTTTCTGGGACTATCCATCTACCTTAATTGGATTAGTCTTATATAAGAGAAATGAAGTTTAGAACAAACATTTAAAGACTAAACTTTTCATCTCTACTTAGATTACCTTGATAAGTATTAGTGCAACAGTATAAGATTTGAAATATGGCACTGTTGCAAACTACAGTTGTAGGGGTGGGCGAACCCAGGATTTGAAGGGTCGAACTCGAACTCGAACTTCATTAGAAAAATATTCGAACTTCGAACTCGAACTCGAACTTCGAAGGGAAAAAAAAGGAAAAATTGCCACATGACTAAGGATGCCAATCAAATTCTAAATTTGATTTGAGAAGTAGGATACAAAGACAATTGGGCACCAGGTTAATTAAGATTTGAATGTAATTCTTCAAGATTTACTGACAATTATTAGTTTTAAATAGGCTTGAATATAAAAAAAAAAATTAAATTAAATTAAATTCTCATTAATAATATTATCGTCGCTATACAGGCCTAATCTTGCGGAATTTCCACGAATAAATTAAGAAACTCATGCTCGAAAATTGTTGTTCTAATCACGTAGTGTTGGCGACAATGGTTTGTACTTTTCATACGTGAGCACCATCTTGCGCGACTTGAATGAACTCCTTGGATAAAGAACGCACGGCGGTCGGTAGTAGTACTACTTTACCGACCTTGCGTCACACGAACGACGCGGACGCGAACGTGAGCGCTATCTTGTGGAAAGTGAGTGAACTCGTTGCATTAAGATCCCATGTACGAGATGTGATTGGTGCGTTCATTCAATAGATCGATTTATTTCCGGTTTCGACTTTTTCGTTCATGCGATCTGGCGGAAAGTGCGGAAACTCGTTGGACGAAGATCGCGCGTTGCGCGCGTTTTGAATAACGAACTCGGCAAAATGTTGAACTCGAACTTGAATTTTCGAACCCGAACTCAGTTCGAACTTGAATCAAGTTCGGTTCGAGTTCGAAAATTCAAACGTTCGCCCCCCCCCCTATACAGTTGTTAAATATGACAAGTAATTCATCTTTGAACCGTTAATAATGGCATGGATGAGGAACCCAACAGCTGACCTTGATGGTGGTAGTGGGTATTTGTAACTTGATTGTTTTCAGAAACGTGTCTTAATACCTACAGAACAATAATAGGACGAAACTGTTTCGGCCAGACGTGGCCTTTGTTCTTTAGGCCTATTCAAATTTTTAGAATAAACTATGTATATTACATAGTAGGGATGTCATAGGGTAGGAAAATTCGGATCCCGTTCCAAACCTTCCAAGAACCGGGTTACCCGAATCCTGAAAGCCTAAATTATGTCATCTTATCTTGGTTACACCCCCCCCCCCCCCCGAAACCACGCAGTTGAAGGTCGTTCTCTGCCCTTGTCAGCTGCCGGCCGCTGTGTGGGTTGGGCTCTGTGCGGCCGCTGTGTGGCGAGGGGGGCGGGGGAGGGGAGTGTATATGGCCTCACAGAACTTGCCCGCAGTAATGACAGCGCGTACTAACCAGCGACCAGCTGGCCACGCCCACAAGCAGGAATTCACTGTAGCTTCAAGGAAAATAGCTGCAGAAATATCGTCGCGTATTTTTTTTTTATTTTTTTATACAAATAATACTACCCGATAAGGATCCGGATCCTAAAAATGGATTCGGGTAATTTCTGGATCCGGGTAACCCGGGTACCCTATGACATCCCTATTACATAGTGTATTTCATAATATCAATGATTCTGACCAAGACTTTTTAAAGTCACTGTTGAATACTGCGCAATGCTCCTAAAAATGCGCTCTGTTGCATTTCATAAATGATCCTCCCCTATCACTGTTGGTCCAATGTTGTCACAAGACTACACTGACTTTATTTGCTATATGGACTTCATTATCAAACACCCTCTGTGTCATTGGTGACAGTAATCGTTTAGTGTTGCTTCTATGTGGACTTGTCTGATTGGTGATTGATTGGTGATTATATTTATGGTTTTGTGATTTTCAGATGATTTCAGAAGTTTCTTCTGTGCACTCTGAGCCTAAGATTAGCAACATAAATCATGAAGATTTCAGCTTTTCCAAGGTTATGAAACGTTCGTCACTACAAACACTCTATGTTTGGGATGTTGCAGCTAAGAAGACATGAAGACATTTACAACGTTTGGAAGTCTTAACAATCTCAAGGCCTGGATTAAATCAAATTAAGGGCCAGGGGCAAGTACCTTATAGTATTGCTGAAACTCAACTAGATTACTGTTCTATGTAGTAGAAGTTCCATAGTAACCCAGTTTGATGAGGTTATTGTCTGGGCTTGTCAAAGAGCCTTGCGGATACGTAGAGGTTAACATGATTCCGATAATTCTGTCATCACTGTTTGATATAATCATTAGACAACATCATCACTCTCCTTGTAGTTTGTCAGTTCAGTAAGCCTACCTTTATCAAATTACATTGCTTGTAGCACAGTGTACTATAGTCCAAGCTTCAAAGTAATGATAATGAGTAGTATTATGTGTGTACATTTGAGATGTGCTCTTCTCATAAGAAGGAACTTTCTCAATAGTTGTATTGAATCATGTAGACTTGGCCAATAGTTTAGGCTGTCTGATGCATGTCAACTCCACATACAGCACGGTGTCATAGCAGAAGGCAATAATGTGACAATATTGCTTGAGATCAGCTCTACAAGTCTGGTAACCATAGAGTATTTATGAATTAGATTGAAGTATTCTTTGTTAATATTTATATTGTATAGATTCTGTAAATTGTATTTGGTTTTCTTTTTGGCAGTTTAAAGCTAAGACAGTATTTGTGGCCACTTCAAGGTTGGGCGTCCTTATATCTTAAGCCTGCATTTGTTATTTGGTCACCCAGCTATGATGTTGCTTCCCTGGTTCTGTGAGTACCTATTTCAAAACAATTGGTCGACAAATTAGATTTAGTCATGTATGCCTCCAGTGTTTTCTTTCAAAAGCTCTTCGAGATTTACTAGGGCTAGGTATTGGATTTCATTGCCAACTTTCCCATTTGTCAGTGCGGTTGAAGGCATAGGCCTAATTGAAATTTCCAAAGAGCTTTATTAAAATATAGCTAGCCTATAATGCTTGCAAGTAGAGAGTAGTCTGCAGGTGTATGGCCTTTCCCGATACCATGTACTTGTTGGAGTATTCTGCCCTTGCAAAACATGTAAGGTTTGCACAAACTAAACTAAATCTGAAAATAAATTTAGTTTGATAAATTATTCTTGTGCTCAATCTTTGAAAATTCACATTTTTACTCCAAGCCATGGCTATGGTGTGCCAGTACAAGAAATATCAATCTGTATAGTACTGTTTGAAGGTCAAATTACAGGTGATATGCACACCGTCAGTTATTGTACCTGCAGTGGTTGTCATTAGGCCTTGTTTTTGTACTTGGTGTAGGCCGGAAACTCGTGACAGTGCATTGAACATAGAATAACACTCTAGTGTATCAACAAATCATCAGTAAAATAAGGGTTTCAAATTATATTCTTCCTTCTACAATGGTTTACAAGAGGTAACATCGAATGTCTACTAAAAAATTATTTTTCTATCAAATTATCATTTGCTATATGTCTACTTTATGAAGCAAATAAGCAAATAACAACTTCTAATAGAAGTTGCAGCCTGATTTTCTTAACGTGACACTGCCACACAATCTTGAAGATTGGTGCTATACCACCCCAATAGTGCATCTTTCACGCGACAAAATAACGTAGTCAGTACTACAACCTGCACAGAGGTAAAAATAAATAACATGGCAGTGTCGCAAAGCCTGCACTGGAGCTCGTAATGCAAGACGAAAACTAATTCTGTGAGAATAAGCCAAGATACACCTGAAATCAAACAAGTGCTTTCATAATTTAGTAAGTAAATGAAAATGTAATCACTACATTGTTACTGTGCCATTTATTCCCATATATAATTAATATATAGTACATACTAATTACTTTTGTTACTTATGAGTAGTGGTTGACCAGTTTGGAAATTGTATTCACGGTTCATGGTACGTACAACATTGTCACAGATTCTTCCATGGCTTGGTAGGAACTCCCTTCATATCGAAACTATTTTACACCTTGAGAAGCAGAGCGGCAAATAGTCGCATCAAGCTACTAAGCACTGCGGGGGTCGACCGTTTACTGGCCTAACTATCGTATTTAGTTTTCCACCTGTCAATCGATCCTAATCCCTTGATCTTGGCATCTCTTTGTGTCGACAATTTCCGACTGAACATTTGTCTAGATCGTGAAAGCTCAAACGTATTAGTTTGGTTACTCATCCCTTCCAGTCGGCACTCGCCGGTGATGTTTTGACTCGAGACCACTCGCCTCTCGTGACAACTCGATGGCTTTCAGAGCGCTGTTTACCGCTTTGCTACTCAAAGTGGAAGATACAAGAGTTAGTGTTGCCTTTGGTGTGCACTTGTACATTTTTGCCTGGAGTTGTTAATGCCCCCGATGTTAGTCACAGCATGTGGTTGTGGCATTGTAATCAAGGTTGTTTTTGGTGGGGCAAGAGCATCCTTGCTGTAATTTGTTTATTGAAGAAGACAATCAATTTACTGTTGGCATGGCTACCATTTAGTGGCTGTGTTTAGATTTCAATGTGTTCATTGTTGAATTAGTAGTCCTAATTGTCAACAGGTTTGACTGTTAGTATTGGCATACCTAGTTATTATAAATGTATCAACTTATTTCAAAGTGCAATCTAGTAGCTCTATGTGTCAGCAAGTGGCATGCTATATTTGTTGTAGATCTAACTGCAGTTGCAACCTTTTTTTCCATTGAGAGAGGGCGTGATATGTCAAATGTTAGAAAAATACTCGTAATACAGTAGTTCCTTGTTAATTTAAACTGTGAATTCAAATTTTTGTTTAATTGAAATAGTGGCCGAGTTCCTGCAGAAAGTTTGGGTTATAAGGCTTAGTGTTAACTGTTAACGTTCTTTTAATTAAAGCGGGACTACTGTATAACATTAATTCCTCCGAGCAGTATTGCTGGCAAGTGGCAACCATTCTTGTATGGCTTGTTTTTGGAAGGAAGAGGATGCCCCCAACGAAGATGCAAGACTGATGCTCCTGCCAACTCATAATACGCTATACAACCACAAAATAACCAGTTCACCTCCACAGGAACAAATATGCTTATTTTCATGTGTTAAAAAACATCTCAATACTTAGGGTTTCAATTTATTTTTCGTTACAAGTTGATCAACAGATTCTAGTAATGGATTGACTAAGTGTTTATATTTCATACCTTATTGAAACAACACTTTTAAGATGCATACCTGGGTTCTTATCCCAGAAAGTTGATAGGTAGTTTGCAATTCAGTGTGTGTTAATACATAAGAAATAACCTTAGGATTATCTACATATTATTAAGTTTCAATTTTATTACACAAATACGATTAGGAAAAAGCTTTGTGGATTATCCGACGTCTGTCAACATTGATTGGTCTCTAATATTACAAATCTAGTTCTGTTTACAAACATAAAGCCAAATGCTCAAGCTTAGCCACTTGGGATTTGAGTTTAATGTATTCTGGGTTTGCAAAACAAACCAATCATCTGGCTGTGGCGATCAAGTTTCATGGCAATATGACGATAACCTGTCTTGGACATCCAGCTGGTAATGTGTTTAGCAAAATCTCGCTGTTACCACACATACCATCTCACTGTACCATCTCACTATAAGATATTTTCAAAAAATTTCGTTTTTGATTTCTTTGTACATCAGTACTTGACAAAGAGGTCCAGAAATGTTGGCTAGCCAGTTTCCGTGTGGGGTTGTAAGAGCTGGTTCGAGGTGGAACCCTATTTGTTGTCGTAAAGGACGTGGGAATGTTTGACAAATGCATTTCAATCGCTAGTAGCGTCAATGGTAGTAGTTTGTCTCAACAAAATACTAGGGGTATTCTGTCAACCATGGTTTTGGTCCAGTTTTTGCCAGCCAAGCCAAACATTTATCTGAATTACTGATGTCGGTTTTTGTGGGGCTGCTTTGAAAGCAAATGGATCTTCTTTAGCAGAAAAGCCACCTTGACACTTCCGGTACTGCTATCCATCTTTATGATCAACCGATCGATGTATTTAATTTAACACACAGATTTGTAGCTTAATGCAGCTTGACATTTATATATCAAAAGTCAAAACGTACTTTATCCCTTTCAAGAGAGCATCTTTTACTGGTTATAATGTTGAGAGCAAACTTGGTTAACCCCAACTTGGTTAAAATGTTGTTCTTCTTCCGATGTGAACATTTGCTTCCTGTTGGCGTTGGTTATTATATCATTCTGCAATATGTCATCGGTATTCGGTAGAGTTACGGAAGTAAAGCAATAATTTTATGCATTTGTAGCAAAAATAAATTTAAAAACTGTGTTTTATAGCTCCTATATAGCAAAAATTATTTTTAAGTTAACGCACACAAAAATTTATGAAAAACAGTTAAAAATGCACATAAAGCTGGAATGATGCGATATTTTATTCAAGTGAAAATACAACATTCAAGTCATATAGGCTAGGCCTAGGCTCTGAATGTAATTTTCAAAAGGAAAACATACCTAGGCCCCTAGCCCCCTGCTTATCGTTGGTTATGCCTATGTCTACTTACTTTTGTAGGCAATCGCGCACCGTGGGATGGTCAGTTTTGTTTAGGGGGATATTTGCATTCAGGCACATTTTTACAATGTCTTGAACAAAACACCTTTTTTCTGTTTTTGCCTTCCTTTGGTTTTCAATGCACCCCTGAATGGTAGCCTGGTGTTTGATGGCGATATTATTTGCCTTTTCTTTCTTTTCTGTGTGGCCGTGTGTTGAAATATGTTTGTTTAGGGTGTCTGTTTTTCGCCACTCTTGTCTCATATTACAGATGCCACACATCAAAATACCGGTGTCGCTCACGTAAAAATGATCGTCCTTGTAACTCGCAGCACGATCTTAAATGTTTATACTTTTATTTCGACCCATGTTAAACGAAGACAGTAGGCTAGGCAAGTCCTACGCCAAAACACTACCAAAAATGGTACAATATTAGGAACACAACAACTCACGAACACGAAGGAGAATCCTATAGATATGATGGATGTCTGTCTTACTTGTCATGAATCGTGATTATTTTAACCAAGCTATGCCTTCACTACAGCAGTTTGTTTCCTCTCGCTAGTTGGCTGTTGGTTTCATTCCTCCAGGCAAACTATCCACGAGTCGAAATTGCAAAGTTTCACGATCGGCGCCGAAGTCGTAATATGACGTCACTCGAAGGGAAGCGTCGCCCAGTAGCGACATCTGTCGGGAAGTGGCAGAGTCAGTCAGTTGTTCTCGCGCGTTGTACAGAGAACGACCCTCTGTTGACTGTTTTTCAACGTATTTTCACGCAAAAAACAAAAAATCAACGTCGGAACACTTAAAACAATGAAACATCACAAGCATTTGCATTTATTTCATTTCATCGCAAAATTGACTCCGTATCGGAGTTCCTGCAGAAAGTTTGGGTATAAGGCTTAGTGTTAACTGTTAACGTTCTTTTAATTAAAGCGGGACTACTGTATAACATTAATTCCTCCGAGCAGTATTGCTGGCAAGTGGCAACCATTCTTGTATGGCTTGTTTTTGGAAGGAAGAGGATGCCCCCAACAAAGATGCAAGACTGATGGTCCTGCCAACTCATAATACGCTATACAACCACAAAATAACCAGTTCACCTCCACAGGAACGAATATGCTTATTTTCATGTGTTAAAAAACATCTCAATACTTAGGGTTTCAATTTATTTTTTGTTACAAGTTGATCAACAGATTCTAGTAATGGATTGACTAAGTGTTTATATTTCATACCTTATTGAAACAACACTTTTAAGATGCATACCTGGGTTCTTATCCCAGAAAATTGATAGGTAGTTTGCAATTCAGTGTGTGTTAATACATAAGAAATAACCTTAGGATTATCTACATATTATTAAGTTTCAATTTTATTACACAAATACGATTAGGAAAAAGCTTTGTGGATTATCCGACGTCTGTCAACATTGATTGGTCTCTAATATTACTAATCTAGTTCTGTTTACAAACATAAAGCCAAATGCTCAAGCTTAGCCACTTGGGATTTAAGTTTGATGTATTCTGGGTTTGCAAAACAAACCAATCATCTGGCTGTGGCGATCAAGTTTCATGGCAATATGACGATAACCTGTCTTGGACATCCAGCTGGTAATGTGTTTAGCAAAATCTCGCTGTTACCACACATACCATCTCACTGTACCATCTCACTATTACTATTAGATATTTTCAAAAAATTTCGTTTTTGATTTCTTTGTACATCAGTACTTGACAAAGAGGTCCAGAAATGTGGGCTAGCCAGTTTCCGTGTGGGGTTGTAAGAGCTGGTTTGAGGGGGAACCCTATTTGTTGTCGTAAAGGACGTGGGAATGTTTGACAAATGTATTTCAATTGCTAGTAGCGTCAATGGTAGTAGTTTGTCTCAACAAAATACTAGGGGTATTCTGTCAACCATGGTTTTGGTCCAGTTTTTGCCAGCCAAGCCAAACATTTATCTGAATTACTGATGTCGGTTTTTGTGGGGCTGCTTTGAGAGCAAATGGATCTTCTTTAGCAGAAAAGCCACCTTGACACTTCCGGTACTGCTATCCATCTTTATGATCAACCGATCGATGTATTTAATTTAACACACAGGTTTGTAGCTTAATGCAGCTTGACATTTATATATCAAAAGTCAAAACGTACTTTATCTCTTTCAAGAGAGCATCTTTTACTGGTTATAATGTTGAGAGCAAACTTGGTTAACCCCAACTTGGTTAAAATGTTGTTCTTCTTCCGATGTGAACATTTGCTTCCTGTTGGCGTTGGTTATTATATCATTCTGCAATATGTCATCGGTAGAGTTACGGAAGTAAAGCAATAATTTTATGCATTTGTAGCAAAAATAAATTTAAAAACTGTGTTTTATAGCTCCTATATAGCAAAAATTATTTTTAAGTTAACGCACACAAAAATTTATGAAAAACAGTCAAAAATGCACATAAAGCTGGAATGATGCGATATTTTATTCACGTGAAAATACAACATTCAAGTCATATAGGCTAGGCCTAGGCTCTGAATGTAATTTTAAAAGGAAAACATACCTAGGCCCCTAGCCCCCTGCTTATCGTTGGTTATGCCTATGTCTACTTACTTTTGTAGGTAATCACGCACCGTGGGATGGTCAGTTTTGTTTAGGGAGATATTTGCATTCAGGCACATTTTTACAATGTCTTGAACAAAACACCTTTTTTCTGTTTTTGCCTTCTTTTGGTTTTCAATGCACCCCTGAATGGTAGCCTGGTGTTTGATGGCGATATTATTTGCCTTTTCTTTCTTTTCTGTGTGGCCGTGTGTTGAAATATGTTTGTTTAGGGTGTCTGTTTTTCGCCACTCTTGTCTCATATTACAGATGCCACACATCAAATTACCGGTGTCGCTCACGTAAAAATGATCATCCTTGTAACTCGCAGCATGATCTTAAATGTTTATACTTTAATTTCGACCCATGTTGAACGAAGGCAGTAGGCTAGGCAAGTCCTACGCCAAAACACTACCAAAATTGGTACAATATTAGGAACACAACAACTCACGAACACGAAGGAGAATCCTATAGATATGATGGATGTCTGTCTTACTTGTCATGAATCGTGATTATTTTAACCAAGCTATGCCTTCACTACAGCCAGTTTGTTTCCTCTCGCTAGTTGGCTGTTGGTTTCATTCCTCCAGGCAAACTATCCACGAGTCGAAATTGCAAAGTTTCACGATCGGCGCCGAAGTCGTAATATGACGTCACTCGAAGGGAAGCGTCGCCCAGTAGCGACATCTGTCGGGAAGTGGCAGAGTCAGTCAGTTGTTCTTGCGCTTGTACAGAGAACGACCCTCTGTTGACTGTTTTTCAACGTATTTTCACGCAAAAAACGAAAAATCAACGGCGGAACACTTAAAACAATGAAACATCACAAGCATTTGCATTTATTTCATTTCATCGCAAAATTGACTCCGTATCGGATTAATTCCCAAAAATAAAAATTATATTTTCTAGATCCTGTTGTCATGAAACGTGAAGAAACCGAAAAAAAAGTACATTTGGAAGTCCATCACACATATCGTTATTACGATTTTTCCGTATCTTTAGTCATCGGCCGTTTGAAACCGTTTGTAATATTCCTTGGCAGCCGGTGCAGTTGCTTAGTCGGATATTTGTGATTTTCACAAGTGGGTTGCAAATGAAATCCCTTCTGGTTGTTGCTTTATCCTTCTTTAGTGTTTTTCTAGGTTCTATGTTGTAACCATTGGAGATGTTTTGAAATATCCTGTATTGTACAGTTACTTAGATTTCGTTGTGCCCTATGCTGTGCCTTGGGTCGATATTTTCAGATTGTTGTCCAGTTCAATGAAAAATAATGGTTTTCTTCATCATTTGAGGTTGAATCACATCGTCATTAACCAGTCAGATTCTTGACTTCACAGCACAAGATTCAGTGTATACTTTACATAAGAAGCAGATTGTCCATCGTCTTTGCTTTGTTTGCACAGTCATTCTAATTCTACTAACATTTATATACATGCTGCATATTAATTTTTGTTTGGGTTGAAAAATATCACATGAGAAAAGGAATAGTTCAAAGAAATCTTGTAATTAATATATATTTTTTTAATATGTACCAGTCTATGTATCAATACACTACTATTTTGTCATGCATTGATGTTTGTGCAATAAATTGTTATTCCGTATCAACACTTTGTGACAAGGTCTACTTTCTCTTTTGCAATCAATTTTCATTTATTTCATTTATATGTATTATTGTGAGACGCATTAGTTTTTAAGAGTAGTTCTACTCTTTTCCCCCTAATTTTGGTTAAATGTACATATTAGGGGAGTGTAAATATATTTAGCCAAGCAAATTTAATGAGTTGTATTTAACCATCTAGAGTTACAAGATCCAAATGTCATTTTGGATCACGTGTTGACAATCTCCACTTAACTAATTACGATGGTTGTACTTGTTGAACCATCTGATATGTACCATTGAACAGCTGCAACTTAAATACAATACTACCTTATACATAATTATACAATACACTATTTCACGGCACGGATCATCTATGCTGAGTTTGGGTTGGCCATTCTTGCTTTCGGTGTAATTATGAAATCGCAAATGTTTTTCTTCCTCCGACGTGAACATTTATTCGTGTTGACGTTGGCGTCTCTCTCTACACTAAACATACGCTTGTTAGAACCCCTCTTACTTAGACCACTAAATGTACAGTTGTAACTTGTAATCAAATTGCCTCCTAAGCATTTCTAGTGATTCAGCTGCAGTATTACTTAACATTATTCAGTATGTACAGTATATGCTATTTGTAAATTGATATTGTTGCATGTTTGGATGTTGTTAATCGTGTATTTTTTGTCTTTGAAAGCTTCAGTGTTTTTCTTGTCAGTTTGGTTGGCTGTTTATTACTGTTGTTTGTTGTAATTGTTGTTATATTTGTAAGTAACGGAAACTTGGGTAATTCTGTGTCTTCAAGTGATATCGGCCTACTTTCCCGTCTCGTGTGATCGTACCCCACTTTTATTAAACCATTCCTAGAGTTTATATTAATCAATTTTAACTGGAAAGAGTTTCTTTGGATTAATGTGGATAAGTAAGGAATTGGGTTTTATAGAGTTATAATACTATGTCAAGCTAAAAAGACAATTGTTGTGAGATTGGATTATTAAAATCGGATGCTACCTATGTATTCGTTGTACTTATCACGTTTTGGGTATAACCAAGAACTGTGTTGGCGTGTCTGTATCTACCTAACACGTTTGCAATATTGTGGCTATTTTAATTTAATATTTAGCCAAACCAGTTACGAAGAGTTTAAGTTAACAGTTTAGGGTACCCAGCAGTTGTTGTTATAATGAATACACTGGGAATGGGTCGACATCCCCGTGGTTAAACACACAAGGACATCTCTTCCATTGGGCGCTAAGCCCCCAGATCTCGCTCAATATCCGCGTGAGTGAAAAGTTGTAAGAAGGACAATCATTACGTGTTTGTGTTGTTGGATCACTTGTTTTGTGTGATTAGTATAAGATTCTCGTAGTAAAGTTCTTCAGCCAGTGTTTTGGCTAGTTTGTTAAATCTTGAATTTGGTTCCTCTGCGTACGCAGCCTCGTAGAATTCTTATTTAATATTATATCTTATTGGTGCTTTCTATCCTACACAGTTTGCCATATTTTGTTGGTTGAGATTGCTTTATATAACAATATAAGAATTGGCAATCCTAATTTCATTCAGTCAGAGGAAGGAGGGTGGTTAGACTTGGCGGTTTACATTTGGGAAAATAGCTAGCTCGACCTCTAAATCCATCAGACGGGATTAGAAAAGTGAAGGGAGACACTTCACCGTGATTTAAGTGGCCAGTATCTAATGTTGGTACTTCCACATTGTTGACATGAGAGAATTTAATTTTCTCTACTTGTATGTTGGGACATTCACCATGCCCACCAATGTTTTTGTTTTTTTTCTAGTTTTTGAAAAGATTACTAACATTGCATTATACCTTTCTGGCTGTTAGTCTACCATCGAATAGGCCTAAACCTAGACCGAGCCAACTCATGTAAGATGTTGGATGCAACAATGTTGGTGTAGTGTTGGTTTAGTACTAGGACCAGGACATGGTCCCAAGTGTTAGGGTTATATACTGTATAATACTCCCTATAAAGCAACTCGATACTGTTTTAGGTTCTTTATTAAATTGTTGTACCAGTTGGGATTAGGGATGAATAACAAACTACGGAGAAACTATTCTGCCACAAGTTTTGTTCAAATCCATACTGATTTCGACTTTCACTGTGTCTCTTAGAGGGGAAATTAAAATCCGCAAAAATGTCCTATAAATACATTAACATCGAATTGTACGGAATTGGATGATTACGGTCCGTCGAGTTTGAGCCCTCGGATGTAGGCACGTTACATACCAGTACTTTAGATCTTGTGACCAAAATCATGTTATAATAAGACGAGGTTGTATTCATAATATGAGCACCAACAATATTCCACATGAAAATTCAGTTACAAAGTATGGTAGTAAATATCTAACATTGCTTTTTTAACAGTGATAAATTTCTTTGAAGTTAACTAATTATTTTAATTATCTGTAGCTATGCATTCTTATAATCTTTCTTTATTGAGTAACCAGAGAATATTGTTCATGATTTAAAATCCATTGAAGTGGTACTGGTACTTGTAGATACTAAAAACTTATTAATAACAACTATTTCTACAATCAAGATTAAGAACTAACTAAAAAGTAAAAACCACGATGTTCCGGAGCAATGAACTGATCCCTCTTTCGGATTAACCAACTTATATTTATTAACTTTACTTTAGTGGGAATATATGTGTGTTTTAATAAGTTTTTAGAGAATATAAATTGGTACATAATTCTTCTGTGGATTTAACTGTATTTAGAGTGGAACATCTTTGGTATACGGTATCATGTATACATGGTTTTAACTGTATTTAGAGTGGAACATCTTTGGTATACGGTATCATGTATATATGGTTTTAACTGTATTTAGAGTGGAACATCTTTGGTATACGGTATCATGTATACATGGTTTTAACTGTATTTAGAGTGGAACATCTTTGGTATACGGTATCATGTATATATGGTTTTAACTGTATTTAGAGTGGAACATCTTTGGTATACGGTATCATGTATATATGGTTTTAACTGTATTTAGAGTGGAACATCTTTGGTATACGGTATCATGTATACATGGTTTTAACTGTATTTAGAGTGGAACATCTTTGGTATACGGTATCATGTATAATATATGGTTTTCAATAGACTATCTTTTGAAATGTGTAACTGAAAAAAATATCATGTACTTGATGTACAAGTAGCTCAATTTACGAGACGTGTAAGAAATCATTTACAAGTGAAAAGTGTATAACTGATGTTCCAATGTATCGAAACTGCTGGCGTTGTACTAGTCCTCCACATGCCATTCTATTCGCTGTGTGTTCGTTTTATTAAGTCACGGTATAAGAACCTGAATGAAGTTCAAAGTTAACTTAAATAATTAGGGTTTCAAGTTATCAGAATAGAAAATGCATTGTTGAGTTTTATTATGTTGCCAAAATTTAATGTGGGCACTTTAGTGAACTTACTTGCCCATTTGGATGTGAGTAGTGCTAAAAGTCCATGTTTGAAACAACAACGCTTATGGATTGGTAGTCAAGGTGTCTTTCAACTGTCTCAGAAAATACTCTAATCTGATTGGATAGAGATACTTGCTGTGAATAAGTATATGCCTCTGTTAATGTATTAACCTTCCACTGTTTCGCAATAATTGTATTTTGTTTTACTGTAGTCGACCCGCTATAGGGAACCATATTATGTCCCTCTTGAGGTTAACTCTATACGTATGTAATAAATAATAATACTTGGATAGTGGGAAGGAAATGTCCAAGGGATGTTTTAAAGGCTCAATCCCAACATTTGCTTTATGACTGAGGAAATCCTTAGAAAACCCCTGGTAAGAATTGTCGGTAGTGGGAATCAGACCGGCAACTTCTCTAATACAAGTCTCCCATGTTGGCGCTGAGCCACATCTATCGGTTTGCAATAATAGTTGTACAAAATGTAGTAGCTTGATTCCGTGCATTACTCTTATGTGGTATCATTATACTGCTGTGGTTCATTTCTTGTCAATAACAAAGAACTATCACAACTTTGTTCGTGAATTGTCCTGGGGGGTTAAATTATTTCTAAGTTTTAACTATGTATTATTTTAAAATACTGTATTGGCCTACTATAACTACACATGTACTAAGAACGTGATTCATATTCATATTTAAGTGCAATAATACAATGTATAGTTGTTAGCCAAACGTAAACAATGAGATGAAATGGATAATATGCAAGTCTAATATTGGACATTTTATTTGGCATTTGTAATAATTGTTATTAATATACATTTTTAAGATTTTGTTTGATTAATAATAACAAGTATTGGTGTTTCAGAGTGTAACCTGTGTATTGCAATAATCTTATTAAATGCTCACTGCGCTATCTTCAAGGGCAGAAGCTAAGCTGTGCCAGATCCCTGATCTGGTGCATCAGGTAACCAGATGCAGTGCAAGCATAGTACTTTACTAATTTATATTGTTAAGTTATTGTAATGATAAAAAGACTGGCAAGACATGAGGAAAAAGATCATAAATATGCAAACATTGTTCCAATCTCGTCTTGTCATAAGAATGGCCTACAAATTGTGTTCCAATAAATATATTTTACAAATAGACTAAAATTTTGCAATTTTTGTGATGCTAACTTGCTGGAATTTAATTAGGCCTTTCTCTCAATCAAAGTAGAATTTTAAGTCAAACTGTAAAACAAGCCAGTGTGTTCATTTTTCAGCAAGTTGTCTCTTCACATTTATTCATTATAATATATACCTATAAAACAAATACATTCAGCATTATTTTGTATACTCATATTGTTGCAGTTGGGTTTAGTTCTTTATTTTCCAGTGAAAGAATAAATCATACTTATAAAAAATATGTATTTTTAACCTAACTGAGAAAATGAATCTATGTGGATTTTAAACAATGTTATGTATTTTGCTCTTGGGCACTCGTCACCTTCACCTTGCATTATTACCATTGAAGAATTCACCACACCTATTAGCAATTTGCACTTGGCTCTGGAACTGAAGTATGTATTTAGCCTTGTAATGTTTCGGTCCCCTATCGCAAGTGCATAGGAACAGGGTGGGTTAACGAATACTGTACGGACAAGATATATCATAAAACGTATATAATTACCCGTGATTATACGTCCGATGTCCGGTAGTATGTCGTCGTTCTCGACGTATGTCACACGCAAATTAGTTGATCAAGGAAATAATAATAATAACACACACAAATAACACGTGATTAAAAGACACTACAGCAATGAATGGTTCATTTAGAGTGCACCAATTTAAGATTATTGTTTTTATATTTATTAAAATTACTGTTGATTCAGTCAGTTCTAAAGTCTGGGTGTCTGGAGGCTCGCTAGCCGCTCGGCCCCCAGACGCCCATTCTGTTCTGAGCACCGACCTCGTCTCGTCTATGTAGGGGGATCCATAAGTTCACCAGCTAGCTTGAAATCATCTTCTGAGCACAAGTTGAAATAACTGGCTTTCATCCCAACCAAACACGTAACGGCAGTGCATACCTCTCTATATGTCGAGGCTTGGATTGCACCACCCGTCAGGATCTGCCCGAACATTCCTACTGTCATCGGGTGTGAAGTGGGAATCCATGTATCCAAACACCCTGCCTGCATTGTTGCTCCTCCCCTCCGCGTAGCTAGCCCAGCTAGTGTTGCTAAGAGGTTGTTGGTTGGGGAAGATAAATGTTTTATGGTCCACTTGGGGCATTTCCATGTGGAAATGTATTTATGTGTTATTGTCAAACTGTAATTTATTATTTTTTCATTAAAATTTAGACTACACCTGTTAACAATATAAATGTACCTTTGAGATAATCACCGTATTTGTATAACATACTAGTAGTAAACAATGCCTTCACTCATGTTTAGCAAAAGAGAAACAGTTTTTGTTTTTGGTTGCAAAATGCAACATGCTTATTGAATTACTTGTATGCATATATTTTGATGTGTGAGGGAAAGAAGTAGAGTTATGAAGGGAAATAGGCTCCAGGTCTGAGAATACATGGGTTAGACAAGGAGAGGAGGCATACTTGGGGGGGGGGGGGGGGCAGACCAGTGAACGAGGGTGCATAAGTGTAGGTGTCACATAAATAGGCTTACTTATATGTCAGTAGCCACTATTGCAGAATAAATCTATAGGGAACATACATGAAATGTTAAATAGTTTCCCATTTATATGGTACGTCATTCATTTGAGACAGAATATGTGTATCCTCAAATGTTACAAAGAATGTTGTAATATATATAATTTCCACTACTAGTGTAATACAGTAAGACTTGGCCAAATGCATGTGGTCATGCTTATCGAATTTTGACATTGTGTGTGTGTGTGTGTTTGTGTGTGTGTTATGTTTATGGTTTTGAAGTACCAAGACAAACATTTACATTAAAATTATCTTCAACTGAAAATTGTAATAGAAAAAGAAAAACTATCTTTTTATTCTCTACTATAAGAGTAGACATTATGTTTATAAGCTTTCAATTTTCATGTGTGTTCCCTATGTTACATTCAATACATTATATGTCACCTGTAGAAATAATTCTAAAATAATTTAGTGTAAAAATGTACTGGTAACAAACAAATATTTAAACCACTCATTAAGTCAAATATGTAGAAACTAGAGTATCATATTCAAAATATGATCAAGTTATTGTGCCTATCAAGTTTTGTTCTTATCCTACGAATTATTTATAATGAATCTCCAATTATGTTTTGTTTTTGTGACTATGTGTTGTTATGGTTCCTTTTTTCCTTCATTATGACATCGAGTAAAATATATTTTTCAAAGCAGGAAAACGTTAATTGAGTTATGCAAAGTAACTAAGCCATAGCATTTGACATGCAAAATGTGTTTCTTGCAATCTGTTTAGGATTCTTTTGGTATTTGTGAAAGTATTTTGTGAATCTTATTTGATGTATTGATATTTCCTTGCATATATTATGCATTTGTTTTATTTAAATGGTTCACATTGCCAACATGTTAATATATTTATTTATTGCAGGAACTGTAATGAGCTTGGCTGTGTGTGCATGGGTGTACAAGTCACCCTACTGGTTTCTTGGCAAGTAGGCATAATATTTACTATACTGTCATGTTGTATTTATTTGGCTATTTATTTATTTATTTATTTGTATACATAGGGCTTTATCCCAATATTATATGGAAGTGTAAAAGGAATAGTACGGGAAAGAATAACAACCCATATTTGAAAAAGTTGATGTAATCTTAAGACAATTATTGTGTAGAAACTAGATTTTTATATTGATGTTATTCATATTGTAAGCCTAGTTAGCAAACCTTATCTCAAATTTGGAATACGTTCTAGCTAACTTTGGCCAGTGTGAAATGTATTAAAGCCATACTGAAAAACTAAGGTTTCTGTTGATTAACACTAATAGTGTTCTGTTTAGTGAATCTGCGTTACAACAGAGAACACATATTTCTTGTCGATGCCCAAGACTTGACATTCTTCCATGCTTTCTTTCGAGTAATAATGGTTGTAACTTGTAAGACACTTGAGAGAGCAAGACACCACAGATTTCCCTGTGTTCAAGCCAACTCATCTGTGTTGGCTCATTAAATATCTGCTTAACCCATAAATGAATTAGTTTTTGTTACCCAACCTTCTCCCAAATACCGGTACCTCATTGCAAAAACAATGCCAGAATCCTTGTTATGTAGGTACTTTATGACGACGAATTTTGATTTGGTCATGTGCATGGATTTTGATTAATTAAATGATCTAGACATGAAAAGTGTGTATATAAAAAATAATCATAACTACTGTAGAAGCAATTTTGATTTTTGCTCAAGCAATAAAGCAATTTAATTTTTGGGAGCTAATTAAATAGACAAATTTGAAATTCACATCAAAACTTTAAAAATACTTACCCATTGTTGCACAGTTTTGCACAACCAATTTCAATTTTTGCACAAGCCAAACAAAAATACCACCATTTAATTTTGGCGGGCAAACTTAATGATACCTTAATTGACAAATTAAAAACTTGTTAATTTCCATGCCTGGGTAGTGGCGTTACAGGCTTCATTTTGTTGCTTAAGCTCAGAACTCGATTCAACTAAATACGATAAAAATACTAGGACCTTTATTAAAAATGCATAAATCATTGCTTTGCTACAAAATTCTGGACAGGGGATATATTTCATGTTGTTTATTATATTTTCCACATCATTGCTATACATTTTCTTGGATTGAATTAACATTATGTATTTCCACATCTACACCATTCTTCAACTGGTTACTCGTATTTCCACATCTACACCATTCTTCAACTGGTTACTCGTATTTCCACATCTACACCATTCTTCAACTGGTTACACATATTTCCATTACCACAAAATACATTTATTTTGGGGGTTCATGGGTGAGCCGGCCTTGCATCCCCAAGCCTGGCTGAACTCTACCATATTGGAGACTGGGCCTATCACACGATAGCGGTTGGGGCTGTGAGAATCCTTGGCCATCGATGCCAAGCCTATTGGAGTCTCCACACGACACCACATCTGCAAACATACAAACTTAGTCAGCTTCCCAATATAATTGATATTATCCCATGTTAAAAGATGTGCAAAACTTTTAAAGTCATTCCACAGTAACTTAGTGGATGGTCACATCATAGATGAGAGAGGAATTGGCGAAGCAAATGCCAGTATTTGAATATGCCACCTGCTGATTGGCTCCGATCGATTCACTTGTCTGTGACCTTGTTTTTTTGTTTTTTATTTCAATAATAAAATGTTACAGATTGATTTATATTACTCTTTCGGGTGTACAGGAAATTGTCAAGTCAGAATGCACAATTTAAATTATATTTTCCACACAATGTCATTGTCATGACATCCACAATGTTGCTGTGGAACGACGTCACCAATTTATTATTTACTTATTAATTTGAAATAGTAATACTATTATGTAAATTAATCTGTCGAGTGTTTATACGTACAGAGCCGTAGGCCAGGAAGAACAGCTGATCTGGAGAGAACTTCTCAAGTCCCGGGAGTCTTGCGTCACCTCTGATTGGGTCTCGTTCACGCAAGCGCTGGAAGGCTCTGTATGCTTCACGCAGTCCGCCATTGTCTGCCACGTTTTCTTGCCGTGTTATTGTGCCGTTTACCTAGAGCACATCATGGTTTGCTGTAGTTTTCATCGTGACGACGTAACACATAAACCAAATGCTTCACAGGGGGTGAGTGTTCACTGTTTTGCCATCTCGAGAAGGATTTGACACAGATGAAATCTTGCATGTTTGTAGTTGAAGAATTAACAAAGGTTCCGATACTTATAAATACAAAATAAGAATAATGTGAACGTACATTTTGATTGATTTCTGGAATGCAGTATTTATTGTACTGGCCAATAAAACAAAACTCTTTTGCAAGAAAAGCTTGAGATGTATCGTTGGACCACCAGTTCGACACTGTTCCATCTTTATTGAATAAACGACCTGCAACATAAAAATATATATACCATATACGATATTCAATTTGTAGAGTAAAACAAATATATAACATTGGGAACGGATTATTTTCTTCTTCTGGGTTATTGCGTTGTGTCGTCACCAACATGGGTGGCGAAACGTCGAGTGAAAACTCTATACCGACACGACGAAATAACCCAGAAGAAGAAAATAATCTGTTCCCATCTACGGGTCGTGAAAGCCTCCAACAACTTAATATATAACATTGTTTAGCAAAATAGTATGGCTATATTCTCCTTAACAAACAGCAGAAATATTTGCTGAGAATCACAATTAATGAAATGTTGGCAATATAAATTTGCAACTCTAAATCTATATTTTTTTTCCTTTTAAATTTTAAAATAACAATTTAAACATAATATACCTGAATAATCGAAGCCATGAGTAATCTCATGTCCTATGATGGCTCCTATTCTGCCATAATCCAGAGCTCTGAAGCAAAAAAAGTGTGCACAGGTTTGTTAAATTCAACAAAAGCACAAAGACAAATCACTTATTGGAGAAAGGGCTTCGGTCCAGTAATGATAGTTCTGAGTAAAATGAATAATAAATTTAACAACTATGATTAAGTAAAAACTAAAAACTGTTTAACATACCCAACTGTTTTTCCACTGAAAAATGGATCGTTCATTATAGCTGCAGGAAACGCTAAAGAAAAAACATCTTATTAAAATAATTCTTTTTGTAATCACTGTATTGAGTTACTTTTTATCTTATTACTTGAAATAAAATAAAATAATAATACAAACTTGACCTACTTATACGATTGTTGAGTGTATTATAGAAAGCATTCACAATGAGTGGAGACTGGGTCCATCTGAAACATAATTAACCACGATTATAAGTAATCTTATAATAATTTTGATCGGGTATTCATTAAAATTAGGAATGTCATCGATAATCGCATATCGATAATATCGTATATCGATATTATCGCGATATGGCTAGCCATATCGCGATAATCGTACGATATAAATTCAGGTGCGATATCCCGATAATCACGGCGACTTGATTTCATATTTGAATTTGGTGCCTGCTCAACGTTAGCCGAGCGACCACCGACCAGCCGCTAAGTGCCCTCCTTCGATGTAGCCGCAGGAAAACCATTCGCCACTACCCCCCCCCCCCCCCCCTCACATATGACGCAATGTTAAAAAGTAGTATTAGTGCTTATTTCATAATATCGCGCTAAAAATTGAAAATGCAATATCGAGACGATATTTTTTTGCGCCGATTGCGATAATTTTTTATTGTTGTTGCGATGATCGATATGGAATTTCATATCGTTTGACATTCCTAGTTAAAATGTTCCTGAAATGTCTGTAAGTTTATGTCATAATCTGCCCGACAAATTGCTTTGCCTCAGATTAGTTGATTGGACCGATAAGAGATTAAAATTTGCATAGTACTAGATAGGGTTGGACAGAGGTTAGTACTCATTATAGTATCCTACTTAGGATGGCAATACTTGATTCATGCAATGATTAGATAGTTAAGTGTAATTTGACCTACTCATATTGGTCCCTGGGCATAGCAATACCCGCCAGGTTTTTGGCGTGCATGTACGTTCTCAGTCTCTGTGTGTTACCACAGTGGTCGTTGCGATCAATCAAAAGCTGAAACAAAAAGCGAGAGTGAAAATTTTTTGTTGAAAAGTATGATGCAATTATGTCAACCTACTCTGTGTAACTCCTGATTAATATCGGTTCAAAATTGCTTTAAGATAATTAAAAAGTAAATGAAAATATGTCATCCCGTAGAGAATTTAGTGGCCCTTATGAATGTTTCTTTGTTCTAATAAATATTTCCGTTTAAAGAACGTTCGTACTTGACTGTTGTAATGTGTTGCAGCAACACACCTTTGAACACACATTGAAAAACAGAAATATTTATTGGAACAAATAAAGATTCATAAGAAAGACTAAAGAGTTCTATAGGGGTTGACATATTTTGGAGTTACTTTGTGACAGTTTAAAATCATTTTAAAGGTATTTTAACATACATAACTCGGGGGTTACACAGAATAGATGGAAATACTCTGTATTGCGGCCAAAATTCTTACTTGATCATAGTATAAATCAAGTAGTGTGGTATCATTCATCCAAGCTGGAAACCCCTGTAGTACAGCCATACCTTCGGCTTTCACTTTAGCGTACTGACGGGTAATTTCGTCCATCCATGAACTGGCATCCAACAACTCTTGAAAAGCTGCCTGCAAGTCGTCTATCATTTCACCTGCCTAAAACAGAAATGTCAAATGATACTTGTGGAGATGAGAATCTTATATTCTGTGGGTTTAAAGTAATCATTTTGAAATTTTCTACATTTTTTTATTATATGTATTTTCTGGCCATGACCATGCATGAAATAGACAAATTTAATACCAGTTTTTGACATGAATAAAAACATGTATTCATTTTTCCTAAAATGGGTTTAACCATATCTTTCTTAATGGCACCCTCTTTAAAACTTCAATGACATAAATCTAAATACTAATCAATCAGTTACTGACTGATCTGTAATAGTGTCATGGTATACATCATTTACCTTTGCAAGCTTCTGGTCGTCAATTTGCCGCTGTCTAAACAAGTATGCTACTCCCATACTTAGGCCAATTCTTGGGTAGTCGTTGACTTTGTGCACACAATACCTCCATCTACAATAGAAACACATTTTGTGATTTGCTTTCAATGAAATATTGAATACCTTTCAGTGGATAACTCTTGTGTTCTGTGTTAACCTTTCATAATCTGCGGGAATGTAATTCTGTGCTGCGAAGAACCAGGTGGAAGCGTTTCTCATATATTCGTCAGTTTCTGGGCTCAAATAAGCCAGCAGGCGACTTATTACAAAGTTTGCTGCAAGAAAGTAACCAAAGTAAGAAGTTAATACACCACAGGCATGGCAGTGCATGGAAATATGCTTGGAAATGTTTTCAAATCATACCTTTGACTCGTGGCTCGGTCGAAGAAAACAGAGCCATAATTCTTCCGAGTGCCGGCAAGTTGAAGATAAAGATGGAATCGTCAGAGGTTATTTTCACATCTGTATTTGAGTATATAACTTGGAAGAAATCGACCCAGTTTACTTTCAGCACATTTTCGGGTAGTCCGTCGGTCCATTCTTGTAACGTTGCAAACGTCATTTCTCCACTGGTGGGGAAACCCAGCGGATCATTTTCTGGCGGTACCATTTTTGCCTAAAATGGGAAATAAATGGTACTATGGTACTTTCCTTAAAGAATGTAAGTGAAACAACTAATAAATAATTAATTAACGATAAAAATAACGAATAACGCTTAGTTTTACTGTTGAAATACATATCAATAACTCATTATTAGAGATATGTCTTTTTAAAGTTTTAGGTTTTAGATACTAAATCGGTGAACATGTATTTTTCAAAATGCTACAAAATGCTAATTTAAAAAAAAAATATGTGATCCCATTCCTATATTGAGATTTAGTAAAGAATTGCATTCTAACCATTTAAATAGCTATGCAATTGAATTGTTTTTAATACCTGCACTTAATTTTCCATTAGAA
Source organism: Isoperla grammatica (assembly GCA_945910005.1). Classification (NCBI taxonomy): domain Eukaryota; kingdom Metazoa; phylum Arthropoda; class Insecta; order Plecoptera; family Perlodidae; genus Isoperla; species Isoperla grammatica. Next base: position 29,550,386 of record OX246746.1, read on the forward strand.
GTACAAAAAACTCTCGTATTGAAGGTAATGATGGAAAAAATGGATGCTACAAAATGCTAAATTTAGAGAAAATTAAAGCTTAAAAAAACGTATCTTTAACTCATTATCTTTTATTTCTATGTTCGCCACTATGTTTCTTATGAAAACTTCACAAGAAAAATTCACATACAAAACATTTTTCAAATTTTTGAAACCATCCCCGACAATAGTGCAGTGTTACAGTGTCAGTATAGGGCGACTACTCACCGTAAACAGATCTCTCATGAATGCTATCACCTCTCGAAGGTCGTTAATAATAGTCTCGTCAGTGACGTTAGTACCCATGTGGTCCCTCAGGTGCAGAGCTATCTTGTTCAGGAAGAGTGTGTAGTAAGAATCAGTGGCCTTATTTTCACCAAGCATATCCTCGACCATCGTAAGGGAGTCAAAGTTTTCGAACGGATGTATGGGTACCGGCAGTGCCAAAGCCGGTTGATCAATCTGAAATGAAGTTTGTTGTGCATTACAGTATAAAATATGAATTCCTGAAGACAGGAATAATTTCGGGGAAGGGATATCGGGTCGGCTATCAATAAGAAGTGACGAGTGTCTTGCGAAAGACGAAAACATTTTTCCGCATCAGTTATTTTTTGACTTCTATTAGCTAAAAAAAAGACAAATCGAGGGATTTCACACAACGGTTTTTATATATATGTGTAAAAAAAAAACTATCGGCATCGATGTAGTTTCGCGAATCTACTCACGCACTTGGAATCTTGCTGAAGTGGATCAAGATGGGGGGGGGGGGGGGCTGTATTCATCACCTTTCCAATGTGTGTGCATGCGTTCTTCAGATATGATCAAATTTTAATATGACAGTTGTCTTTCCTCTTAACAAAAGAATACTTATAGACAGTCGCGACGTACGTATAATAGTGTATTAGTTGCGTTGTTCATGTTGGTACGAACGACAATCTCGAATATCATTGGGACTCCAAACTCTGCTATGATGGCAGCCAACTCCTGCCACCCGATGTTGCTCTTCCATTCAGGGTTGATGAGCGGCCAGCCCCCCAACTGGTCCATCATATCGAGCAGGGGGGTCAGCCCCCTTGTGTCCAAACCATCTGAAAACAACAACAGTTGTGAAGTGGTCCTGTAACATAAACATGTTTTGGACTGGACAGTTCCTTGCATCAATCATTATCTACTGCCCCATTTCGTGCACGCTCAACAGATTTCTAACGTTCTTTCACACCTTCATAAATACACTATTCCGCATAGTAGAGTGCACAACTCATATTAGCCGCGTGTTGTGCATATTTACAGGCATCCAACCCAAGTCGTAAATTATTCCTACTGGATCTGTTTCAAGTAGATATTGGAGCAAGAGAAGTAGAACATTAAGTGGATACTTTTGGACTCGTCTATTTCACCTTTAGGAACTGAGAAGTAGGAAATTATATTTGTTTTATTTCTTCAGCATGATAATAGTAAACGTGGTAGACCAAGAAACGAACCTTATAAATAGGCTTGGCCCGGAACTAATTGGTACAGAATTTTTTTTGATCAGAAGTTGTTACTTATGTATACCTACATGCGCATAAGAAACTTTATCGCTGTCCGATACCCCTAATTAGCGTAATTAATTAAAACGCTAAAACTAATTAATACTCATATTATGGTTGTTTATTAAGATTTTTCAGAATTTATATTTTTACCACATCAAACAATTCTTTTTGTAATTTAAAAAAATTACTTACATCAATAAAAATATTTTGGTAGTCATTAATTAATTAGTATTAATTATAATAACAATTTCAATGAAATGCTTCCCGTGTAAAATTGGTACCATAGAATGTTGTTTTGACATTTGTAAATATAAGAATAATAACACACAAAACTTGTGTAGAAACAAGACAGCAATCAAAAAACTATTTACATGATAAATCAGCTAATTAAACTGACATACGTACATATTTAAACACAGGCAATATGGGTATCAAAAGAAAGCTGCTGATACGTTTATTTTAATGCTGGTGCTCTCAGGGTCATTCAAACAAATTTCCCAAGTTTTTTTAGGGAGGTAGGAAGATGGGGGGGGGGGGGGGTGAATTAATAAAGAATATCATCAAACGTATCGAACAAAAGCTATTAATACGTTGAAATTTTGCGTCTGATTTTTTACACTGTATTTTGATTTTACTTCTTAGATATGAGGTCCGATTACTCTGATACAAAACTCCAGGCTCAACTATCCGAATTTAACAAAATGGGTTTTGTCATTATCTCTTAGTTTCTTTTACTAAGTACCTATAATCATTAATAAACAGTATAATGCAAAGATTTTGCCCGTGTAACCAAACAAAGTTTTAGTTGTTGATAATTATGACTACTTATCGAATACAGTGATCGCAAATATTATTGCAACGGATTATAAACTCAACTTAATTTTTATGTAAACAAGATTTTGTAAGATTAAATCTGTCACCTTTTGTCCCCACATAGAAATTTAAAACCGCGTACGTTGATGGAGATACAATCGAAGTTGATCCTAATTGCTGCTTTTCCAACGACTCTCGAGCGCCCTTGGAGAGTCACCAGAGGATGATTTATCAAGAGCTAATTTAGTTTTTTTATGAGTTGCATTATGATATAATATGTAAACGTTAAACCTTTTTTTTACGTAGGCATTTGTATTTACTTTCAAATTAAGCACACTACCACAAGATATTATATATTACACATAGGTTTATATAAGATTTCTCTAGACTATAGAGTCTTGAGCCTAGACGAATATATACGATACAGTAAATGCTATCTATCAATCACAAAACAATTGTGTTAAACTTATTAACATCAATGACTCAGTGAGTGTCAAATCAGACGCAAAATGGACTTATGAGGACTTTTTACCGCCCCCCCCCCCCCCCCCTTTTAGCCAAACAATAGGGTATACCGTATATTGTCTTTTATCACTCTAAAAGTATTTTTACTAATAACAACGTATTAATAGCTTATCGTTTGATACGTTTGGCGATATTCCTTATTTAACACGCCCCCCCCCCCTTTTTTCCACCCCCTCCCCTCTAAAAAACTTGGGAAATTTGTTTGCATGACCCTGAGAGTATCGGTATTAAAATCAACGTATCAGCAGCTTTCTTTTGATACCCATATTGCCTATGTTTAAATATGTAACTGTATCAGTTATTAATGTAATAATTAATTATTAACTATGCTGATTTTTCATACAAATTATATTTTGATTGCAGTAAAGTTTCCACATAAGTTTTGTATCCCTATTATTATTCTTATATTTGAATCTGACAAAACAATATTCAATCGCACCAATTTTGCACGGGAAGCATTTAATTGAAATTGCTATTATAATTAATAGTAATTAATTAATGGCAACCGGGATATTTATATTGATGTAAGTATTTTTTTTAAATTGCCAAATAGGTTGTTTGATGTGATAAAAATATAAATTCTGAAAAATCTTCAAAAATAACCATAATATGAGTATTAATTAGTTTTACATTTTAATTAATTACGCTAATTAGGGGTGTCGAACAGCGGTAAAGTTTCTTATGCACATGTAGGTATACATAAGTAACAACTTCTGATCGAAACAAATTCTCTACCAATTAGTTCCGGGTCAAACTGTTCGTTGCTTGAACTATGGACGTATACACCGAATAACACTTTAGTTCAAGGAATAATAGCCCATCACTTACCGGTATCAATACAACCATCGAACATCTGCTTTGCTTTCACCACTTACCAGTGTCCATACAACAACCATCGAACATCTGCTTTGCTTTCACCACTTACTGGTATCCATACAACAATCATCGAACATCTGCTTGGTTTTCACCACTTGCCGGTATCCATACAGCCATCAAACATCTGCTTTGCTTTCACCACTTACGGTATCCATACAACCATCGAACATCTGTTTTGTTTTCACCACTTACTGGTATCCAACAACCATTGAAAATCTGCTTTGTTTTCACCACTTATCGGTATCCATACAGCCATCGCTTTGCTTTCACCACTTACCAGTATCCATACAACAACCATCGAACATCTGCTTTGCTTTCACCACTAACGGTATCCATACAACCATCGAACATATGCTTTGCTTTCACCACTTACCGGTATCCATACAACCATCGAACATCTGCTTTGCTTTCTGTACTGCAGCTGGTGCGGTTGGGTCAAATGGCATCGACAACAGATCTATAAATTACGAGAAAAATAAAATTTGAAGGTCTGAGTTCAAGTCAATGTAAATAATGTAGAAATTGCATGGTGAGTATAACCAATGTTTACACCCCATATCATGATACACGAGAAGGATTTTTCTTTTAATCCATCGGTCTCGCGTCTTACCGCAGAGCTATACCTCTATCGGTAGCTTATAATAAATAATAAAACGTAATAATAATAATAATAATAATAATAATAATAATAATAATAATAATAATAATAATAATAATAATAATAATAATAATAATAGTAATAATTATAATATTAATAATAATAATAATAATAATAATAATAATAATAATAATAATAATAATAATAATGGTAATAATAATAATAATAATAATAATAAATAATAATAATAATAATAGTAATACAAATAATAATAATAATAATAATAATAATTATAATAATAATAAAAATAATAATAATAATAATAATAATAATAAAAATAAAAATAATAATAATAATAATAATAATAATAATAATAATAATAATAATAATAATAATAATAATAATAATAATAATAATAATAACACGTGATGAGGAAATGCCCTACCATGACAATATTGTTATCTTTATAGATGTACTAATGCAACGGGTTGATTGTTCCAAGAAATTTAGGAAACCCTAAGCCAAGCTGTACTGTGCAATCCAGATGTCTCGTAATGATTTCATTCAAAATAATCTCTAGTTGGACTTAAACCTGGTGATAAAAGGAAATCAGTCAGTTTAATACTATGTAGATCTTCTTCGAGTAGACCGCCACTTGTATTCAAGAAAATGTACTTCCTTATCATTATCATCATTAGCCACTTCTTGTCTTTGTCGGCATAGATTGCAAAACAACAGCTTACAAGGCACGACTTGACACCCAAGTAGGGTTATTCCATTCACGTGTGGGCTCTAGTGGTGTATATCAGAACTTTACCTTTGGCCCGTCCGCAGAGATTGTGAACTATGGCACCCTTCTATTTTGCTTCGTCATAATTATATGGTGCTAATTGCTTACAGATCTTGGAATAGTTTAATGAATGACGAATGGCTTGCGAGACCCAGAATGTTCGCGAACCGAAGGTATTCTATTGGAGACTCAACTCAAGCTATAGCAAAATAGATAGCGCTGCTAAGCAGCCTTCTTATCTGCGCCATTGGTGATTTAACAATAAAACAACAATGAACAATTGACAGCTTAACTCCTAGAATAGCTAAAATAATAGTTTCTTTTCTGGCAACCAGAATGCATCTAAGTCTAGTCTATTTTGTCTAGTTTATTTTGAGTGACCAATAGTTGTGTCTAATTTACACCCTTCTTGAAAGTGTTTAGAAACCTTTATACCTGTCATGTAGTCCTCAAGTGATAGTAACGCTGGTCGCCCCGTCGAGAAAAAAGTGTCTACTATCTGAATGAAAACATTAGTCCATGCTTTATGGATATGTTTTGTATTCAATGTTTTGAAGAGAATAGTCAATGTATTTGCTGTTGCTTTCGGTCTGTGGGAGAGACTGGCAATGGCGCTGTGTCTGTCTGTCCAATAACAACCTCTTTCAACGAATTTAGTTGGGCGTATAATTCGTGTTAGTGACGAGTAAAAGAATACAGAATAAAAAAATAAAAAATAAAGCTATAACCATTCAAAAACGAGAAGTGTTACTATAACTTGTCCTGACCTTTCGCAATTTCCTCCGAGATGTTCTGGAGGATTTGGTAGTTGTCCCATAGGTATTTGCCCTCTGGCAATGGGTTCAATTTGTCAAAATTTGCACATGCATACTCGTAGAAATCATTGCATGGGTCCAAGCTGAAATTGCCTGAAGCATTGATTGAAGTTCCTGCAAACAACAATAGTGGTCCGTTATAAGTCACAGTACTGTTGATATGTTGTATGTAAAGCTGTAATATTTAGTAATAAGCAGATGTATCATATCTACCTTCGTTTACGCAGGTTTGAGTTGTGCATTTGATGTTCAATGGTATCACACTTGCGTCATTACCAGTTGCACAGAGAAGAAGGATTGTGCAATTTAGAAAGAAAAACCTACTGCAAAGAAAGAGAATCATTAGTGATTATCTGCACAGCCAATCAGTAATAAGACCAGAGAACACGAAGTTTTTTACATGAATGGGATTGAACGCGTGTATATAAACATAATGATTTCCTTATGAATTCTGGTGTATAGGTTGAAGTGTTATGGCCGGGTGTACCCATCTGTAGGTGACTAACATGTATATAGCGTACTCATTCGTTAGTGTATTTGTAGCTGTTGTTTGTGGTTGGTGGTGGTGGTGGTGGTGGTGGTGGTGGTGTGGTTTTTGTTGTCGTTGCCTCAGGATTGATGAAGATCATCCGAATTATTACTATACGTGCATCGAAGTATAAGTCAGTCATAAGTATTAAATCACTCACAAACATCCAAACTATCTAAAAAAAAATAACTTCACCCAGGAAGTGATTGTTAAAAATTTCCCAAGGGTCTGTGTAAAATATGGAGCACATAACACGTATGTGGAAGAGGTTTGTGAAAATGAAAACTCGTATGTTTATTTCGCTAAAAAATATACACATCCAAGTCGTATGGTAACTAAAAATTGTATTTTATTACAAAAGACCAGTGTTGTGAAGTAACTGAGTAAAATTAATTGAGTAAAAGTAATTAGTTACTTTTTGAGTAACTTAATTACTATTTCAATTGCATCCATTTTAATGTTACTGTAACTGTAACTGAATTACTGTTATAAGTAATTATACTTAGTTTTCAGTTACTTTTTCCAGTTACTTTCCTTCAAATCTATGCTCGTACAGTAATATAAAATAATAATAAAACGTCACTCTCATTCTAAAGAATAAAATAAAAAAATATTTTTTTTGCGTGTGGTGGAACGACTAGAAAATATTTGCGAGTTGTGGTAAAATCCTTTCGTGAATGAGGCATGCATGACTTGGTCAACACTCAACATGATATCAATACATGTAACCAGTAAGTGTAACATCAATTTTTAGTAGGCCTACATAGATTCAGATTCCCTTGGACTTGGATTACGTTAGGAATGTGTATATACGGAATCTTACATCATCTATTAAATCATTTCCTGTTTTTGAAGGCCCCCTGCTTGCGAGTAATTCCTACTCTTTGGGGGCCAGATCTCTGTATTGTAATAAGTATTTCTTGTATTCATCTTGAAAATAAATAAATAAATAAATAAATAAATAAATAAGGCAGGAAAATACAAACATTGTCCTTAATTTTGTGTTAGTTTTGCTGAAATTGTATGAAGTAACTGTAACTGTAACTCAATTACTTTGGTAAGAAAGTAACTAAAACTGAAACTGAATTTCTTTCAGTGGCAAGTAACTGTAACTGAATTACTTTACAAATGTAATTTTTACAACACTGCAAAAGACGCACGAAAATAAAACACTATAGCTATCAGAATAATGCAAGTTGTTAATTAGTTGTATAAAATGTATTATTTTTGAAGAACAAGGATTTTTTCATTCATATAAACTATTAAGTGTTCGGTAGTAGGAGTTTTAAAGATGTATTAGTTGTACACTATAATTACTAATAAACTAATAGTAGGATTATCATAAATATTTACCATCGTGTACAGAAATGTCATACCTACGTATAGGTGTTGGTACACTACATATGTTGTAACCAACCTGTTTATCTACTAATTTTCAACAGGTTCTTCGTATTATTTCGTTAAAAATTTTCGACGCAAGTAGTTTATTTGAATAACTAAAAATGGGTATATTTTTTCTAACAGGCCTGTCACGAATATACTTACTCATACGTAGATATGACATTCCTGTACAAGTTGGTAAATATTCATAATAATCCTACTATTAGCCTTATTTAAGAGTAATTAGTGGACAACCAAGCATCATAACTACTGCCGAGCGCTCATAAACGTCTGCAGACATCATCGTATCGTACGCTCAGATAATCTACGCGACACATCAATGACTGCGTGAAGCATTCCTAACACTGAAACAGTATCATTTCAATATAATCTGTTTCAAATCCCGAATGATTGGTTAATTTAAAACTTATTTGCGACACTAGTCAATAATAAACTAGCTGATCTCATTCACAATTACTCACCATAATCCTTTTAGATGCAACATTACTCTTCATGGAGGTTGATTATTTGGAAAAGTCAACCTCGGAAATAATTAAATTGAGATGTTGCTGAATATTAGCTCGCGAATAAACTAGCTCTAAAGTTGAGATATACGAGTCTTTGTCATCATTATCAATATCATTTAAGATACCATTTCTTATCAAAATAAAATACTATTCGTTGGTTATTAGCCTTAGTATAACATAAACTTACTAATCGTGCTCAAAGATTAACGATAAGAAATATTATCAGGTGTTCTGAAAATGAAGTTGGCAAATTAGTTGCAATTGTTTCGGAAACACACAGGATGCGAATAGACAATCCAAGTGGATTATTGTTCATCAGCTGTTAGAGATTTCATCATCCGTTCATTATTCTTAATGAATAAACAGATAGAGGTGGCTCAGCGGTAAGACGCGAGTCTCTCATTCGGAGGTCGCCGGTTCGATTCCGGCTACCGGCAATCCTGACTGAAGGTTTCGGCCGAAGTTTTCCTCAGTCGTAAAGCAAGTGCTGGGATTGAGTCCTACTAGCAGCCCTCGGACAATCCTTCCCAACATCCCACGAACAAGAACGCCAGGAATCTGTTGAGTTTCTGTGAAACAGGGTGAATGAAGGGGCGGTGCATAAGGATCGGAGCTCGGCATCAAACGTTGGGGCTAGTATATCATATTTCCGGTGTTGTGTAGTGTTCACGCTGTTCTGACATTTTGACTACCCCTCCGCGGGTCACTGTTGGCCCCACTTCATAGACAACCAACCAGAAACATGTTCTGTAATATTCAAACCAAGCGATCTACGTCTTGTTGGTTTCAAGTGTTGAGTCATTTGATCATTTCAGATGATTCAGATCATTATTCTGTGTACCAATAGTGTATTTTACTTCAACATGAAAAACCCAGTTCATTATACTATCGGGGCTTTACTTCTACACGAGGTGGTTGGAAGGGATAGGTGGTCTTTATTACCTTTTTTACCGTCACAGTCATAGCTTGGATGCGAATTGCGTCTCTGTAATCATGCGCGGGACTCGAACCCTCGTCCCTGGGTTCCATAAGGTGCGGACTCTCTACCTTACTGTTGGAGCTGTTCACTGTAAAACTGTTGTACTGTGACCTTCAGGACTCTGTCAACCAATAGAAAGCTGTTGCGTCTCTGTAATCATGCACGGGACTCGAACCCTGGTCCCTGGGTTCCATAAGGTGCGGACTCTCTACCTTACTGTTGGAGCTGTTCACTGTAAAACTGTTGTACTGTGACCTTCAGGACTCTGTCAACCAATAGAAAGCTGTTGCGTCTCTGTAATCATGCACGGGACTCGAACCCTGGTCCCTGGGTTCCATAAGGCGCGGACTCTCTCCCTGACTGTTGGAGCTGTTCACTGTGAAACTGTTGTACTGTGACCTTCAGAACTCTGTCAACCAATAGAAAGCTGTTGCGTTTCTGTAATCATGCGCGGGACTCGAACCCTGGTCCCTGGGTTCCATAAGGCGCGGACTCTCTCAATGACTGTTGGAGCTGTTCACTGTAAAACTGTTGTACAATCATCTCTTTGCCACCACCCAGTAATATCAAGCAACTGTACGTCAGGTATTGGGTATGATAAATTTCTATCGTCGTTTCCTACCATCTGCCGCCCGACTTCAGGCACCCCTCAACGACCTCCTTGTCGGTGCTGACACATCGGGTAAGACGCCTATCGTTTGGACTCCGGAGTTGTTGCAGACGTTTGAAGAATGTAAGAGTAGTCTCTCGCAGGCGGCGCTTCTGGCGCACCCAGACTCAAGTGGGGAGCTGGTGATCGTAGCCGACGCCTCCGACAATAGTATTGGAGCCGCCCTTCAGCAGAGAACTTGTTTAGGTTGGCAACCGCTAGCATTCTTCTCACGTAAGCTGAATGCGGCGCAGAGCAAGTACGGAGCATACGATCGTGAACTCCTTGCCATCTACGAGGCCATACGTTATTTCCGTCATATGGTGGAAGTTCTCAGTCTACACAGATCACAAGCCTTTGACATTCGCTTTTAAGCAGAAGGCTGAGAAGTGTTCACCACGACAGTTTCGGTATCTCGACTACATTGGCCAATTTTCTACCGATATTCGTCATGTTCCTGGTAAGGAGAATGTCGTCGCAGACGCTCTGTCCAGAGTGGAGGCGATCTCGGCTCCGGTGGATTACGTGGCAATTGCTCGAGAACAGAAGACCGATTCTGACCTTCGGGCACTTCTTCTCTCAGACACTGCACTTCAACTGAAATGTAGTGTAGGAGTCTCGCTGGGACAAACCTCACGATCCATTGTGACACGTCCACGCCGGTAGAACGGCCCTTCGTGCCAGCGAACCTTCGACGTCGGGTGTTTGACAGCCTTCACAGCCTGTCCCATCCAGGTGTTGCGGCCTCCGTTCGCCTTGTCTCCACGAGCTACGTCTGGCCGTCAATGAGAAGAGACTGCAGAGAGTGGGCCCGGGCATGCATAACTTGTCAGCGATCGAAGGTCACTCGCCACGTCTCTGCGCCCGTTGAGCATTTTGACGTCCCCGACGCTCGGTTTGACCATGTCCACATTGATCTTGTTGGTCCTCTCCCCGAGTCAGCGGGATTCCGTTACCTACTCACATGCGTCGACCGGTTTACTCGCTGGGCTGAGGTGCTGCCTCTTGCCGATATAACTGCAGATACAGTCGCCTCTGCCCTCGTCACCGGGTGGATATCTCGTTTTGGGACGCCCCTTCGGATCACTTCCGATCAAGGTCGACAGTTCGAGTTGTCTCTTTTCAGGTCTCTCAATCACCTGTTAGGTACGACCCTAATCCACACTACGTCATATCATCCCGCCGCCAACGGAATGGTAGAGCGTCTCCACCGACAGCTCAAGGCTGCACTTATGTGCCATGAAGAGAATCGCTGGACTGACACCCTACCGTGGGTTATGCTGGGTATCCGATCAGCTTGGAAAGACGATATTAAGGCAACACCGGCTGAATTGGTTTATGGAACTACTCTCAGACTTCCAGGAGAATACCTGTCAGCTGCAACAACACTGGACAGCACCTCTGAGTAGGCCTACGTCAGGCACCTCCGCCAACGTCTCGAGAAGCTCCAGCCGTCCCGCTCTATTCGACACGGAGAACGACGCTGTTTTGTGTTTAAGGACCTCGCGACATGTTCCCACGTTTTTGTGCGACATGATGCTGTCCGAACACCCCTTCAGCAACCGTACGATGGGCCTTACGAGGTACTCACGAAGAATGAGAAACACTTTACAATTTTGCGTACTGGGAAGAAGGTCGTTGTATCCATTGATCGTTTGAAGCCCGCCTTCATTCTTGCTGATGCGGCCCCAGATACCACTCAACCATCGACGATGCCGAATGCAGAATCACGCTCATCACATCTGTCTGGGACAGCGCCCCCAGCTGTTATTCACTCCAGTGTTCGTCCGAACTCCAGCACTCCGTCTGTGGTTCGATCATACGCTGCCGTTGCCGCTACTCAGCCTTTGCAGTCACGACGAGAGCAGGACGTCAAGTGTATGTACCAGCGCGACTAGGCGTATAGACTTTCGTTCGCCTCGCTGTGCTCGTTCACTGGCAGGGGGGTACTGATGGTGCGCTACTTGTCAGAAGGCGGTGGCAATTGGGCAAGACAAAAGAAACCCGTCGCTATGGACTGAATAATAAACATTGCTTGGTGTGAAGCTCGAAGGATGGACACGGTTCCAAATAAATGAATCTTTCTCATTGACATTTATCATTGGCATTAAGCCACCTAGTTAGTTCTTCCACACACCCATTATTTCATGTCCCAGGTTTTCAGATTTTGAATTATAGTCACCCTACCCAAAATAACATTTTAAAAATTGATCTAGGACTCTTGATAGCGAATCACGGTGTTGACACGTGTGATCACGTGACAATCACGGTGATTTCAGGATCGTGATCAATCACCGGTATAAACCGTTCTAGATCAATTTTGAAATTGTTAAAGAATGTGTGTTTCTTGTTTCTTATGGAAAATAGCAGGAAATAACAGTTCCATAGCAACCAGAGAGTTCCTCTAATTAAGAGACCTCTCACTCAGCATCCGGCCATCCGAATCTCGTTCTTTTAAAAAGGCGTTTGTTCGCTTAGAAATTAATATTAATATAAATCGTGAATTTCTTCAAGTAGGAAAAGTTCAAAACATATTTCCTTAAACCATTCGTGAAATCTCGGTACCTAAATGCACTACTTTTAGGCAGGTGTGTATCCTAAGCTGCGTGCCGTTAACGTATGGTCTCGATTAGTTTCGTAGCTTTAGGTGGTAGTGGGGGTGGTAGGCTGGTATCTGGTGATATAGTCGTCGTACAACAACTTCGGTAATGCTTCCGTCACGGGTGGGTGAGCGGCAACCAACCAGCGGCCGTGGTTAATTCAAATACCTGCTCGGGTTGGCCGAGACCGTAAACACGTCATTGATTGATGACGAAAGTATTACCGAAGTTGTTGTACGACGACTTTAGTAGTAGTTCTGTACTTGTCCAATGTCCAATGTCCATATAGCGACTAAGTACGGTCGGTTGGTGATGACGAAACTAGATTCGATGCGTCCTCGCGATTTTTGGCGCCAACTTAAATTTTTTAAAGTGATTTCCGTATTTTGCTCAAAAAGAATAGAAAACGCTCTAAAAGGTTCAATTTTGCGAGTTTATTCTCGTTTTGACCCGCTTTATATAATTCCGTTCGCGATTTCGCGTGACATTCCGCGAAATTCGCCTTTTCAAAATGTGGGTTTTCCATCTCTAAATGATATAATACGTTGACAATATTACGTTTAATTTATTACATTTCAGACAATAAAACAGACATGAAAAAATTTTACGAATTTCGTTATGATTATTTTTCACTACTTCTACCCCTTCTACCTATATATCTATGAAACTTGGCACAGGAACTCACATCAGGTGACTAGTGGAGGAACCACTGAGGTTGAGGCCCCGATGTTTCATAGACAGACGCGAGGGGCTATGAAACGTCGGGTTTGAAAACTACATTTTGAAATTTTATTTCTTTAATCTACATTGCTTATAATTTATTTTTGTAATGAATTGTTGTTGTAAACATTGGCACCTTAGTGTGTCCATTAGGAACGACGTCACCCACGCATTTACCCTTTTAAGTACCGATATCTGGACAACGGTACCACATACATTGTCGAGACTTCTGTAGTAGGGTCACAATAGCCCTTAGATTCCGTGTTAATCTCAATTACGTAGGTGACCGTTCACGCCAGTCAAGCATCGTTACTTTAACTTTCAAGTAACGAGAGGTGTGTCGTGTCTTTTCCGGATTTAAATTCTTTACGAGAATACCGTTAGGTTTATTTTTTTCTTTCGGTTTGTCAATCCATGGATTAATGTCGATTGTGTATGTATTTAAAAAAAAAATTGAAAGTAAATAAAAAATCTCAAAGTCTTGGATTTTCACTCTGAATAAAGGTTTTGGGGCCTTTTAGCCGTCTGTATCTCCATTAATATGACACGTAAGTCAATGTGCTTCTAGGGGAACCTAGAGCATTATGAGCAGAAAAAAAATGTATAAACTCAAAATCGGTTTACCGACTAAGGAGCTACGGGCGTTAGAAAAAATATTTTTTTGTTTAATTCCCTTCTCAAAATGGTCGATTTTGAAACTCTTGCTGCTCTTGGCGGAATTAAATAGGTTATGCTTTTCTGAACCCGGAACCGTAAACTGTTTTCGGCGTTAACGATCCGTTGGCTCGGAAAAATAAACCGTTAAAAAAGGTGGGCTTGGCCACAATCTTCGATATCACCAATTTAATAAAATGTTGAGCCTCTTTTGAAATGGGCGTTTTTGTATGTTCTTTTTTGGTTTGTTACGGTTGTTTGTTTGGTTGTTTGGTTCTACGGCTTGGTTGTTTTTTCTGTATTTTTGTTTGGTATAGCTAAGCAATTATTTTTATTTGAAAATACTGTAATGATGTTGGAATTGAAATGCAGACAGGATCCTTGCAAAGAACTTAAATAATATCATTGGGTTTATAGTGCCCAAAGGTAATATTAATCGATAGTAAGACGGAGGATGTGAGGAAAGGATCAAGGAAATAATTTGAACAACAATTTTACAACTTACATATTTTATTAAAGGCTGATAGTTCGGGCATAGTAAGAAGTAAAGGGGAGAATAAAAAAATATTACAAACCAGTGGCACACCCAATGGGAGAGGGCGGAGGGGGGGGGGGGCTTTTGGGCCAAAGCCCCTATAGAAGCTTCCAAGAATTGCTGTCTATTAAAAGTTTAAAATTTGGTGATATAAAACACAACATACACACCTATTGTTTTCGAGGCATTTGAAACAACATAAATAAAAACGTTTCCACCTCCGGTAGCTGGGGCTTTGTTCCACAGATCTCTTCCTTATACGTACGTTATATCGGCCAAGTAGTTCTCTAGCGTAGGTGTACCACTGTTACAATCATGGAAGTTATACATAGTACAGTACATGCAATGAAGCAGCAAGAAGTACAAACATGTAATGGCATTGTTCCCATTTAATTTGGTCCTGTGTTACTTCCCTTTTAATATTTTTTACACTGTTCAAAAACTAACTAAAACATGCTTCAGCAGTAGACATTAAATTCTCATAGAAAATAATCAAAGCACGTTTTAGGTTTTAATTAACATTTTGGTATCATATTTTTTTAAGAAAGAAAATTTAAAATCAAATACCTGATTCTTTTACCTACTTAAACCAGAGATGCCCGATTCGTTGAGGGCCAAGTGATATTTTTAGTACGAAAAACTAAAAGTAAAACTAATTAATTTGCGTTTAGAAGAAAGCCTTTTTTTGATTAAAATGTGTATTAATACTTTTTATGTGCATTGCTGATATTGGGTTAATGAAGATGGAAAACAAAACATTAAATTTTGAAATGTGTACTAATGAAGATATTAAAATTATGTAATATGTATTAAAAGAACTAACTGATTATCAGCAATCAATAACTGTAGATATGTAATTGGTAGCAACCAAATGTTCTTTTAACTACAAAATATAACAGAAAGTAAGTGAAGTCTGTTGTACTGATAGGCCTATCTCTTTAAAGTTTAAAAAAATCATATTAAATTACTAGTATACCATTTGTTTCCAAATCATACTAGTTTAGTTTAAATTTTGATTTATCTATAAAATAAAATAAACTAAATAAACATAATTATTATTTGAACAGTTTTACAATTTAAGTTTATGGATTAAATTGAATCGAATCCTCACCACCCTAAAAAGGTTGGGCACCTCTGACTTAAACAACTATATTAAGATGGCACTTCACGCTACAAGTTTGCTCTCTCTTGCTCATGTTATTTACAGGGAAACGTGCCCATGTATTACAGAAACAAATACATACACTGAATATACTGTTCACTCATAAATGGCAAATTGTTTCAAGTTCAAGAAGGTGACATCAATGCGTGTATGGCTACGTTCTTTTACATCGACAGGGGCGCTCTGATTCGTCTCTAGTGATCACTCTCCTACGAGGGTATTTATGGATCAACCCAATCGGGAATAAAATAACTCCCTAAACCCATCAGGTCACTTGGGTCATATAAAAGAACACAGCCTGACCTGTTGAATAATTATTGATCAATTTTTATAAAGACAATACATTTTCGTACACTAAAACTTTCTCATAAAATCTGAAAATGAAAAAAGAGAATGGCAAATAAAAAGGTAGGGGGAGGGGGGGGAGAGAACAGATGAAAATACACAAAACGAACACATTTCACATGTGGATGTGGATAGTCTCAGAACTACCAACTAAATTATGTCATAGATGGTGACATTAAATTAACCACAGTGACCATCAGAAGGTGTAATGTGCTGTTTTTGGTTATTTGTATTGTTTTTACCAACCCTTTTACCTCTTAACCAATTACTACTAACTATAGCGATTTGGTCTCGATCATATTCAACTAAAATGAATTTTTGCATAAATGCATATAAATCATAAAAGATCATAATTGTAGATGTTGCCTTTTTAGTTCTTGTACAACATAGGTGCCAGTTTAATAATATATTCTTGCTGTAGTAACTGTATTAATTTCTGTAGTCGATGAGCAATGATATGTAGATACTTTTGAATGAGAAGTGGACCATTTAGACAAAACAGATTCTCATTAAGCGTTTTAACAATTACTCAAAATATTTGATTCATATTATCATATACTGCCAATTGCATGAAGAACTTAAAGAAAAATGTAACAAATAATTTACCTTAATTTTGCACATAATAATATAGGCTAATAATTTAAATAATAGGATCAATTACTTGTCAACATCAGAGATGCCATCGGTCTGAGACCACATTAAACCACTCACAGAATTACACATTAGAAGTAAGAAATACTGATAGCACCCTTGATACATAGATTTATTGAAATTATACGTGTTTGCATTTAATAAATATGGGGAATATACATAGTTACCACATCGAGGAGGGAGAGAGTGAATAGGAAATATCTGTTTTACAGCTGCTGATGACCCCATTCAACACCTGCAGAACATAAGTTGAATTCTTCTGTTCCCCCAGCTGTATCACCTCCCTGTTCTGGTCTTGAATTACTACTATGACTACTTTTAATCAGGGGCAGTTCTGATTTGATTGAAGTAAGCTGTTAGCAACATGGCATCTGGTTCAAGCCTTGGTTGGTTACCAAACAGATATTTAAATAATTGCCAATTATTGGTGAAATTGTACCCGAACAAAACAAATTATTTTACTGTACAGTATCTTGTTTCTGCAATTAATTTTTCTATCATCAATGACATATTGTGCAAGTAATCTTGTATCGACTTCTCAATAATTTTTACTCAAATTCACAAACTCTTCAAAAAAGTGAGCAAAGGGTGCAAAAGAATCTCTCAAAGGACGTAGAAAGTACATGTTGACCTTTCTGAGAATTTCAACAATATTCACTATGGGGTTACTATTACATGTTTGAGTACAATGGCTTATTTCATATTTAATTGATTGATTATTCTTTCTTATATTTTAATTAATTCGGCTTAACTTTTCAATGACATATGAACATTCTTACAAAAATTTTAGTTTCCCACCCTTTTCGGGAAAATACTGGCACAAATCAGTACACAATATTTAGCAAGTGTCACTTCACTGTATGCAGTTTTATCATGACTTTCCTGATGTATGACTTCTTAATCTTTTCAGTGCTGGATTGTTGAATGTTTTAAAACTAATTCCCTGTATCATAACACCCAATGTAAGCAAAAAGGGTATCCATGTGTTTAGTACCTGCAACTTAAGTTGCAATATATTTATTAAAAATACAATAAATAAAAATAAATAAGAAAATATGTACATTTAAAATTGACAAAAACTTAAAAATGCTTAATATATTTTATAAAGGTAAAATTAAATTGATTAAGTTGGAAATATTCCAGCAAATCAAGACTTACTTTTCTTCTTGCACTTCAGCCCTAGTGCTCATTCATTGCACTAGACATATATTAAAATTAAAATTGCCCCGCATACATACATAATCAACAAGATATATTATTATTCAATATTCACCATTATCATTCTTATAGGTTCATAATATGAAAATTTTATCGAATGCCATACCATTTCAACATTATTTTCAGGGCAAATCATTATTTACTCTAGCTCACTTTTTAACATTAATTAAAACCCTTGA
The DNA here is from genome assembly GCA_945910005.1 of Isoperla grammatica. Lineage (NCBI taxonomy): Eukaryota > Metazoa > Arthropoda > Insecta > Plecoptera > Perlodidae > Isoperla > Isoperla grammatica. Next base: position 29,568,481 of record OX246746.1, read on the forward strand.
CGTGTTTTAAGTTCATTTTTAAAGCGCATAATAAGATAGACAAGAAGCGCATTATTCATCGAAGCTGAACATGCTAAACAAATGCGCACAATTTACACTGGATATATAATATAATATTTGCTTTATCACTTGTCACCAGAAAACACCGATCTGTCTTTTACAGACCTTAGTAGAAAACTTTTATTAGTTTAAATCACTAAATTTTCACTTGTTTGGGGTGGATTACACTTTTCAGCTGTGAAATGTCAGTGCCAGTCATTGGCCAGAATCAACACTGTAGAAGCTTTTCAGTTTGTAGCAATCAACTTTTTACATTGTGGTATTTAAAATTACTGTGTAGTAATGATCATGTACTATGTAAAAAAGATTTCTTTCTCACCTAAAAATGTGTATGAATTAGTGATCAATTTGGTATGTTTTGTTACAAGCAATGATGGAAAATAAGACTTTGTGACATGTTTGCTTTGCATAGCTAGTTGGAAAAAATGAAAAACCATCAGTGATTTTAACATTTTGCTACATTCTTGAAAATCGTTCAAAACACAAACACGATTGTTTGGAATTTTCCATAAACAAAATATGAACTGGAACATTCAATTTGTTTGAATAGAAGGTGTGGTAAGTTTACAACATTGAAACACAATCTCTATAGTGTATTATATTAACAGAGCTATTGTCATAAGCAAACATTGAACAAATGGACACAATATGAAGGTTGAATACCGGTACTAACAATATTTAATATACCGCCACGTCGATGAAACCATTAAGGTGGTCATCTAGTAACTAAAGACAGAGACAACTAAAGCTCGACTATAATAATTTAATACTGTTTCATTGCTTGAGCCGGGTTGCCACTAATACCAGGATGTTGTGTTAAAGTTACCATTTTGCTTGTATGTTGTAACTTGCAGCTATCAAAGTTTTATTAGTTTCCATACAAAGGTTTGCATGATTGTTAAATTTGTTTGTCTGTATGTCTGTATGTGTGTATGAATGTGTATGCAGGAATGGCATATACAGTATATCTGTAGCAGTATGTATGTATCTGTAGCAGTCCTATGTGTATCGGTATGTGCTTGTATGTGTGTTTGTGTAAGTGAATTCAATACAGTAGTTGAAGGAGTGAGAGTAATTGTATAACCTTGAATAAGAAAGTGTTCAATCAGGGTGTAGTATGCTCTTATGAAACATGTGAACTTGAAAACAATTCGTGTTCAGTGCTATTTGATGGTATTTATAATTGAGTTGCTAGCACACATATTGTGATGTTTTCCATTCTTCCATTGAGCTTCATTTCCATCGCAATCTACAGAGTATTGCCGGGCATCGACGAGTACGTGACCTTCAGTCGGCATTGAGCGCGGGGCTGATTGTATCAAAGCATGTTACCATGAGGATGTGAGACTTGCATGCTGTTACTCTCTTCTTCAGTATGTGAGTCTCTCGTGTGAGCGCTTCGATGAAACTCGGGTCTCGAAAACCCATGCTCTTCTCCACGTGAACTGAAACATGGCCACAACACATTCACAATTAAGTAAACATTATAGACAATTATTGAACACTTTTCGTCGACGACAGTTGTCCATAATAATTTCATGTTTCAATTAAATACAGCCTGTACTATTACAAATATTCAATAACAAAATATTATTTATGGTGTTTACCAGTTTTATCTAAAGCAAATGTTTAAATACATACATTAATATTAGATATTGAATTGCTCAGTAGTGCATGATATATATGCATTAATAATATACTCAATAATAATGCACAAAATAACCAAAATACTTTTAAATTGCAAATATTGAAGTAACTTGGGTGAATGATTTTGTATTTGTTTTGTCAAAACGCTAAACAAAAAATACATAACTTTTCTTGAAAACTCTTAAGAGCAACGCTTGGCTTTTAGGGGGCGACTGCAAAGGGGGTGACTGTTTAATGACTGCGTTTCTATACAAGTAGGTATATATTTAAAATAATCCCATTATTAGTTTATGAGTAGTAATTAGTCGATGACCAATACATCTGTAAAACTCCAATGTACTACCGAATGCTTTTAAATGTTCAGAGCAAATTGCCCTTTAGCATGCTTTTACAGGCAATCTAAAAGCGATTTACATACAAAATATGCTTACCCCTATAAGAGGGGTATGAGAACACAATAAACAATTACTATGTATTTTATGAGGCGAAGGCCAATTTTTTTACTCTACGTATCATCTTAGATGAATCTTGAAAAACCCCTTCAGTTAGAATTTCTGTTGATATAGACCTCCTACTCCTTATATCTATATCTGTTGGCTTGCCAACTGCTGCAGTACGTATTGTGTTCTCAGTTCTAATATTATAGTATGCACTAAATACAAATGTTGTGTCATAAGGTTAAATGCTAAGCGAGCAACTTGCAATATAAAGTGTGTATCTTGTCAAAATAGACTTCACAACATGATTTTGAAGATGGGAGAAGGGTTTATTTCAAGATCTGATTATTTAAGTGCATTCACAACATTGATAGCTTGAAAAGTGTTAGATACTATCTCTAGAACAACATTTCCAATGCAAATTTAAGGATTGTGCGGGGCTAAATATTACCAAGAACTACATTGAAATGTTGTTTTAAAGATACAAATGAAAAACTCGCACACTTTCCATCCAAGCTATCTGTATTGAATACACTCTTATCAGATTGAAAATGGAAATATACAGCCAAAGCAAAGTGATTTCTAACTAGAATAAAGAGAAATAGAGAAGAGTAGAATGAAACGATAACTCACTTACGTTCGTAGCTCCACCTATCGGCAGGAATGAGTAGTCGTTGTTTGGCGGCGGCTAGTTCTATCTTCAGTGCTTGTTGTTCTGCCTGAAGTTCTTTGATTCTTCCACCTCTTACTTCCGTCCATCGGCGTTCCAACCTCTCCACGTCTTCTCGACAATACTGAAGTACCGGTACTGTAAACATTATATGGGTTTCGTTTTGTATTACATATTTGTATTTCTGAGTTAATTAATTAAATTTTTGACTAACCCTGTGACAATTAAAATACCAATATTTTTAACTTTTTGAATAAAGTGTCTAGTCAATACAAAACAACATCGTCATTCATCACTTTTTCAATCAAGTGTACCATTTTCAAGATATTACTAAAAACCGTTAATTTCACACAGTCCATGAATTACCAGTCATAATATTACTGATATTTACCTGGAGGAGCTGGGTCAGGTGGTGGATTGTTGTCAAACTCCCTGCTCGAGGCAAGACTAGAGCACTCGCTGACCGAATCTCTGATGACGCTCTCGTATCCCGAACTCTCGCAACGAGGGGACCCATTATCCATCCCCTTAAGACCTCGATGAGCTGGTGAACTCATACGTTGATGCCTCGACGGTAAGTCTAAGGTACTTTCCTTTGCGTTCCTAGAGCTCGGGGAGATGAACGAGATGTCTTTATGTCGAAGAGAACACGATAGCTCTTTTAGCGGTTTATGGGTGGGAGAGTTCATTTTATGACTAGGACTGATCTTGTATTCAGGTTTCTTCTGTAGTCTCAAACCAGGGCTGGATAGATTAGCGTCCTTGAGTTTGTAGGCGCTCTCGTAACCGAAGCCTTTCGGGGAGTGGTTTAGTTCTTGATGTCCTCTTGAAGGCGAGGTCGTCTCTTTGAGGCGTTGTGGTGAAGACTTCCCGAAGAACCGCGCGTGAAGCCGTGAAGAGACCGGGGCGGGGAGGGGAGGGGGAAGAACCAACACATCATCCTCTTCGTCCTCTTCTTTCCCGGTCACTGTTCGTACGTCCTCTTGGCAATTTAGAAAATGATCCATTGGTTGTTTCTGACCTGCAACCATCAAAACATAACAAGGGCTTAAAACACAGGACACTAAACTCAATGGTTACAGTATAGTTTATTTTATTATGATAAGAAAGAAAAGGAGAGTTTGAAGAGGGAAATGTTTGAATGAAGATAAGAATGTGATGCAGTGGAAGACCGTGAAATGGATGGAATGAGAGAGTACAGAGATTCCACAGTTGTGGAGGAGAAAAGAAGAAAAGGATTGGAAATGCGTTGCTTTTTCACTTTAATCTAAACATTGTACATCTCACACTGACAATTTCAGGTATATCCAAAACAGTAATGTATAAATTGTATTTATTTGTAATTAATATAAAACATGAAAATAAAACAAAACAGAAACAATATGCCCTAAGGTGTAGGTATAGCATGTAGAATGTACGTATGTTATGGAGCAGAATGTGCCTTGTACCAGTGGGAATCTTGCCATGACCTGCTAAAGCCAACAAATGGTGATGGACATGTAGGTATGATAATATTAATATACCACCAACTTTTGCAACTTACAAAATATATACAAAAACAAAAAATATTTCCATCCACAGCAAATTTACCTTTTTCCCGTCTTTTAGCCGCCTCTTCCTCATGGTCTGATAATGACGCTCCGTTTCCAGGGACTCTCTCTATCTCTTCCTTCAAGTTGGGATTGGAGGCTCCGTCAGGGTGACGTAGAGACGATATGTTGCATGCGCTGGGCTTGTACCAAGGACTGCTACCTCCTCGGGGCCCTAACAAACAAACAATTAATCATATTCTCATTCAACAGAGATTGTTGGTCACAAAAGTGACACCAAAATGATTCCCCAGCAAATAACTTTGTATCAGGCACAACAACATACCAGGTAATCAATTATCTACATTGTTTAATAATTGTATGCATCTTTTTATCCCCATATTTAATGAGAGTGCCATAACACACTGAAGAATCACTAGGAATGTTGGAATTTTTTAAGTATGATTATCTCTTATTCTGTTTTGGTTTTTTTAGGTATATAGGATGTCTTTTCAGATACATCATACAAAAACCAAAATTGTTTTGAACAACTTAACCCTGAATTAATACATTTTAATTAAAAGAGAAAAAGGGAATTACAGTGACGAAAGAGAACAGTAGCAGAGAAATATAAAAAGTGTGTGATAAAGTACAAATATAGATAAAGATAGGTACTGATTTAGTACGTGATAATAGCGTGTAAAACTTACTTATGCTCATCTTACAATTATCGCATATCTTCTCCCGATAAGCAAACGCCGGCTCGCTGTATATGCTACTGTTGCACATATCATTGCATCCCTCTCCGTACAACATGTCCGAGAGAGATAGAGATTGACATCGCGACGGAGGTTGGCGGAACGATGTTGCAGAAGCCTTGGCCAGCTTCGTCTTGTACATTTCGTGCAGTCGCGCCAACTGTTGAAACCGATCTTCCTGTTCGTACAGACTGTAGCGGTTTCGACCTTCGGATGTCACGGATATCGAATCTAAAAAATATATACAAAACATGCAGGAGTTTGAAATGGACAGGCAAAGGGGGGCAAAGGGGGTCCGAGGCCATTGCCGAAGACAAGATTTTCTCAAAGATTTTGTCTTGAATGACTGTAAACACCTTCAAGAATAGGATAATTTCTTAAAAAGTATTGCTTGATGTATAACCTATAGCTAATTTTATATTTCTGAACTGCACACAAATGCAACATTATTAAATTCACGGTTCTCCTGCAAAGTGGAACTTGGATCCAAAACCCACAGTTTGGACTTGGAAACACTTGTTCTATGGCAAATGACTGCCTGTGATTTTGCTCAATAATAGCTGAAGACCTATAAAGCCACTCCCAATCAGAACAAACCAAGAAACCACGCCATGACCACAGTCATCACCGGACAGGGAGGTTGAGATTGGCAGTGGATTTGGAGGTCTTCAGCTGTTATTGAGAGAGATTGTCTTTTAGCCCATTCAGAGAACGTACTAGTGTATCAAAATATTGCCATTAAAAACTATGAACAGTGTACACTGTACAGTACTTCCTCTTATATCTCTTCTGAATTAAAAAGCATGCACTCAAAATGTAATTTATTTCTAGCAATAATTTGGTTTCCCTAATGAATAATGATTATTAAAATTGATTTAATTTACAATTTGTCAATTATGTATCTACTACAGTACTTTTGATAACATCCAAGATAAAAACACAAATATGAGAGAAGAACTGACATGTGTGCTAATTTATTTTAAACATCCCACGGTCTTAATCATATTGATAGAAAGATATGAATAATGTTGCATTACCAGCAAATGTAGACACAACTGTGAGATTTTCTTGACTAAGGATTCGTAGTGGATGTTCCTCTGTGCTTTCTTGGTCTACTTCTGGTAGAGGATTTTCCATTTCACCCATGCAAAAGGCGATGTCCTCTTCTGTCACCTGAGGAATCATAGATAACACTAGATAAGCATCACATCTGTTACTACATTGGGGGAACCATTAACAAATACCTTATCACTCTCATGGAGTGTGTGGCATAGCCAAGGCCTTTCTAAACGTTTAAATGCAACAACAGAGTTTATGTTTAGTTTCGAAAAAAAAAAAACGTTGAGTCGAATTTTCTTTGTTGATAAGCAGAATGTCAGAATATCGATTATGATTTATCCAATTTCTCAAGTCCGCTCAAACTCAAAGAACTTCCTTGTTCCCAGTGTGCAGTGCCGACTTTCTTCGCTTGTCACTGTCATCAGCCACTATTCGTGGTAGAGGGTCTAAGGTCTAATTCAATAAAAAAAAAAAATCAAATTTTAATTAAACTAGGAAAACGGTGTTGCCAGATGAGCGATTTTTTTTTTTTTGTAAATCAAACAAATCATATAATTTTCATATTACTCTTACAAAAAAAAAAAAAAAAAAAATACCTTGATTATAAACATGATTTTTTTACAAGATGGCGGTTAAAGCTACAACATTAGAAACTGTGTATATTATTTTTCGATATGTTGCTAATAATTGCACGAAACATTATTTAAATCCGTCAAGAAGTTTCTTTAAATAAATTAAAACCTTCAAGTTGATTTTTCAAAGGATTTCCGCATAATTTCAATCAACCGTGCTCTTCTCAATAGACTCTAATTCATAAACTATGAAACTTATCTGTGAATAGAAAGTTAAGTTGCATAATATAGATACAGGTTAGACCAAAAACGTGATATTTTGTTAAATCATACAATAACCGTATTTAAACCATAATAAAAGTCGTCAACAAAGTTTGTTGTTAACTTTTGCATGTTTGCGGTAAGTCATCAAACATACCACGCCATTGTAGCCATTCTATTACGGTTATAGAAATTACAAAAGTAGTTTAAGAAAGGTATCTTTGTACACGCCATTTTCCATGCAGTATGTGCATCTAACTTCAATGGTCCTCATACGAGAATTATTTAAAAGGAACACTGTAAAGAAACCAATGTAAATTCCCGTAAATAGAAACTAAATACTTTTTTTACAAAATGTTGGTTTAAGTTACAATTCCCAAACTTTTATCCTGTGTCGACATTGTTTGTGTGGATATAAATGTAAACAATTATTTAAATCTGTTAATAAGTTTTAATTTAAAAAAAAAAAACGAGTTTTTTCTACTTGTTAATTTTTTGTAGATTGGCATCTTGACAGATTTTTCTGATTATGTTAACAGCATCTAGTTTAGTGGTCATGAGTGTTGACTCAAAATTTCAGCCAAATTCGTCGAGCCGTTTGACCTGTGCGCGACGAACAAAATTTGGTGCACACACACACACACACAGACAAAGCGCCGATAGAGTTGAATTGAGAGATTCACTCCGCTTCACTCCGCTTCGCTACGCTCATCTAATAACAAAAATGTACACTATTTTCAAGTGGGGGGGGGGGGGGGAGCATATTTATTTTTAAAGTTAAACGAGGTTAAATAAGGGTGTTTAAAGCAGTCTCGAGCACTGTTTATTTGTGTGGATATCTTGTAGTTGAGCCTACCTGTAAGCACGAGTCTTGCATAGGAACTTGCTCCATTGTTTCTTCTACTTCAATGATCTCCAATACTTCGTCCATCTCTTCATCCTCTTCTCCTTCTAAGTCCATCCGATGGCGGCCGTGGTAGAGATGCAGGCGAACATCATAGTTGTCCTTGGTCACATCTGAACCAAGAACAATTTAACTTCATTAATACTAGAGCTGGGCAACGATACCAATATTTAATACAATGTCTAAATCTAGTCTGAATATAAAAAATAAAATTTTGTACATTACCAATGTACGGTACCATACTGAATAAATAACACTCTCATCTGCAAAATGAGTCTTTAACAACATGGAATGCTGTACTTAATTACCTAAAGTCATCTCCTTGCTTTGTGGATGAAGCAATTGTAGGGGAGGCGGAATATCCCCCAGTCCTTCCTCATCGTCTTCCTCAAGTTTGTCTTTATCACAGAAATTGTCAATATCGTTCACTTTATCAGACCCACGCTCCTCTTCATCAAACTCTTGTAGCCTCTGCACCACCTCCTCGGGATTGTGTTGAATAGGCTCAGTTTTATCTTCTTCGTCATCCTTACACGTTTTGAACACCGTCAATTCTTTGTAAGGCTGCTGAGAAGCTGGCCCACCTTAAAAGGAAATAACAGATGTTGAGTATCTAGTTTTGTATAGGGGGAGGTTCTGGGTACGGTCACCACCTTGTCACACTGAGATTGCATAGAGAGCTGGCACCGGATTACTTGGCAAATAAGTTAAGTTCAAGAAAATATATACTTGAAGGTGGATTTATAAAGGAATCTGAAAGAATATTGTTTATGTTACCATACAAATACATTGGAAGTTAGATATCTCTTATCTAAGAATACTTTTTTGAGTATCATGTATCAATGACAAAGTGTGTTAAGAATTGAACTACATTAAAAATAGAAATAATGATAAAGAATATTTTTTTTCATTGGTAACCTGCCTTGGGACAATTCATGTCCCTCTCCAGGTGTCTAGCTGTCAAGTATTGGTATTGTGGTTTTCAGAATAGTAGGGAAGGATTTTCTGATGGCTATGACTCAATCTCAGCATTCACCTTGTGAGTTGTGACTGAGGGAAACTCGGAAAAAACCTTCAATCAGGATTGTCGGTAGTGAGTATCAATCTGGCGATCTACCAAATTAGAACCTCATGTGCTTTGCATGCTACCATGGTAGCACATGAGGTTCTAATTTGGTAGATCGCAGAGTTACATCTGTCAGTATTCAGTAAAAAGGGAATAATGCTGAGGGCTTATATTTACACACTTTGGTTGAAAATTGTATATACATAATTGCAGATTCGAGAGAAGGCCTCCGTCCGTACTTGAAGGTACATTACCTGTGGTTGGAGGCCTCTGGGTAGTCAGATGTTTTACACTTGCTGTTCTGGGACTCTGGACACTCTGATTCTCCACCCACTTCCTTATCATGGACTTCTTATGGCTATCCATGAAACCGTAAACACCACTAGCATGACCATTCCCTAAGACAGTCTTCGTGGCTTGTAAGGGTCCATCAATCCAAGTCTCCTTCTTCTTTGACAGATTTCTAGCTTCGGCAACTTTCGATTTTGAAATCCTAGGTCCGTCAATCCACTGTTCGTCACTTCCCGAAACTGTCCCGTTGGGAACCGGAATTTTACTTGGTGAAACCGTTTGCAAATCCTGTTCTTTAACAGGCGTCACTTTGCTGCTCGACTTTAGCGTTCTCACTGGTGATTTAGTGTTGCTTATTTGGGGTTTACCGTTAACACTTAATATCTTAGAACTGCGATGTGTAGGGCTGCTTTCCGCGCTACCGTTGGAGAGTTTGTGTGGGGTGGAGGGTTTGTGTCGAGGTCGTTGTTCGGCACCGGAGCCTCGGAGAGCTTTGTTCATGGCGCAGCGGTTGTCGCCGGAGTTGAGGCTCGGTATGTAGACTGGAGGATGCTCGCCGTCAGTCGCATCGTCCGAGGGACCCACGTAGATGACGGTGTCGGCAGATTGCTCGCTGGACGATGGATCCACGTCGGAGCTTCCGGTTGAACGGCCGTTTTCGTAGAGACGAGCTTCTTCACCGGAGCTGCCACTAGACCCCGCGGACCCTCCTATGAACTAAAAGAGAAAAGACGTATTTTACAATCTAAGTAATTTTACTTCTGTCCATGCTCTACGAAATTTCTATGCAAATTTTAAATCCCTATAGTATGTGTTTCATTGATAGGTCGAGATTGGTTGTGCTTTGTGAAAAGCAACTTACAAATATATAATGAACTGTAATCGAAAGTGTTATTATTGTTAGATAAATTAAATTTTGAATAGATTTTGTACAGCAAGGGTTTCTGATAGTCCTTCGGGACTGCTACCTTCGCGGGACTGAAAAAATATGTGTGAAGTTGTTCCATGTAGGTATTATTCCATACGGGAGTTATTCCGTGGGGGAGTATCTGCACCACTTTTAAATCCATTTCGTACACATATGTATGAGAGTAACTTAGACAACCTGTGTTTCCTTCCAAAGATGTCAAATCTTACCTTAATCTTTCTTCTGCGCATGCGGTGAATGCGAGACGCAAGCTGCACAGTGGTAAGTGTATCCGTGTAGTGTTGAGCATATGGGGACACGTGTGCTATCATTGCAGCGTGACACGTCAGTGAGCTTAAGCACTCTTTCAACAGTTGGGTCAGTTTGTGCTCTCTGAAAACAAATTAATATTTAGATACGGCGCAAGTCTTTAAAACTAGACTCCCTACACTATTAGACCAGTCAATCCCATTACTATAGCTATACTTTTGAAAATGTAAATATTGCTATATAAAATACTCTAAACCTATTCACTGTATGGCTATTGCTACTCTTAAAAACATGTATATTTATATTATTGACTGTAAACTCAATGTATGCCTGAGAGAGTATTAAAAACGGAAACTTAGTAGAACAGGTAACATATGTGTAATTAAAAATATAGGACTATACACTGTTTCTTGTAAATTAAAATTAATATAAAACGACGCAATATTTCGAGAGCTAATCAGCTCTCTTCAACAGGCAACTGTCCACTGGAGTGGACGGTTGCCTGTTGAAGAGACCTGATTAGCTCTCGAAATATTGTGTCGTTTTATATTAATTTTAATTGACAAGGAACAGTGTATGGTTACATATTTTTAATTACAGTCAATGTGTGCCTATTGCTACTGAAAATGTGTATATTACTATATTCTTGACTGTAAACTATTCAATGTGTGCCTTTTGCTACTTTGGAAAGTGTGTGCATTGCTATATTATATACTCCCAATGTATGACAACTGCTACTTATCTTACCGATAAGGAAGATGTTTCTGTCCATTAAAAATCGCCAGCAAGACATTGCCAATGGCGGAAAGCGGGAGTCCTCCACTCGCTTTGCCTCTGTCGCAGCTGGCCAGGTCTATGAGATGAAGCCTGCTCCTTCCCCCCGCCACTCCCCCCTTGCCGGCAACACTGTACTGGTACACGTGCAAGGTATATAGCAGATGTCCTTCATCCACGCTACGGCTTGAGAGTGCGGCGTCGAGATAGAAGGCTGCTTTGTCTGCCGACGGGACCCGAAGCTCTGATTGGTTCTGAAGCTGAGTGCCGAACAGCGGGTCGTCTCGGAGATAAACGCCAGGGGACTGCTCGGAGTCTACGGATGAACGCAAAAGTATCAGGTTACTGCATTTGTGCTTTTAAGACAATACCAAAGTCGTGGATGTGAAGCTATATTATCTTAATTTCTATAATAAAATAGGAACCGTGCTGCAGAGTGAAATACAAAAACAGCGTGCATAGTGTTATTATTCAATGGCAAAACTTTAGACTATGCTATTTCCGTTCATAAATCTAGGGGCTATTTGAGGCTGTTCATGAAGTATATATACCTCACTGTGGATGGTGAGTTTTGGGAGAGGGAGGGAGGGGGCGGGGGGGGGGGAGGTAGGGTTATATCGTGATAGGAGGAATCGGGTACAACGTTGTTTTCATGTGTAGATTATTCTATCTTCCTACAATTAACTAACAAATCTACTTACAAATTCATTGCTCAGAATTGTATTTTTTAATTGCTTAATTTAAATCAAATTATGATTAATACAAATTATTCTATAGTGAGGGCCCCATTTGCGACTTTCATTTTAGAGAGAAAGTGGTAATCAGTGGCATTGTGAAACACAGATGAAGGACGGGGGGGGGGGGGGGGAGTTGTGTCCTGTTTTGTGGGGAGGATATATTAATTATGAACACCCTATTCCAGTATGACAATTTGTTGTGATATCACAAAGATTGTAATACTAAAGTAGTTCTAAAAGAATTAGTAGGCTTTACGAAAAGAATTATAAAAAAAAATACATGGTCTGTGTCGGGCGATTTTTAGCTATTTGAAAATTGGACTCACTAGTAAGAACACACGGGTGAAAGTTCTTAGTGTCGTTCAAGAAATATGTAAACGAGAGTGGTTGAAAATATGTTAAGGAGTTACTAACGATTTAATAGTAAAGATGAAAACGATGAGTTCGATGATCTTGTCAAGTAATGTTCATTGCGTTCTTTACCCGGCACCTCCACCATTCCTTCTGCCACAAGAAAAACGCGTTGGACATAACAAATTGAAGATTTTTGAGCCTACGTAAAACTAATTAAACTAACGCAATTGTACACATTTTCTTCAAACCAAACCAAACTGTATGATATCCTATATATGTACAGTTGTTACCAATTTGTTGATATATAATAATAATAATAATAATAATAATAATAATAATAATAATAATAATAATAATAATAATAATTATCACTATTATTATTATTATTATTATTATTATTATTATTATTATTATTATTATTATTATTAATTCACATTCAAGTTACAATTTTATTTCATTATTATTATTATTATTATTATTATTATTATAATTATTTTTATTATTATTGTTATTAGTATTATTATTATTGTTGTTGTCTTAGTGTTGCAATACATACAAACTCGGTCAAAACCGGCATAAACATGTTGTACGGACTTAAATGTCAAATATTTCCATGTGTTTACCTTATTAAAATCTACTTTGAATTGAACTATAATTAAATATATCATTGTCCATATTATTCTTTCCAAACCAAACTGTGGATGCTATATACGGTATTATTATTATACGTATTATTATTATTGTTATTATTATTATTAATTATTATTGTTAGTGTTGTTGTTGTTGCTGTTGTTATTTTTGTATTTGGTTGTGAAATTATAAAATTACGAAACAGAAATTCTCGGTCCGATTTTAAAACCTTTGCCGTGAAATGTGTTTTGGTAAAGAAACTCGTGCCCTGTTTTAATTCAGGGCTCCCTTTCTGTCAAAATGCGTACTATCTCAACAACCCATATAATATTATAGGAAATATCTTTCTTCCAAAAGTGTTGTCTTTATCGTTTTATCCCCTCTCTATTTCCAAAACACAAAAGTATCGATTTTATAACGTACCGTACTGAACTTCTAAACCACATATTTCATTCGGAATTGTTTCATTCCGCTTCAGTACTGGTCCAGTGAGCTAATAAGCTATTCCTTCTTACATAGTGAAGTGTTTTATTTAAAACGCGTTTCAAACCTCAAAGAATATTAATTATTTCCGCTTTATTATTTGCCTCTGTTCGACCCTAAGGCTATTCCCCTCAACGGCGTGCTGACTAAATGTTTGTGTTTCTGTGGATTTCAATTACAGAATTTCAATACAGGTCTCGTGTAGATTGGCCTACATCCACAGATGTTAATGTTATAACATGTAGCTTGCCTACCTTTGTTAGCTTTGATCCTTCAGGAAAATTCTTTGACGCATTATATTCACATGGAAATGACGGAGATAAATATTATGGCCACTTTATTTATAACGTTGGGGTACATCGCCCCAGTTGTAATTGCGGTGTACTAAAAGGTGATGCTATTTACCGTTCATACACCAATAATAAAAGGAACCCTTACATTATGAACTAGTAATTTAAATGAAATTGAGATTTAGGATAGTCACCTCGGTTTTAGTTCATTTGATTTAAGACTGTATATAGCTTATACGCTTGGGCGAACTTTTCTAACAATGCCCATTTTACCCCATTTATCGAGAACCAAATACAGAGAATTTTACAAAGTTAAGGTATCACTTGTAGGCCTCAATTTTCACATTTTTCTTTTTTTTACGAGTCTGTTAATAAAGGATTATAAATAGCAGTAATATAAAGTTGTTACAGATTTTAAATAAATTCTTCTTTCCACGAGCTTAGAAAATAACATAAAATGTGCATTTTATTGCAAACTTCTGGCAATTTATTACAAAACAAAATAAATCTTAGAAAAATTGATTCTGTTATAGCTACACCACAATGTGGTTTCGTAAGAACTAAAAACTTAATGAGAAATTTCCCAATTTTTGTATCGTTACGGTTGTTATTATGGGAAATAATTAAAGCCCAAGCGAGTAGAGGGAAATGCACGATTAAAAAGAGCCTTCGGACAGTGAAATAAATTCATGAAAAACGATACTTTATAATGTTCATACTTTATCGTCTAATAATATTATTGAACACATTTAATTTATTTCTTCGAGTAAATGATACTACTAGGAAAACGCTCAGCGTTGCCAGATGAGCGATTTTTTTTTTTTTTAAGTAAAAAAAACATATCATTTGCATATCATATTAGCCTTACAAAAAAAATCTTTATAATAAACATATGATTTTTTTTTACAAGATCGCGGTTAAATTAACAACCTTAGAATTTGTGTACATTATTTCTCGATATGTTGCTGATAATTGCAAGAAACATTATTTAAATTCGTCAAGAAATTTTTTTTAAATAAATTAAAACCTTCGAGTTGATTTTGCAATGGATTTCCGCATAATTTCATTCAACCATGCTCTTCACAATAGGCTCTAATTCATAAACTATTAAATTTATGTGTGTATAGAAAGTTGCATAATGTAGATACAGGCTAGACCTAGAACGTGATATTGTTAAATCATACAATTACCGCATTTAAATCATAATGAAAGCTATTTAAATCGTTGACACAGCTCGTTGTTAACTTTTGCATGTTTGCCGTAAAAGTCATCAAACATACCACGCCATTGTTGCCATTCTATACAGTTTTCAAAATTCCAAAAGTAGTTTAAGAAAGGCCTTGCTCGCTGCACACGCCATTTTTCATGCATATTATGTGCATCCTACCTCAATGATCCTCAAATGAGAATCATTTCAGTGGAACACTGTAAAGAAACCAATGTAAATTCCCGTAAATAGAAATTAAATGTTTGGTTAAATCTGTCCTTAAGTTTTAATTTAAAAAAATAAAACATGATTTTTTTCAGTAATTACTTTTTTGTAGGCTGGAATCTTTACGGGTTTTGCTTATTATGTTAACAGCATCTAGTTTATTGATCATGAGTGTTGACTTAAAATTTCAGCCAAATCCGTCAAGCCGTTTGACCTGTGCGCGACGAACAAAATTTGGCTCACACACAGACAAACGCCGATCGAGTTGTATGGAGAGATTCACTCCGCTTCGCTACGCTCATCTAATAAAAATGTAAATCTGCTCTTTCCCATCTGTTGTCATGTTGTATCAAAAAATGTTTGGTTTTTCAAATTAATATTATTAATTGTGAAAATTGTTTCCCAAACATTAAAAAGTTAAACACTGCTATCGAAACATAGCTACATTCATAAGACGGAGCAAGCAGGGTAAATGATCGCGGGAATGGCATATTTCTTCTTCCTTAATTGGGACAATTTTGAAGCGTGGAGAAAGTAAATTCCAGCGTGAGTTATCGTGTTAAACGCATCGGCGGTGGAGGCGTATAATATTATCCTAAATGATGAGAGCTTGCAGTGCCAATAAAATATCCCTGCAAGAAATATTATGTCACAACTGATTCTGAATAACAAGTACAATATACGTACATTTATAACCATAAGTAATTTTAAACATGTACATTCTTGGCACACTTACTTTATACGTAAACGAGATTTTTACATTTCCTCGTAAGCTACAATGCATTGTTAAATTAAAATTGTGCTTTGAATATAGTAGCAATATTTTAAGACTCTTTCCAAACAAGTCGAAAAAATACATCCCAAACAGAACATTTGCGTAAAATAGGTCATACCACCGTCTATTGTAAAGTAGAGTTAATAGTAAAGTAAAGCGTTCCAAGTTGAGAAAGTGGGGATGGAAACGGAGGGGGTGGGGGTGAAAAGGTTGTAAGGGGGTGATAAATGAGGGGACCATCTGGTGCGTGGATCGGAACGACAAAATGGACATCACTTTTTATGTTTATTTCTTCAGAAATAGCGGATTTTCACTTTTATAGTCAAAATCCCGCTTGGTCGTAGCACCCGTGCGCGCCAGAGAAACCAGCGATATTTATGATGGGGGTTGAAAATAAATGCTCGTGTTTTTAAGCAGTCAGAAACATTCGAGTAATTTTCAACGTATTGTTTTTATTATCCGCTCGGAAATTTGGGGGATACGATTTATAAATTTTCCTTTCTCTAAAGGAGAAAATTGCGCTTTTTGTTTTGTAAAACTGAACGAAAGCGAGAAATAGTTCACAAGCTATAACAAACGTGTTATAAATAACGGTAATATGTGGGCGCTATGCGGTAAACCAGCAGTATGTTATCCCACTGTGTGCAAAGGTTTGGTCTTAATGCTGATTGCCTGATTGGTCATGAGCACAACACCACGGAAAGCAATCAGCGTTTCACTTTAAAATCACGAACCCTATTTCACTTTGTTTGTACTTCATATTCCACGAATTTTACAATTCATATTATTATCTTTAAATGCGCTTCGTTAAATAAAAAAAATATGTAAAGTTTCGTAAAATCCTCTAGGTGATGTATTATTTTCCAAATAAATAAAACAATATTTCAAACAAGACACACTGATATAATCCCTTTGTTCGTCTCGATGATCTGAAGGCTTATCAACATTCTGCAAAGCTGATGAGGACCTCAATTTTGTTTCCAGAAAATAAAGATGGGAAAAGAAAATGCAATTTACGCGAGTGGGAATTTTCTTCGTTTCAGTTGCTCAGAAGGATTTTATTTACTTTGGCAATGGAACATCCATTTATTGTTCTCTTGTTTTCAATCAATATAGATAAGCCATTCTTATGACGATTAACATGTATACTAATGCGAGAGAGAGAGAGAGAGAGAGAGAGAGAGAGAGAGAGAGAGAGAGAGAGAGAGAGAGAGAGAGAGAGAGAGAGACATACACCACGTGATTTCGTTATATTAGACCAACAATAGGTACAGGCCTACATCAAAAATAATATTACATGAAAAAAATACTTTTTTAAAACAACGCTTATATATTTTAAATGTACTAAAAAAGTAAAATATAAATTTTGCCCCGACAAGTCTTGGCCTTACTCGGAAAATAAAAGCGTTGGGCGCTTTCCCGCCATGAACAACCAAATTCTGTAATCAGTATCAATACCGTAAGCGCCCAACGCTTTTATTTTCCGAGTAAGGCAAAGACTTGTCGGGGCAAAATTTATATTTTACTTTTTTAGTACATTTAAATATAAGCGTTGTTTTAAAAAGTATTTTTTTCATGTAATATTATTTTATACTTTTTAGTCTTAGCGAATATTGTAATGTTGTAACAGTAGTTGCGCTGGCACCAACTCCATCCGATCAACTGTGAGGTCGAACCACACGATAGGAACGCAACTATGCGTACATGGTGAATGACACCGCACGGGGTTGAACTTGCAAGTGGAGCGCGTTGAGCGTTGTCGCCGCATAGCACAAAAAATAGCATCATTTCTTATGCTTTCATCGCGGATATTTGAGTCCCAAACAACCAGCGGGTGTGTAAATCCGATGCCTGCATCTGGTTAGCCCATCCTCACTATATAGTTGTGACCAATTTCCCATATGAAGCTTTGTTTGATTAATTAATTGATTAACTAGTGCAGGGGCGGCTCTACTGTAAGGGCACACGGTCACGTGCCCCACCTATTAATTATTTGTAACCATTAATCATTATTATAAATAAATTAGCCTGGCCAATAATACGTTGCTTAAATACCTACTTTTTTGTAATTTATAAAATGTTTTGAAATGTTGAAAATGTTTCTATTACGTTTATGAAGCCAAATGTTTTAGTTTGAACAGTAGTTCGCGCTCTCCGGGCACAAGCCTGATGAGCCGGGACTGCTCTAGCTAATCTTATGGGGTCTAGTCAACACTACCTGCAGCTATGAATCCCACACTTTACACGTCGCTAAATGCAGCCTCCTCGGGCACAGAGAAAGTGGTGACCGAAGCCGTGTTTGGGTCGAAATCGAACGTGTTTCCATCTCTATCCTCTTTCGCGCCAGAGACCATAGGGGGTTTAAGAAATATTTCTTTTCTCTGTGCAAGTTTCAAGGGTAGTAGTACAGCACAATACATCACTAAACAACCTGTTGCAAATATAGTTTTATAAAAGCTCCGCCTATTAGTGTGAAAGCCTTCCTATTGGAGAATAGTCCCAAACTCGCATTCTGATTTGTGGTCACTTTCAGTCCACGTGGAGTGGACATCTCTCTGTCACATACCTGTCTCAATAGTACGTGCCAGTCACACAAAAGACGAAGATTAGGAAGGAAAAAAAGTAGTTCAGGGAAAATATTCACCCCTCCAAACATAATTATAAGAGTTCCTAGAAAAAGCAATTTGACATTTATTTTTGTAATATTTTACTTGAACAGATCACCTCCAGTATGTATTTGTGGGTTCAGTCTGTGTCAAGATCTCGATTTGTGCGGTCGGATGTTGTGAGTGCTATTGCTGAGTGTTTAAACATGAATTCAGTCCAACACATTTTTAGTTTAATTGAAAATCAGGTACCATTTATTGTTAAGCTAGAAATTAAAAAACTAGGACGGCCTACTCCACTGTTAACTGACATCCAACAAACTGATAATAGGTGAGTAATAAGTACATTAAATTCTCACTTATTGTATCGTGTAAATTTAAGTTGTGTACTTGTGTTTCACAAGTAGCATGTGCCCCGCCCGGACAATGGCCCACGAGCCGCCACTGAACTAGTGAATGTGATACATTAATTCATGTATTGTCATCAAGAATATACGCCTGTGTGAAAACTTTCAGCTCGATCGGACGTTGGAAAACAGGTGAAATATCGATTCCCATAAAAAACGTTGATTAATTAATTATGATGAACTAATTAACTATTTAGTAAATATGAAGATTGATTCATGTATTGTCATTAAGAATACGTATATGTGTGGACAATTTCAGCTCGATCGGACATTTAGAAGTAGGTGAAATATCGATTATAAGATTCCGTCCAGACAGACAAACACATGAAGCTAACATAAGCGTTGTAAAAATATATGATGATTATCGTTGCTTTACGTTGTTTTTTCTGTCATTGCAGTCAGGTTATTCGAGACGATGAGAGGTGATAGATGAAGATGAAGGATGATTATACAAAAAACCTATGGCTTATGCGGGATTCAAACCTACGTCCCTTTAGATGCTTAGGACCTGCGCCCCAACAGCATGATCGCCACCGCGACTAATAATTATTGTTGGCCTATAACTGCCACAGCTTTTAGAACAAAATCTATAAAATACTAAAGCACTGTACGTATACAATGTGTACAACGGGTTTTCCAAAGGTAATTTACAACAATGTTATTCGGTTAACAGAGTCCCTGAACCTACAATTGTTTCACTTTTTGTTTTTTGTTTTCATCAATTTCTATTATCAGTAAGCCTTAATTAGGATATTTAAATTTTTTCAATTTTTTTTTACGAAATTAATTAATAATAATTAAATAATAAAGTAATTAATTCATGTAATTACGTACAGTGTATCATAAGATAACATATTACACCTATCAACATTACTTATTTACATTAATATTATTAATTGTATCATGATAAAAATCACCTACCTTCTTCCTTACAACCATCAATGATTTCTTTGAAACGGTTCAAAATTCTTTCTCACCACGACAACCACTTCCCCAGTTGATAATGCTACCTAGTGGCGAAATGTTGAACTCGATGCACATATACAATATTCAGTGTATAAAGAGCGGGACTCAAAAGTCCCGTCAGGAGTATGGAGCTTATAAATTATATACGTACAATCATATGGGGCATAAAACATTGAGGGACTCACAAGTCCCGTCAGAGATGAAAGGGTTAAGAGTCTGCGGCAGCAGAGAGTGAGAATATGACGTTTTATGTTCGTATTTTTAAAACAACTTTTAAAATCGAAATTTTGGGAAGATCCACCAGCAGATATTGTCAGGGTCTACAGATAAAAAACATAATATAATATTACCCTAATGATATGTCTTGTGTAGGCCTTAGTTGTTTTAAAGATAGGAACAATTTCATAATATATTTAAATTGTTTAATATATTACAAAATGGTTTTAATGAAAAGGAACAACAATAACGAACGTAGACCTACAAAAGTGCATTAACCTCGAGTATTGATAAACTATGTCATGGATGTATACAAAGAACTGGAGTCCCTAACTGGTGCTAGTGTTTTATTTTACGGTGGAGTGCCCTCCCTAACTAATTGCAATCGCTATAAGCGGCTTAACCTACATGCGTGAATGGTCGTGTTTACGCATGGCCCATCGGGTTGCAGGATCAACAAACAGTCGTGCCAATACAAGCCACTAGATTGAACTTTCAAACACATTTTCATGTTCCGGATGACTCTGTATTTAACGAAAACATTCCATTTTCTATTAACATACAAGTTAATCTGTGTTACCGTTGCTAGATGCGCTTAGTTGAATCAATTATATATCAATGGTTACAGTTACAGTTTATTCAACAATCAGGTATAGTTTTGTTTGTCCCGCTTACTCGCTAACATCAGAATTGATTGATTTATTTCGGTCCTTATTATGGGCTGTATTAAGGCCAGTGAGGCCTTTTCTTTCATCCAACCTGTAAAGACGTTTTGATAATAAACATGACATGAATACAAGGATTTATTAAGTTACATCGAAATACACAATACATTACAAATTTATGGCAACAAATTAATCATTAAGGACAAGTTAAGGATAGAGTATCGTAAATGTAAAACATAATTTTGAGGGTCTGCCCGGACGAGAAACAATTTTTTTAGATTCACAAGTGTACTTTCATAAACAGCTCTGAAATCTTTGTTTTAGAATAGAAATGTATTTAGCAGTACGTTACATTCGCGTCGTCACTTTTAGGCTCTAGCACTCATGACCGATTATGAAGTATGGTTAGCGGTCACAGCATAATCCCTACTGGCTACACGCACAATATTGTTCCGTGTACAATACCTATTGCGCTCTCACATAAAGTGGTTTATTAGTACACCCTAGAGATCCTATAGAGAACATGTACGAACAGAGACAACGGGTGTATTTGGTAAATTGGCACCAGTATTTGTGCTTGGCGGTCATGGGTACCAGGGAAAATCAACGGAATTCTAATTATATCTTGAGAACGCTTAACGATATTGAAAAAGGAATTCATACCGCGGCGATTTGGTTTTGCAACAACTAAACGATGAATTTAAAAACGTTAAAAATTGTACCTGTTACGATTGTCCAACCACATCCAGTTTGTTAATCGATGTTTCAATATTGTGAAGCGATCTCAATGGTCATGTTTAGCATTTGGTGTTCGGCGCAGTCATCGGTGAACATAAGTATCTAAAATGTCGCATAGTTCTTAAGGATGCAAACATAAGAGCACTGATGGGTGTAAATTCAAAAATATATCACCCATCAAATAATTAAATATTACGTTTTACGAATTTGTAAACTGCCAAAGCAACATTGAGTTGATTTTTTAACTAGTTAATCAAAATATAAATGTATCAAAACCTTTGTTTGTATTTCAACTATAAGACTATGAGAATTTTCAGATATGCGAATTTCTTCCTGAAAACAGAAAACTATATCTCCTAAAGGTCAAAAGCGACTTGTGAAGCCCTTGAAAGTTTAAAACACGCTAATTCGCGCGATCTTAATATTGGCATTTTCGCTCCACCTCGAATGTTGATACTGAAAGTTCAAAAGTTCAAACTTTTGCTAATGATGGTAAATCGAAGTGTTTCCTGAATAAATACTCTAAAATAGTATCGGCTCCCTTCCCCCCCCCCCCCTCCCCCTCCCACTCCATTATCACACTCCCTACCGGTGAATGCGTTGGTGGAGGTGCCGAGTACAAAACAAAACGTATTTCGACCACTAAAATGGATCCTTGTAATTTTACTCCTTATAGAAGTGGGTAGGGCTTTATAATATCCTTGTTGGTAGTTGTCTCACCGTTGGCGTGGCCCGCCAGAAGGTCCCTCAAGTTCTGCGCTGCGCCCGCCACCTCCACAGCCGACACCCGCACCGAGAATCTGGCACCAGTCTTCTGCTTCTGTTCGTTGATCCCTCTAAACAGCCAGGAGATGGCGCAAGGGATGACTCCTGGAGCATCAGGGGTTCCTACCATGGTGTGCGTCTTGCCTGCAACGACCAAAAACACACACTAAAACAAAACAAAAATGGTTCACCTATTCATGATTTTCACGAACGTTAAAACTATGCATTTGGCGGCCATCTTGTAATGTGTTTGAGAATGCTGCCATGGAGAAACAGATCATGCCAATTTGGTATTAGAAACAAAATTGTTCCTTTCGTTAACATTAAGTGTGTTTTTGAAATAAAATGTGTTTGGTAATTTATTTGCGTTAATTCATGTATTTTCCATTACAACCACTGCTTTTATGCAATTTAAACATCACACCCACTCATCTTCCAGGTAATTCTTAAATCATGTATGTCGACGAAAAAAGTCTACGCAACTTATTAGAGGCATGAATTGTTTCTTAATAATCGTAATCTGCATTACATTTTCTGAAGGCATTTACGGGTCTGCCGGTATGACAGTTGTTAAAATGCCGTTAATCGATAAAGTTCTGGTATAGAATAAAGAATAAAAATAGAATTCCGCGAAGCGACCAAAATTAAGAAACAAAACGCTATAAATATCCATGTCAACAGAAAATATGTTATGGACGAGAGTTATAGCCGAATAAAAAAATATGCTTGGTTACACACGTGTTTGCTTTGAGCATGGACATAATTTTGGCATGGTTTGAAGAAAGAGCGGATTTTGTGGAGATGGAATTCCTGTAACGTTGAGAACGGTCTGAGGTAATTGATTGCCTCACGGGCCGTCATTTGTCTGTAGAATTACCTGTTTTATTTTATGCCCAGCAATATATTGGCCAGTGACATCGTTATAAAACCGAGTTGTAAATAGATTATGAGTCTAGGAGAGACCACCCGCTACCCCTACGAATCTAGCTCGTATCATTCAATGGCACGTGCACAAGAGTGGGCTCGCCCTTATTAGTAGACTACCCAACATCGCAACTTGGAGATAAACTGAAGGGTTGATAAGATATGTTCCCCCACCTCGCTTCACTT
Source organism: Isoperla grammatica (assembly GCA_945910005.1). Lineage (NCBI taxonomy): Eukaryota > Metazoa > Arthropoda > Insecta > Plecoptera > Perlodidae > Isoperla > Isoperla grammatica. Next base: position 29,591,860 of record OX246746.1, read on the forward strand.
CCTGAGCCATTAACTTACATTTAAGAAGTCAGTAAATGAATGTTAGGACTGTCAAAGCATGATAATCACTCCTGATTTGTAAACTAATCTGTTCAATGAGCTAACTTGTTATGTCCTATGCTCAATGCGTTCAATGTTCAATGCGCTTGCTACAAGATACATTCCTTATGCTGTGGTAGTGTTGTAGCCTAGCCAAACATACTATGTCAAACTGGCAGCGGCATTATGTGAGACAGTATTGAGTACGCAGTTATGGTTTGGGGGAGGGGAGGTAATTGTTGCTAGGAGATTGACAGCTTTTTTTAATGTTTGGTGTTAAGTCGGAATGTTAATTAAAGATACACTAATTGTATAATGGCATATTTCCTTGTAGCACAAATAATAATATAATTTATTATCTGTGCTATATGGTGAACTTAATATTAACGAGGGTAATCAAGACGCTGGGTGGTTGACTTGAGAATAATGTCACCAACGTGGCAGAATCGAAACCGGTTTAATCTAATTGTATATTTAAGAGCGTGGAAATTGATTCCCAGGTTGATAGAACAACTTCACTTCGATGGCCCGAGTGGCTCGTAAAGGTAGAGCAGGCGATAAACTCCTCCCCCCCCCCCCCCCCCCCCCCCCGCCGCTTGTCCCATTGTCCCCAAGGCCCGTATAAAACTGCCGGGGCCCGAGAGGCTAATCGCAGATAGTCAACGACCCATGCCCTCATTAGTGTCACGCAACCCAAAATACCCAATCACCCAGTTGCAAACTTCGGATTTCGGTAATCCAGTCGGTTTTGTCTCAATTTGTGAATGAGAAGCTATTGGTTTCTAATAGACTGGTCCCCAAACTCTTCCCAATAGAGAAATGTACTTACGGAGGTCTTGTCTTTATGAGTTATGTAAATGATTTCTTAAACATCTGTATGAGGAGAAATTATGACACAATATGTCTCAATCGGACCAGATAAACGATTGATTTATGTAGGATGAAAAGTTGCATATATAAGATACTGAGTAGACCACCCATTACTTTACAATATTGAGAAACAAAAGTAGGTAGGATACTGTCTAGTAAAAATCTGTCGAGCGTTTAGAAAGTTATGAGTGACAAAATGAAAATGAAGACGGCTGACAGGGTTTTGGTTCGTTTAGTTAAACATTTAGTTCGATCTAGAGAAGTCTGAAGTCTTAAGATCGGTTCTGTTTGATTTTGATAGCTCTGTTGTTTGTTAGCATGTGGTTTTTGGGGCTGGCTGACTTTGTGTGAAAACAACTTCCCTTACTTTCAAGTTGGACTGCAGGTTCATGTTTCTGACAGAAGGGCTTTTGTTTCGTCAAACGATCTACCAGCTACAGCTAAAGAAGGAAATAGATTTAATATTGGTTTCGCTTTAAAACCAGGTTTTATAGATGTGAAATGGAAACTAAAATGCCAAGTTTCTTCAAATAAACTAAGAATAATTTCCTCATATGGATATATTTTGTATTTTTCTCTGAAAGAAAGCTACTGGTTTTAAAATCAACATTATGTAAAAGCAGTGTTTACAGAGTACGAAACCGCGTGAAGAGCAGCATTTCACATTCCTCTCCCGGCTATTGCCATTTAGAAAAAAATTTACATACAAATCTATTGCATGGACCCGAAGAGCAGGAACGAATAGATTTTTCAATTGTGTCCCCCAACTTCTATTAAAGCTAACGAAATCTTTTTCAAAACGAAATTCTGCCTCTACCATAACTTGACAGCATTTTGGTGTGACTGTAGAAGTAATCATCGTTATGATGTTGACTTAGAAACCTGTTAGCATGTAGATATACTTCATTTACATGCATCCGTAAGACAAGACGAAGTTTGCATCTTTACTCTTCAGTCTTCACAATATCGCGCTTACAAAGGGGCTACTCGAGCGTACGAACATCCACTGAATCCGATCAAATCACTGCAAACTGTTCAAGAGGAGAACAGTCAAGCGCAGAACTTATATTATGCATGACCTAGTCCGAGGTTTTCCTTAAACACGAAGTCCGAACAATGAAGAACAAACAATACTCTGTAGTAATTTACTATTTGTTCGGAAGGAGGCTAATCGAAATAATGCGAAGATGACAATTTATTTAAATATAATAATAAATAAGAAACTACTAACAAAGGTAAAGTAGCTAATTTTGGGAGTGCGGAACAGCACTCAAACGAGTTAGAAGCCAAATTTAGGAAAACCGAACATAGCCGACGTTTGGAACATGGCAAGACCAAAAACATCGTCTTTGTATCGTGAAGTGGGGACTTTCGTACCGTGTTATTGTTATCTGCAGCGTCGTAGGGTGTTAGGAGTGTTGGTGATTATTAACGACAACTATATTGGACATAGTTGCGGTCTTTCGGGGTGAAATAGTGACAGCCCATTATAAACCCTGGCCTCATGTTCTTGGGTTAGCAGCGTCGCGCACTTCGGTTAAGTTCGTTTAGTAAAAATGTGTTTCTTTTCCGTTTGGGTGCTAATCCAGCGTCACTCATTCATTCAATCTTTTAGGACACGTTAAATGTTAAGACCTCAAGATTATGATTATGTTAAATGCCTCAAGATTAGTCTTATATAGGGGCATACAAATAATATAGAGTGTATGCACTATATTATGTATGACTTGTAAAAAATAAACCAACAAACTGTGGGAGACTGTTCGCTTTAAGCGACACATACACCTTGAAGCTACGATATACTGACCTAGCTTAGCATGGCCGTAACAGAAGAGGCAGCCATCGTTCCCGTTGATGACAGCATTAATAACATCCGTTAAGGCACTGGAGCAAACTTCCGTCTGTAACAAACATAATCGGTGTTGGACCATCAACCGTCACAAACACATGAACACAAACACACTTCAAGAAATATCCTACTAGAGAGTCTCAGTTCATCTCAGTCTGCGGCAGCAGATCGTGAGTATTTTAAGTTTGTCTGTTCGTATATCTGTAAAACAACTTATTAAATCGAAATTGAGAGAAAATACACAGATACGCAGATATTATCAGGGTTCACAGATAACAATAACAAATATATGCACAATTCATTACGATTGGATTAATACGATGGAGTGAATGATTTGTATTATCACATATAATCCAAAACGTAATTAATGTTGAATATATTTATTTCGCTAGCTGTAGACATTGATATTATCTGCCTTTGTTCATCAATGTCGATACACTAAATTCACAATTTTTCTCACAGCTTCGTTCACTAAACTATTAATAATACTTCAATTAATTAATTATTCAAACTACACATTTGTTTTGGGAGGGGGGGGGGGGGGGGGGATCAAACTCGAAAGCACCGCTACTGTTGTATATCGTTCAACATTCGATGTAAAATAGGAGATCACATATGATCGTGCAAACATATTGAGCATGCAGGTTATTATCAAGACGTGGCAGCAGCCTGGCGTGTCAAAGAACAATAGAAGAATCTGTTCGTAGTCGAAGCCCAACACTAATCCTCACGTGCGTCGTAAGCGTAAGAACCCCCTAATGAGCCCTCATCAAAACATCATTTGCGACACCAGACAAGGTAGAGATGCAGAGAAAACTCGTCGGGCTCTCAAGTCTTCGGATACCTCGACACACATACATGGTTCATACAATAAACATGCGAGTACATGGTACAACACACCAGATAAGGTAGAGATGCAGAGAAAACTCGTCGGGCTCTCAAGTCTTCGGATACCTCTAGACACATACATGGTTCATACAATAAACATGCGAGTACATGGTACAACACACCAGATAAGGTAGAGATGCAGAGAAAACTCGTCGGGCTCTCAAGTCTTCGGATACCTCTAGACACATACATGGTTCATACAATAAACATGCGAGTACATGGTACAACACACCAGATAAGGTAGAGATGCAGAGAAAACTCGTCGGGCTCTCAAGTCTTCGGATACCCCGAGACACATACATGGTTCATACAATAAACATGCGAGTACATGGTACAACACACCAGATAAGGTAGAGATGCAGAGAAAACTCGTCGGGCTCTCAAGTCTTCGGATACCTCTAGACACATACATGGTTCATACAATAAACATGCGAGTACATGGTTCATACAATAAACATGCGAGTACATGGTACAACACACCAGACAAGGTAGAGATGCAGAGAAAACTCGTCGGGCTCTCAAGTCTTCGGATACCTCTAGACACATACATGGTTCATACAATAAACATGCGAGTACATGGTACCCGTGATAGGGCATACACGAGTATTGCGCGGAGTATTCGTCGTGGAATGTGATTGATTAGTGCAAAAGTGGCAACACATACTGGAACCCTTTAATAGCTAAGTAACTGAATATATTTTAAGCTCTGGGTAATTGTTAATAATAATCAATCATCCTCCATTTGTCTTGACTAAACAATTACAAATGTTTCAAGATACTATGCTAGATTTTGATAAAGATTCTTTTTCGAATTTGTATTCGTATTAATTACTATATAATTATGATTTATGTAACCTTACCTTGTAACTAAATAATATATGGGACTAAATCCTCTTTGTACACTTCTGTGGCTATGAATACCATTAACGTCACGTCACATGATATAATATGATGTAATATGGAAATTCAAAAACTTAAAACAATAACCACTATAAATAATACACTCTTGGGTGGAGGAGTATGAGAGAGAGAGAGAGAGAGAGAGAGAGAGAGAGAGAGAGAGAGAGAGAGAGAGAGAGAGAGAGAGAGAGAGCAAATAATGTCTGTAACAAATAGGAAATATGTTTCAATTGAATGCTTTTAATGGTTGCATAATGCGTGGATTTTTTAGTGATGATGCCGATGATGTTGATGTTGCCCATCACTATAACACCACTATTACACCACTATTACACCCACTCTTGATGTTTTCTTTTCCGCGCTTTCATTTCATTTGTAATGTCCGTTGGTCATAGTTTATAGTTCTCTATGAGCTTACTTAATCACATTGTATATTCTCAATAACCTGAGTGTGTTATTTTTACTTTCATCAAGTTTCTGTGCCTTAGTTAATTCTTACTTTATTGAGATAATCTAGTTATTTTAGATATTTAGATATTTTAGTTGTCAATGTTTGATGCACAATTTAAAATGGCCAAAGGCTGTATCTGTGTTCCAAATAAATAAACGTTAATACAAAAGTAAAATAAAATGACTCCCTTTAAATTCCGTAGTTAGTCGCAATTAAAAATAACATGAATTTTTCACGTTTATAGGGATATATCACTCTTTTTAGTGTAGTGGTTGACATTTCTTTGGACAACTCGCGATGTTTAATTTGCGCGGCTGGCTAACGTTACACAAAGTTCCGTTCCGTTAGAAGTTCCTCATCATTTGTAACACGAGTTTTGTGTACCTGTCTTTGATGATACTGGACCCACAGTGGCCTGTTTGATTCTCAAAGTAGCCCAGCTCTAACCATAAAGCGCGTTTTACCATAGGAAATTCATTAATTGAATTCACGACCAAATATTTGCGGTTCACCCAACTTAACCCGACATTCTACGGGGTTATATTCAATTTCAATTGATGTTTTACGTTATCTGAAAATCGAACGTTATTAACAGATGTCAGCTTTATGCCGAACTGAACTGAACTGAACTGTCACTGGAAGTGAGGTTTTACGATTCAATAAATACCAGGAATGGAATGTCTTTTCGTTTCACCATGTTTCACTTATAAGTGGATATAACACAGTGGGCACAAACGTTCGAAAAATATAAGAATGCAATAAAAATATCAACGATAAAAATTGCTGTAAAACACAGATTTGATTGTTATAATCGTTCATAATTTGGTTTTATAATTTCTTATCATTACATTTGTTGACAGAATGAGAGTAATAGTTTACATGTACGAGCCTGTACATGAACATGATCGGGTACCTTAATGATAATTTGATCAACATTTACATTTTTGTTCCAAAGATAGTTTTTATATTCCAAAATATGCATCCAATGGATCACAAAGTGAAAGAAAAATTAAAAATATAAACTGCACAACACAATTTGTAACTGTTTAAATACTGTTAGATCTCGCTGGATTTCATTGGTTAAAGGGGAACCTATATAGCTCCTAAACTAACGGTTATCCCAACTTGTGCAATAGTTACTTAGTTATTTTATTGAAATTAAATGTCAGTATAGAGCACAGTGCCCTCTTTAGCCTGATGATTGATGAAAAATGATGAAAAATGAGAAAGGGAGGAGGGGAAGCCTGGTACCGGCAAAGTAGCCTTCTCCGATCGAAAAGTACCAAGGGAACCATCGGCTTTACGTCTCATCCGAAAGGGCGGTGTAACTTTGACTAGTCATACAGGTTCCTGCACTAACCTGGACAGCCGAGCAGTTGACGAGAACAACGAAGCTGTTACACAAGCTTTTGAACCCTCCGACCTGCTCTAACCAACGGTTACTAGTGTATCGGAGGAGAGCGGTCACCCACCCTCCTCTTGACCTAGCCCGAGCTTCGGTGTTCGTACGGGAACCGGCTAAGCGACCGTGAATACACCTTTGGCTAATAGCTACTTAGTCAAAATTTGATTAAATGGATTCCAGTTGTCAATACTTAATTGAATATTAAGTAATTCAATAAACAGAAACACAGCACATGAAATCTAGTTAACGCCAGAGTCACTGCGCACCAATAACTCGATTGTCAGATAGTCTAGCTTTGAACATTGTCAAGATTGAATTATTATGCGCTTAACAATATTTGGCTGGTGACGTACGCGACCACACACCACTTAGTGCAGCAGAGTAATTAGTTGAACACAGCTCGGCCCATCATAACAGCTATGATTCACGTACAGATCAATGGATTGCGTAATTGCAGTATATGTATAGTTGATTGTACTGGATCTTGTGAATGAAGAAGCATCATCTGGACCCCATCACATGGGCGTATCCAGGAATTCACAATGGGGGGGGGGGGGGGGGGGAAATCACGCCGATCAGGTAGGGGTCTAGGGTGAAAGCCCCAGTCGCCGGAGGCGTTTTCGCATTGGGCGAAATTTTGTCTTTCATAAATTACGTTTTAAACGCCTGTTAACACGTTTCAGAATTGGACAAGGTCATATTGTAGGTTTAAGATAATGTAAGAATTATTACAAATTAAATAAAATAGAGAGAATATTTTTGTATAGTTAAAATGTTATCAATTAAATACACAAATAAATAAAGTTACCTTCTCCTTCTTACTTTCCTTCCTTCTCTCCGTGTATTTTTAAGATTAAATGTAAGTCCCGTATTGTTTCGAAATCATGTCTTTAAAAAATCATTGCAGGTTGAACGGCGGGCCACTGAGATTCTAATTGCCACAGGGTAAATTTAGCTGTGCTACTGCGCTTCATTGTCATTACGAGTTCAGAAACATGATATTCCATTGATTCCGGTAACACGATTGTTCTATACGAATAATGTAGAACGTTATCATTGAACTACCGCAATGATTCGCATAGCTGAAGAATAGCGCGATCCAATACGTTATTAGACAGTTGTTCTAAACCAGGGCCAACTGTGTGCGCCACAATCGCGTAGTTTAATGGGTTGGGGTGTCCGTGTCGTATCTTCAAAGCATGGGTAGAAATGAAAACCGCGTTTACAGGAGGTAAAACACAGTATTGACATGATGTGGATTAGTTTGGGTAAAATTGAATTTGTCTGTTTTTATTCACATTCTAAAAAATATTAAGTATCGTTGGATAAACACCATGTAGATTTTTAAGGGCAAAAGAGCTCTAACTTGGTAAATTAACATGTTTTTTATTGATAAGTTTATTTTGCGAACGTTTCAAATATTGAGAAAGTGATTCCTACGGTGAATTTGGCTTTGAATCAGCTAAACAATGAATTTGATAGCAGCTGTCAAATATTGTCATTGTTACCATTGTGATTTCAATAATTCACTAGCTCTAAATTCTAAAATGAATTACAGAAATAACACCGCTTAGAAACTATCAATCGTTCAACAACTTGAAGTAGTTTTTTTATAGTGGTAAAGATAGGCCTTAAAACGTATGTGTACTAGGTAACCGCACCGCGCGCTAGTGTCGCAGGGAAGCAGCCGTGTGCAAGCTGTACAATGCGTCTGCTTTAAGAGTTTCACTACTGAATACATTCTATACTGTGAGGTTACCGCTACGCTGCGCTAGTGTCGCAGGGAAGCAGCCGTGTGCAAGCTGTACAATGCGCCTGCTTTAGGAGTTTCACTACTGAATACATTCTATACTGTGAGGTTACCGCTACGCTGCGCTAGTGTCGCAGGGAAGCAGCCGTGTGCAAGCTGTACAATGCGCCTGCTTTAGGAGTTTCACTACTGAATACATTCTATACTGTGAGGTTACCGCTACGCTGCGCTAGTGTCGCAGGGAAGCAGCCGTGTGCAAGCTGTACAATGCGTCTGCTTTAGGATATTCACTACTGAATACATTCTATACTGTGAGGTTACCGCTACGCTGCGCTAGTGTCGCAGGGAAGCAGCCGTGTGCAAGCTGTACAATGCGTTTGCTTTAGGAGTTTCACTACTGAATACATTCTATACTGTGAGGTTACCGCTACGCTGCGCTAGTGTCACAGGGAAGCAGCCGTGTGCAAGCTGTACAATGCGTCTGCTTTAGGAGTTTCACTACTGAATACATTCTATACTGTGAGGTTGCCGCTACGCTGCGCTAGTGTCGCAGGGAAGCAGCCGTGTGCAAGCTGTACAATGCATCTGCCATAGGAGTGAAGCTACTGAATACATTCTATACTGTGAGGTTACCGCTCCGCTGCGCTAGTGTCACAGGGAAGCAGCCGTGTGCAAGCTGTACAATGCATCTGCTTTAGGAGTTTCACTACTGAATACATTCTATACTGTGAGGTTACCGCTACGCTGCGCTAGTGTCGCAGGGAAGCAGCTGTGTGCAAGCTGTACAATGCGTCTGCTTTAGGAGTTTCACTACTGGATACATTCTATACTGTGAGGTTACCGCTACGCTGCGCTAGTGTCGCAGGGAAGCAGCCGTGTGCAAGCTGTACAATGCGTCTGCTTTAGGAGTTTCACTACTGAATACATTCTATACTGTGAGGTTACCGCTACGCTGCGCTAGTGTCGCAGGGAAGCAGCCGTGTGCAAGCTGTACAATGCGTCTGCTTTAGGAGTTTCACTACTGAATACATTCTTTACTGTGAGGTTACCGCTACGCTGCGCTAGTGTCGCAGGGAAGCAGCCGTGTGCAAGCTGTACAATGCGTCTGCTTTAGGAGTTTCACTACTGAATACATTCTATACTGTGAGGTTACCGCTACGCTGCGCTAGTGTCGCAGGGAAGCAGCCGTGTGCAAGCTGTACAATGCGTCTGCTTTAGGAGTTTCACTACTGAATACATTCCATACTGTGAGGTTACCGCTACGCTGCGCTAGTGTCGCAGGGAAGCAGCCGTGTGCAAGCTGTACAATGCGTATGCTTTAAGAGTTTCACTACTGAATACATTCTATACTGTGAGGTTACCGCTACGCTGCGCTAGTGTCGCAGGGAAGCAGCCGTGTGCAAGCTGTACAATGCGTCTGCTTTAGGAGTTTCACTACTGAATACATTCTATACTGTGAGGTTACCGCTACGCTGCGCTAGTGTCGCAGGGAAGCAGCCGTGTGCAAGCTGTACAATGCGTCTGCTTTAGGAGTTTCACTACTGAATACATTCTATACTGTGAGGTTACCGCTACGCTGCGCTAGTGTCGCAGGGAAGCAGCCGTGTGCAAGCTGTACAATGCGTCTGCTTTAGGAGTTTCACTATTCAATACAATCTGTACTGTGATTCTACTGTTACGTCTTGTAGTGTGAATAATGAACTCTCTTAACGACTTTCAGCTACATTTGAAGTCATAAGCTAAAGCTATGTCTTATCGGGAAAGTCCGTGTGTATTAGAAATGAGAATTGGGTAGGGGAGCTGAAAACTCAATATTATTTTATTTCTAACGATCTCACACAACTTATTTTCCCTCCACTTGAAATCCTTTTCTACTCATTAAAAATACATTTACTTATTTTGTCGAGAGAAAAACGACTGTTATGACATGAAATAAACATACAATACTGAACGTCAACTGTACAGGATGGTCCCTTTTCAAGTCACTAACTGGGTGAGTGCTTGTATAGGTTCATATTCAGGAAAAAATATCCAAGGGATATGTCGATCTTCCTATGACTCCTACGGACCTACAACCTTCGATGTCGTCATTTAGTCAAGAATGCCGGTGACCGGAATCGAACCGGTAACCTCATGAATTAATTATAGTCTCTTTAGATAGAACTCACCCAACAGTTACTCTTTTGGTTCATACAATTTCTAGGATTAGTCACATTATTGTCAGAGTTTACCTTCTCAGCTACCCCGCACATTTTTTTTTTTTACTTAAAACGAGTTTACCACTACAATATCATCCCTTACCACAATTTTCGGCAACGTGATCGTGATCGGGATCGCAACCGTACAGGTTCCCGTTACAAACCACTACGATTTTACGATTAAGCTGTGGACAGCGCCATAAAAACCATGTAAGTTATGACTTTCACGATTTAAAGATTGCGATTACGATCACGATGCCGACTGATTGAAATTGAATGCCGACTGAAACGATGGTTCCCGGTCTTTATTACTGTTTGATATGTGGACATATCTAGGGTTTTACTTAGTTCACGAGTAATAGGACTGGAGCAGATTTATGAAGAGTTCTTTTCAATATTAATGATCTGTGTTTCGCGAAGAGATTCCCTCAACTCAAGAAAAGCAATCGTTAACCATCAGATAACAATAGGAAAAACTGCTGAAGCGTGGCTCAAAAACGAAGGTGAATTAAAATATCTAGGTATTGATCATCAGGCCATGTTGGTTGAATGGTTGAATCCGATGATCTCCGATCCCTGCTTGGAGAGTAATGAATCCAATTACGTGACGCCGACTACAAGGTGACTATTAATGAACAACTTCGTCATAATGGTCGATGTTTTCGAACACTCCCTATTTCCATTGACGAGTTCGATGTTTTAGTTTGAAGTTTTGATTTAAATTTTGGACATTGTAATCAGTATAGAACTTTCAATTAAATGTTTCGTGTTTTTTAATGTTTGGACTCTGAAATATTGATGGTTAAAGCGTAAAATAACATTCTTGATGCAGAAGTTATTTGTGTTCTGCTGGCAGTAGACGTAGTTGTAGTTCAAAGTTGTAATTTAATTAAGGGTGAACGTTGCAGAAAGAGCAATCGTAACAATTTCGATATTTTGAAAGTTTTTAAATTCAGTACTTAGCTAGGTGAAACAAAATCGGTAATAATGACTTTTTAAATATCTCGTAGCGATCTAAAGATATCAATAAAATACCGCTAATTTTGCGTGGTAGAACACCCACGCTACTCAATGCCGTTAAGATTCCCATAGTTCTACACGCCGGGTTGAGTTCAACATTTGGCAATGGTAAGATAAACTAGATCGCTGACCTGTGGGTCATCCTGTGTAAACAGGGCGTCGAAGGCGAACATCTTAGGCGCCGCGACGCCCACTCTCCTGTCTTCCGGCGCCGAGGATCCCCCACACGCAGCTGGGTCGAACAAGGTCACTTGCTTGCGGCGAGTGTCCGCGTTGAAGAAGGACGATGATGCTGGGACTCCCTCGGGCCCAAGGTCACTCGACGGCTCCTGGCCCCCCGACTCGCCTGAGGAACCGCATACTCGCAACATCACCTTCACCTGGAAAGGGATATAAACCCAACATTGAAGCGGCTTGAAAAGTTGGCTGTATGTTCTTTTACCCTGCAGAACACCCGATGTCAGTCTGTTAAATCTGCTGTCAAATGTTCTTAAATTGTCCCAAAGAATTTTCTCCTCTAGAGAATTTAGTGTTCTTTATGAAGTGAATGCGCTCTACGCAACGAAATATTGCATTTACGAATGTGTGAAAAAACGTCAGGAATCTGTAGTTTTTCGTCGAATTAGCGCCCATGAAAGGAGCAGGAGATAGGGATCCGAGGTCGGTATGCATGGGCTAGTATATTTTATTTGTAGTCCCTGTTGAGTGATGTAATTATAGTTATCCACAACTGACGTAACGACAACAAATTAGCCCTTCTTCTATCTTTCACAAGCCCAGAAGTTCAGTTGATGGATAAGCCATACGACGTAACGAGTAGCGTATAGCCAGTAGGGGGGCAGGGAGGGGGGAAGACTGACCCGCCCCCGACGAACCCCCGTAACTGAGCATGTTTAATAAAATATGAAAATCAAATATGTTTGTTAAGTTTGAATATGAGCAAACAATGTGGAATGTCTATCTATCTAGCTTATATTAATAGATTTGAAATAACGTGTACAGTTATTGATGCATTGAGTGAGTAAAAGGAAGAACGCAGGTCGTTATTCATTTTACCGTACCCATATAATTACAAGCATTGATTTTCAGTGCGGCAGAATTTCCATTTATTATTCGACTGACATGTTATGACGGCTCCGAAGTCACACTTTGCATGAATTTGCATACAAATGTAAAACAAGGAAACATTTTATTTTATATTTACATAACATAACAACCAAACCTTAACCTAAATATAAAGGAAAGAAATACAGTCAATATCCGAATATATGGAGCATGAAATACACTTACTTGTAAGCTCATTTGTAGAGAGATTATTGAAGTAGAAAGAGCCAAACCAACTTGTACACCCTTCCAACGGTCTTAAGCCTAGTTTGTAATCCCGCTACAGTGAGCTCACTTGCTGAAGCCAACTCTAACAGAATTTACTACTTCAAATGCAATAACAAGAAAATGTGGTACAGGCGTTCTCCCTTGATCTTGGCAGCACTTCGTATTTCTCATATTAGCATCATGCGTGCTCTGCTGGTAGCATTATTATAATCTGCTGAACACGATGGACTAGTTGAAACACAAACACATTTAAAAACTAATATGGTTTTACATGTACAACGAAAGAATTTGCATTCATAATAAAATATACAGCCAACAAACTAGCAGCAAGAATAAACACTAATTGAAAACAATTCTTCAAAGTTGTAAACACACCCCATGCATTTTGACAAGACTGACGGGTTAAATTATACACAGGTGGCATTAATGCATGCACTGTGAAACACTGGCTATGAGCTTATCCAGCTATCATTCAGATATGCATGCATTGCATGCGACAAGGATACTCCCAGTCCATTGCGACTGACAGATCAGGCTTTATGTTAATACACCCCCTGCCATGTCTATGACAACCCCTATCACGATAATATTACGACGGGATCCGCAATGGCAGAAAGATTGACAGATATTTACGGCACTGAAAATTTTCGAAAACTCAAAAGCGAGTGTATTTACACAAAATATATTCGGAAGAATTAATGAATAAATTTAGAAACCGCTGGTCTCAACAGTCAACGAGAAGTGACGTTTAAATTTCGTTTTGAAAATGTGCAGAGAGCACCGAAAACTCGTCAAAATAATGACGTAGGAAAATGGGAGAATAACAGGTTGTCAAGAGAGAACAATGTTACATCGAGGAAAATCATGCCGGAAACGGAAAGAGAATCTTTAATACAAAACTCGAACACACACACACACAAACACCATGGCAATGCTAAAACAGGGCATTCAGAACGGAAATACTACTACTACACTTTTCCTGAAACACCTGATGCTTTCGTCCTAGACAAGTGATTCGTGGCTAAACAGAAAACTATATTTTAAAATACCGTACGCCCATTGGTCACGAGTCACGGAGCACTTGTCTATGACGGACACGTCGTTACCGATAGAGGTGGCTCAGCGGTAAGACGCGAGACTCTAATTCGGGAGGTCGCCAGTTCGATTCCGGCCACCGGCAGTCCTGACTGAAGGTTTTTCCGAGGTTTTCCTCAGTCGTAAAAGCGAATGCTGGGATTGAGTCATACTATCAGTCCTCGGACAATCCTTCCCAACTATCCTAACACCCTAATAACCTAGTTAGTCACCTGAAGAGGGGCACATCAGGTAAAGCTGGTGTGAACCCTATAACAGGGATTCCTACAAAAAATTATTATTATTAACACGTCGTTAAGGTTGTTTCGGGACAAATGCATTAACAGATCCTGAAATACAATAGCTAATAATCCTCGTACATAACACGCACTTAAAAGAGACAAAACTAATATCAATATGGTCATTCCACAGCAACCTTGTGGACGCTGACGTCATTAGATACGTGAGACACTGGCCAACCAAATCTCCGTATTTGAAAAAGCCGCCCACTGATTGGCTCCGACGCATTCATCCATGACATCAGCATTCACAAGGTCGCTGTGGAACCAATTTACATGATCAATATAATGAATACCTGCCGCAGTGTTCGTAATGTTCGCTTGTAATTGTGTGGCTGACAATGAATCGATGTGTTGGTGGGAAATCAAGCAATGGAAGTCAACGAAAGCACTTCCACATTCCGCTATGTTGTTACTACCTCGTATTACTCCCTCACATTGCAGAACCAGAGAACAACTGGGGGAGGGGTAAGCTTTCCATGTAGGTATGAGAATGTCAATATATCATCTCCCATGGTGACGTAGCCCGTACTTAGAATGTCACGGGAGCTTAGTCGATATTCAGCGGCGTAGCCAGAGACCGATAGAGGCGGCTCAGCAGTAACACGCGCGACTCTAAATCGGGAGTCGCCAGTTCGATTCCGGCCACTGGTGCAATCCTGACTAGAGGTTTTTTCTGAGGTTTTCCTCAGTCGTTAAGCTGAATGTTGGGATTGGTTCCTACTAACAGCCCTCAGACATTCCTTCTCAACTATCCGAACACCTAAACATACCTATAGGCCTATAGTCATATCCATATCAAGAAGCTATTTTGGCTGCATGTCTCCCTATATTTGTCCTCCCATCGCATCTATTGGTAATATTACGAATTTCAATTAAGGATCAAAATTGAACATCACTTTTCTGATAAATTACATTCTAGCTCCGTAATGTATTTAAGGATTACATAAAATATGTTCTTCTGTAAAGAGTGCTTCTTGATATAGAAACAACTATTATAGTTGGTCACCTGAAGAGGGATCAGGTAAAGCTGGTGTGCACACAGTAGCAGGTATTCCGACGAAAAGTATTATTATTATTATTATTATTATTATTTTTATTATTATTATTATTATTATTATTATTATTATTATTATTATTATTATTATTATTATTATTATTATTATTATTATTATCTAAAGGGGCATTGGCTCTCCCATTACGCTATACTAGCCTAAATATGAATTAAAGTGGTAATTAAAAGGAAAAATGCTCTAAAATTGTGTTGATTTATTTTAAAGTGACTATACTTCATTATTCGGGACACTTTCCTTGATTTACTAAGAGAACAAATATTAGGAAAACACCCTAAACTAAATAACACCGAATATTGTATTCTGAAAAAATCCTAGAATGTTTCTTTAAGTCTATGAATGGTGTATTTCGTCAAACGGAAACACAAGAAAATGTCCATGCATGCATATTTAATAAGTTTTGTGTAGTGTGGCCTGTGGCCTGGGGGTGGGGCCACCCCTGGGATATGGAAATGAAGCCGGCGACGCGGTTAATGTTGAAATATCCACCCCTTAAGAGAAGTGGGGCGGGGCGGGGGCGGATTAAGGGGGCGGCCGAACCATCGTTAATCTAATTAGTACTAGGGATGTATGGGAATCTGGAGTCGCTAAGCCACACAATAATTGAAGCGGATATGGGCAACAGCTCCATTCTCAGAATTTGAAAATTCGATTATTTTCAATTGGGTTTCAAATTATATCGCTTAATTTACATAATTGACAAATAATTTTCGTCTTTGCAACATGATATTGAAGATGTTTTACTCGCCATCATTAACTAGACTCTCAGAGACGAGCGGAGGTATAATGTTACATTGAAGGTAAATATGGAAGTACCTGTAATTATGACTGGAGCGTAATTGATACAATCACGTCACTTAAAAAACGAAGTACTTTCGAATGAGCAGGAAAGAATCTGATGCAAAACGTTGAAAATAACAAGTTAAATAATTGCTTGAGCGCGCTCGCAAAAACAAGACGTGTTGTAGACTTGGTATAAGATATGGGCGAAGGCAAATAACAGAAGTGTCCATGCACGCAATAAGGGCTCAAGTTAAATACAATACGAACATTTATCCAATTAGTGCCACCCCTTCAAACGGCGCCCTCTCATTCCCCCCCCCCCCCCCCCCACCCAGCATGGACCACACACGCTCTCAGCCATGTCCTGATAATTTCACGAAATGACATCTAACATGACGTTTTGTTTCAATGTTCTAAACTATTCATGTCACCTTGTTTCGACACAGATAGCTGAGTGGAGGCGACGGGAGGCTCAGGGCTAGGGGAATCCCTCTAAACTATCATGTTCTAAACTATTCATGTCACCTTGTTTCGACACAGATAGCTGAGTGGAGGCGACGGGAGGCTCAGGGCTAGGGGAATCCCTCTAAACTATCATGTTCTAAACTATTCATGTCACCTTGTTTCGACACAGATAGCTGAGTGGAGGCGACGGGAGGCTCAGGGCTAGGGGAATCCCTCTAAACTATCATGTTCAAAACTATTCATGTCACCCTGTTTCGACACAGATAGCTGAGTGGAGGCGACGGGAGGCTCAGGGCTAGGGGAATCCCTCTAAACTATCATGTTCTAAACTATTCATGTCACCCTGTTTCGACACAGATAGCTGAGTGGAGGCGACGGGAGGCTCAGGGCTAGGGGAATCCCTCTAAACTATCATGTTCTAAACTATTCATGTCACCCTGTTTCGACACAGATAGCTGAGTGGAGGCGACGGGAGGCTCAGGGCTAGGGGAATCCCTCTAAACTATCATGTTCTAAACTATTCATGTCACCCTGTTTCGACACAGATAGCTGAGTGGAGGCGACGGGAGGCTCAGGGCTAGGGGAATCCCTCTAAACTATCATGTTCTAAACTATTCATGTCACCCTGTTTCGACACAGATAGCTGAGTGGAGGCGACGGGAGGCTCAAGGCTAGGGGAATCCCTCTAAACTATCATGTTCTAAACTATTCATGTCACCCTGTTTCGACACAGATAGCTGAGTGGAGGCGACGGGAGGCTCAGGGCTAGGGGAATCCCTCTAAACTAAACTATCATGTTCTAAACTATTCATGTCACCTTGTTTCGACACAGATAGCTGAGTGGAGGCGACGGGAGGCTCAGGGCTAGGGGAATCCCTCTAAACTATCATGTTCTAAACTATTCATGTCACCTTGTTTCGACACAGATAGCTGAGTGGAGGCGACGGGAGGCTCAGGGCTAGGGGAATCCCTCTAAACTATCATGTTCTAAACTATTCATGTCACCTTGTTTCGACACAGATAGCTCAGTGGAGGCGACGGGAGGCTCAGGGCTAGGGGAATCCCTCTAAACTATCATGTTCTAAACTATTCATGTCACCTTGTTTCGACACAGATAGCTGAGTGGAGGCGACGGGAGGCTCAGGGCTAGGGGAATCCCTCTAAACTATCATGTTATAAACTATTCATGTCACCTTGTTTCGACACAGATAGCTCAGTGGAGGCGACGGGAGGCTCAGGGCTAGGGGAATCCCTCTAAACTATCATGTTCTAAACTATTCATGTCACCTTGTTTCGCCACAGATAGCTGAGTGGAGGCGACGGGAGGCTCAGGGCTAGGGGAATCCCTCTAAACTATCATGTTCTAAACTATTCATGTCACCCTGTTTCGACACAGATAGCTGAGTGGAGGCGACGGGAGGCTCAGGGCTAGGGGAATCCCTCTAAACTATCATGTTCTAAACTATTCATGTCACCTTGTTTCGCCACAGATAGCTGAGTGGAGGCGACGGGAGGCTCAGGGCTAGGGGAATCCCTCTAAACTATCATGTTCTAAACTATTCATGTCACCTTGTTTCGACACAGATAGCTCAGTGGAGGCGACGGGAGGCTCAGGGCTAGGGGAATCCCTCTAAACTATCATGTTCTAAACTATTCATGTCACCTTGTTTCGACACAGATAGCTGAGTGGAGGCGACGGGAGGCTCAGGGCTAGGGGAATCCCTCTAAACTATCATGTTATAAACTATTCATGTCACCTTGTTTCGACACAGATAGCTCAGTGGAGGCGACGGGAGGCTCAGGGCTAGGGGAATCCCTCTAAACTATCATGTTCTAAACTATTCATGTCACCTTGTTTCGCCACAGATAGCTGAGTGGAGGCGACGGGAGGCTCAGGGCTAGGGGAATCCCTCTAAACTATCATGTTCTAAACTATTCATGTCACCCTGTTTCGACACAGATAGCTGAGTGGAGGCGACGGGAGGCTCAAGGCTAGGGGAATCCCTCTAAACTATCATGTTATAAACTATTCATGTCACCTTGTTTCGACACAGATAGCTGAGTGGAGGCGACGGGAGGCTCAGGGCTAGGGGAATCCCTCTAAACTATCATGTTCTAAACTATTCATGTCACCTTGTTTCGACACAGATAGCTGAGTGGAGGCGACGGGAGGCTCAAGGCTAGGGGAATCCCTCTAAACTATCATGTTCTAAACTATTCATGTCACCTTGTTTCGACACAGATAGCTGAGTGGAGGCGACGGGAGGCTCAGGGCTAGGGGAATCCCTCTAAACTATCATGTTCTAAACTATTCATGTCACCTTGTTTCGACACAGATAGCTGAGTGGAGGCGACGGGAGGCTCAGGGCTAGGGGAATCCCTCTAAACTATCATGTTCTAAACTATTCATGTCACCCTGTTTCGACACAGATAGCTGAGTGGAGGCGACGGGAGGCTCAGGGCTAGGGGAATCCCTCTAAACTAAACTATCATGTTCTAAACTATTCATGTCACCCTGTTTCGACACAGATAGCTGAGTGGAGGCGACGGGAGGCTCAGGGCTAGGGGAATCCCTCTAAACTATCATGTTCTAAACTATTCATGTCACCCTGTTTCGACACAGATAGCTGAGTGGAGGCGACGGGAGGCTCAGGGCTAGGGGAATCCCTCTAAACTATTATGTTCTAAACTATTCATGTCACCCTGTTTCGCCACAGATAGCTGAGTGGAGGCGACGGGAGGCTCAGGGCTAGGGGAATCCCTCTAAACTATCATGTTCTAAACTATTCATGTCACCCTGTTTCGACACAGATAGCTGAGTGGAGGCGACGGGAGGCTCAGGGCTAGGGGAATCCCTCTAAACTATTATGTTCTAAACTATTCATGTCACCCTGTTTCGACACAGATAGCTGAGTGGAGGCGACGGGAGGCTCAGGGCTAGGGGAATCCCTCTAAACTATCATGTTCTAAACTATTCATGTCACCCTGTTTCGACACAGATAGCTGAGTGGAGGCGACGGGAGGCTCAGGGCTAGGGGAATCCCTCTAAACTATCATGTTCTAAACTATTCATGTCACCTTGTTTCGCCACAGATAGCTGAGTGGAGGCGACGGGAGGCTCAGGGCTAGGGGAATCCCTCTAAACTATCATGTTCTAAACTATTCATGTCACCCTGTTTCGACACAGATAGCTGAGTGGAGGCGACGGGAGGCTCAGGGCTAGGGGAATCCCTCTAAACTAAACTATCATGTTCTAAACTATTCATGTCACCCTGTTTCGACACAGATAGCTGAGTGGAGGCGACGGGAGGCTCAAGGCTAGGGGAATCCCTCTAAACTAAACTATCATGTTCTAAACTATTCATGTCACCTTGTTTCGACACAGATAGCTGAGTGGAGGCGACGGGAGGCTCAGGGCTAGGGGAATCCCTCTAAACTAAACTATCATGTTCTAAACTATTCATGTCACCTTGTTTCGACACAGATAGCTGAGTGGAGGCGACGGGAGGCTCAGGGCTAGGGGAATCCCTCTAAACTAAACTATCATGTTCTAAACTATTCATGTCACCTTGTTTCGACACAGATAGCTGAGTGGAGGCGACGGGAGGCTCAGGGCTAGGGGAATCCCTCTAAACTATCATGTTCTAAACTATTCATGTCACCTTGTTTCGACACAGATAGCTGAGTGGAGGCGACGGGAGGCTCAGGGCTAGGGGAATCCCTCTAAACTATCATGTTCTAAACTATTCATGTCACCCTGTTTCGACACAGATAGCTGAGTGGAGGCGACGGGAGGCTCAGGGCTAGGGGAATCCCTCTAAACTATCATGTTCTAAACTATTCATGTCACCCTGTTTCGACACAGATAGCTGAGTGGAGGCGACGGGAGGCTCAAGGCTAGGGGAATCCCTCTAAACTATCATGTTCTAAACTATTCATGTCACCTTGTTTCGACACAGATAGCTGAGTGGAGGCGACGGGAGGCTCAGGGCTAGGGGAATCCCTCTAAACTATCATGTTCTAAACTATTCATGTCACCCTGTTTCGACACAGATAGCTGAGTGGAGGCGACGGGAGGCTCAAGGCTAGGGGAATCCCTCTAAACTATCATGTTCTAAACTATTCATGTCACCCTGTTTCGACACAGATAGCTGAGTGGAGGCGACGGGAGGCTCAGGGCTAGGGGAATCCCTCTAAACTATCATGTTCTAAACTATTCATGTCACCCTGTTTCGACACAGATAGCTGAGTGGAGGCGACGGGAGGCTCAGGGCTAGGGGAATCCCTCTAAACTAAACTATCATGTTCTAAACTATTCATGTCACCTTGTTTCGACACAGATAGCTGAGTGGAGGCGACGGGAGGCTCAGGGCTAGGGGAATCCCTCTAAACTATCATGTTCTAAACTATTCATGTCACCTTGTTTCGACACAGATAGCTGAGTGGAGGCGACGGGAGGCTCAAGGCTAGGGGAATCCCTCTAAACTATCATGTTCTAAACTATTCATGTCACCCTGTTTCGACACAGATAGCTGAGTGGAGGCGACGGGAGGCTCAGGGCTAGGGGAATCCCTCTAAACTATCATGTTCTAAACTATTCATGTCACCCTGTTTCGCCACAGATAGCTGAGTGGAGGCGACGGGAGGCTCAGGGCTAGGGGAATCCCTCTAAACTATCATGTTCTAAACTATTCATGTCACCCTGTTTCGACACAGATAGCTGAGTGGAGGCGACGGGAGGCTCAAGGCTAGGGGAATCCCTCTAAACTATCATGTTCTAAACTATTCATGTCACCCTGTTTCGACACAGATAGCTGAGTGGAGGCGACGGGAGGCTCAGGGCTAGGGGAATCCCTCTAAACTAAACTATCATGTTCTAAACTATTCATGTCACCCTGTTTCGACACAGATAGCTGAGTGGAGGCGACGGGAGGCTCAGGGCTAGGGGAATCCCTCTAAACTATCATGTTCTAAACTATTCATGTCACCCTGTTTCGACACAGATAGCTGAGTGGAGGCGACGGGAGGCTCAGGGCTAGGGGAATCCCTCTAAACTATTATGTTCTAAACTATTCATGTCACCCTGTTTCGCCACAGATAGCTGAGTGGAGGCGACGGGAGGCTCAGGGCTAGGGGAATCCCTCTAAACTAAACTATCATGTTCTAAACTATTCATGTCACCCTGTTTCGACACAGATAGCTGAGTGGAGGCGACGGGAGGCTCAGGGCTAGGGGAATCCCTCTAAACTATCATGTTCTAAACTATTCATGTCACCCTGTTTCGACACAGATAGCTGAGTGGAGGCGACGGGAGGCTCAAGGCTAGGGGAATCCCTCTAAACTATCATGTTCTAAACTATTCATGTCACCCTGTTTCGACACAGATAGCTGAGTGGAGGCGACGGGAGGCTCAGGGCTAGGGGAATCCCTCTAAACTAAACTATCATGTTCTAAACTATTCATGTCACCCTGTTTCGACACAGATAGCTGAGTGGAGGCGACGGGAGGCTCAGGGCTAGGGGAATCCCTCTAAACTATCATGTTCTAAACTATTCATGTCACCTTGTTTCGACACAGATAGCTGAGTGGAGGCGACGGGAGGCTCAGGGCTAGGGGAATCCCTCTAAACTATCATGTTCTAAACTATTCATGTCACCTTGTTTCGACACAGATAGCTCAGTGGAGGCGACGGGAGGCTCAGGGCTAGGGGAATCCCTCTAAACTATCATGTTCTAAACTATTCATGTCACCTTGTTTCGACACAGATAGCTCAGTGGAGGCGACGGGAGGCTCAGGGCTAGGGGAATCCCTCTAAACTATCATGTTCTAAACTATTCATGTCACCTTGTTTCGCCACAGATAGCTGAGTGGAGGCGACGGGAGGCTCAGGGCTAGGGGAATCCCTCTAAACTATCATGTTCTAAACTATTCATGTCACCCTGTTTCGACACAGATAGCTGAGTGGAGGCGACGGGAGGCTCAGGGCTAGGGGAATCCCTCTAAACTATCATGTTCTAAACTATTCATGTCACCCTGTTTCGACACAGATAGCTGAGTGGAGGCGACGGGAGGCTCAGGGCTAGGGGAATCCCTCTAAACTATCATGTTCTAAACTATTCATGTCACCTTGTTTCGACACAGATAGCTGAGTGGAGGCGACGGGAGGCTCAGGGCTAGGGGAATCCCTCTAAACTATCATGTTCTAAACTATTCATGTCACCCTGTTTCGACACAGATAGCTGAGTGGAGGCGACGGGAGGCTCAGGGCTAGGGGAATCCCTCTAAACTATCATGTTCTAAACTATTCATGTCACCCTGTTTCGACACAGATAGCTGAGTGGAGGCGACGGGAGGCTCAGGGCTAGGGGAATCCCTCTAAACTATCATGTTCTAAACTATTCATGTCACCTTGTTTCGACACAGATAGCTGAGTGGAGGCGACGGGAGGCTCAGGGCTAGGGGAATCCCTCTAAACTATCATGTTCTAAACTATTCATGTCACCTTGTTTCGACACAGATAGCTGAGTGGAGGCGACGGGAGGCTCAGGGCTAGGGGAATCCCTCTAAACTATCATGTTCTAAACTATTCATGTCACCCTGTTTCGACACAGATAGCTCAGTGGAGGCGACGGGAGGCTCAGGGCTAGGGGAATCCCTCTAAACTATCATGTTCTAAACTATTCATGTCACCCTGTTTCGACACAGATAGCTCAGTGGAGGCGACGGGAGGCTTAGGGTTAATGGGGAATCCTTTTAAAGTATAACCCCCCCTCCCCATGATAATTCTAGGAATCACATGAAATAGCCTACACAAGTTTTAGTGTCAGTTTATAACAAATGGTAGCCTATCAATTATAACAAGGTATATAATTTGTTTTGTGAAAGGGAATTATTATAATTTTCGTACAAATCCCGGTTGGAGAAGGCACACCATGGTTATGCCTCTTTCAGGTGACTAAATGGGCATATTAGGGTATTTGGATTGGAAATAAATGTCCGAGGGCTGTAAATATAAATAAATCCCAGCCTTCGCCTTTTGACTGAGAAAAACGTCGAGAAAAACCTTCAGTCGGTACCGGAATCGTACCGGGGACATCCCGAATTAGAGTCTCGCTTTTCTATCGGTATGATAATCTAGAGCAAAATGGTCGTTTCAATATTATTTTACCTTCTAATTTTATATCTTGCTGTATATAAGTATGAGTGTGATAAGCGACTGTTCACTTATGCTTGATATACAGAGCTGGGTTTATGTACCTTTCAAAGTGGTTTGAAGATGAAGGTAGAAGAGAGTAGACTTCGCTTTATGCCAATATTAAGGTAGACTGTTGGCGTATGGCGAGAGGGCATACTTTTGCGCTTAGCCGTCATTCACCCTGTAGTGCTTACCCTAGAGTATTGCTTTAGGCAGTGCAGTGAAAGGGTTGGAGAGTGGAGTGAACTGTACGAAACGGGTTCTATAGTCCGCTGTCCGTAGCTACGGCCATTACTACGGGTCTCGCAGTCCGCTGTCCGCTGTCCGTAGCTACGGCTATTACTGCGGGTCCTATAGTACGCTGTCCGTAGCTACGGCCATTACTACGGGTCCTATAGTCCGCTGTCCGCTGTCCGTAGCTACGGCTATTACTACGGGTCCTATAGTCCGCTGTCCGCTGTCCGTAGCTACGGCCATTACTACGGGTCCTATAGTCCGCTGTCTGCTGTCCGTAGCTACGGCTATTACTACGGGTCCTATAGTCCGCTGTCCGCTGTCCGTAGCTACGGCCATTACTACGGGTCCTATAGTCCGCTGTCCGCTGTCCGTAGCTACGGCCATTACTACGGGTCCTATAGTCCGCTGTCCGCGGTCCGTTGCTACAGCCATTACTACGGGTCCTATAGTCCGCTGTCCGCTCTCCGTAGCTACGGCCATTACTACGGGTCCTACAGTCCGCTGTCCGCTGTCCGTAGCTACGGCCATTATTACGGGTCCTATAGTACGCTGTCCGCTGTCCGTAGCTACGGCTATTACTACGGATCCTATAGTACGCTGTCCGCTGTCCGTAGCTACGGCCATTACTACGGGTCCTATAGTCCGCTGTTCGCTGTCCGTAGCTACGGCCATTACTACGGGTCCTATAGTCCGCTGTCCACTGTCGGCTGTCCGCTGTCCGTAGCTACGGCCATTACTATGGGTCCTATAGTACGCTGTCCGCTGTCCGTAGCTACGGCTATTACTATGGGTCCTATAGTACGCTGTCCGCTGTCCGTAGCTACGGCTATTACTACGGGTCCTACAGTACGCTGTCCGCTGTCCGTAGCTACGGCTATTACTACGGGTCCTATAGTACGCTGTCCGCTGTCCGCTGTCCGTAGCTACGGGTATTACTACGGGTCCTATAGTACGCTGTCCGTAGCTACGGCCATTACTACGGGTCCTATAGTACGCTGTCCGCTGTCCGTAGCTACGGCTATTACTACGGGTCCTATAGTCCGCTGTCCGTAGCTACGGCCATTACTACGGGTCCTATAGTCCGCTGTCCGCTGTCCGTAGCTACGGCCATTACTACGGGTCCTATAGTACGCTGTTCGCTGTCCGCTGTCCGTAGCTACGGCCATTACTACGGGTCCTATAGTCCACTGTCCGCTGTCCGTAGCTACGGCCATTACTACGGGTCATATAGTCCGCTGTCCGCTGTCCGTAGCTACGGCTATTACTACGGGTCCTATAGTCCGCTGTCCGCTGTCCGTAGCTACGGCCATTACTACGGGTCCTATAGTCCGCTGTCCGCTGTCCGCTGTCCGCTGTCCGCTGTAGCTACGGCTATTACTACGGGTCCTATAGTCCGCTGTCCGCTGTCCGTAGCTACGGCTATTACTACGGGTCCTATAGTACGCTGTCCGCTGTCCGTAGCTACGGCCATTACTACGGGTCCTATAGTACGCTGTCCGCTGTCCGTAGCTACGGCCATTACTACGGGTCCTATAGTACGCTGTCCGCTGTCCGTAGCTACGGCTATTACTACGGGTCCTATAGTCCGCTGTCCGCTGTCCGTAGCTACGGCCATTACTACGGGTCCTATAGTACGCTGTCCGCTGTCCGTAGCTACGGCTATTACTACGGGTCCTATAGTCCGCTGTCCGCTGTCCGTAGCTACGGCCATTACTACGGGTCCTATAGTACGCTGTCCGCTGTCCGTAGCTACGGCCATTACTACGGATCCTATAGTCCGCTGTCCGCTGTCCGTAGCTACGGCCATTACTACGGGTCCTATAGTACGCTGTCCGCTGTCCGTAGCTACGGCTATTACTACGGGTCCTATAGTCCGCTGTCCGCTGTCCGTAGCTACGGCTATTACTACGGGTCCTATAGTCCGCTGTCCGCTGTCCGTAGCTACGGCTATTACTACGGGTCCTATAGTCCGCTGTCCGCTGTCCGTAGCTACGGCTATTACTACGGGTCCTATAGTCCGCTGTCCGCTGTCCGTAGCTACGGCTATTACTACGGGTCCTATAGTCCGCTGTCCGCTGTCCGTAGCTACGGCTATTACTACGGGTCCTATAGTCCGCTGTCCGCTGTCCGTAGCTACGGCTATTACTACGGGTCCTATAGTCCGCTGTCCGCTGTCCGTAGCTACGGCCATTACTACGGGTCCTATAGTCCGCTGTCCGCTGTCCGTAGCTACGGCCATTACTACGGGTCCTATAGTCCGCTGTCCGTAGCTACGGCTATTACTACGGGTCCTATAGTCCGCTGTCCGCTGTCCGTAGCTACGGCCATTACTACGGGTCCTATAGTCCGCTGTCCGCTGTCCGTAGCTACGGCTATTACTACGGGTCCTATAGTCCGCTGTCCGCTGTCCGTAGCTACGGCCAGTCAGCTACTGTGGTAAACAGTATGCGTGTCTGATGCAGCAAGCGAGAGAATTTCAGGTTTTCTCTACGTATTTTTAAAACAACCTTTAAAATCGAAATTGTGGTTAGATAGCGCAGCTAGATATTATTATTGCAACAAATAACGTAAGAAAATATATGCCAAATTAATTATTTCTGGATAAAATCATATAATACAATAATATCTCAATATCAGATTTAAATAAAAGGAATTTAGTTTTCATATATTTTATTTCGTTATCTGTAGACTTAGATAGTATTTAGCTGCGCTGTCTTACCACAATAACGATTTTAAAACTTGTTTTAAAGATACAAACAGGAAATCGTAAGTTCTCACTCTTTTCTGCCAGAGACTCCTCCAATCACCGAAGAGGACTAAAAACCTTTCCATTGATCAGCAACGGTAACAGTCTAAATCCCTTTAATGTCAAATAACACAGTGACGTGATATACCGGGCTTTATTAAGATAAACCCTTTTTCAAGTTAACTTAACACGTAGTCGGCTAACTAAAAGGAATTATTGATAAAATCAAACAAAACACCAAAGCTGTGTAAGCAGACGTTAAACCATAAAGTGTAAAACTGATATGTAAATAAGGTTGCGTTTGTCTTGTAGTACCTTCAGTTAATTAAGTAGACAATATCTTGTCCGTATAGTGTAGCCATGTTCCCTACACGCATGCAAAGGGGCTGGCATCTAATTCAATGAGGTGAAATAGAGATCTTTATTGAAGGTGTAAAAGCCTACTGCACTGTTTGTTTTCCATTAACTAACTAGAGAGTCGGTGCTCTTACGCGCTACGCTTCGCCCGCCTGCCTGCCTGGGCACGAAGATAAACGTTATTAGGATCACGTGTTAAACATTGACGATCCCTTTCAACAACAACAACCATCTAGTATATTGACGTAGCGTAATTTATTCAAACCTTTACAGGATTGTAGCCATCAGTCAGTTCACATTCAGGGTATATCTATAGTGCGTGCCGCTACGTCTAAATCTAACCCTTGACATCTTAGAAGTGAATAATAAATCAATGAATGATGCAGTTTTATTGGAGATAAGGGATGGCTTGTGTAGTTACAGATAGAGTTGTCTGTGCTATCCAACTGACCATAAGCATACTTACTACATTTTTAGTAAAAATACATATACACTTACATATTATACATATACAAATATTATACACAAACACTTTTTTAAATAGTGTTATATAAAGATAGTTTTGTAAAGGGTTGGTCAAAGTCTTAAGAATTAGGGGTACTTTCAGTCTTACAATGTCCCAATAACTACTTATTCGTCGAAAAGTTTGTTTTCTCTATGGCAACCACCAATCAAAACCCTTGAAATCCTCCAAATAGCTTAATTGCTACAAAAAACTTCTTATTAGGAGATTGTAAGACCGGCTCTAAATTTAAATTTTTTAAAATTATATCTCAAGGATCCAAAACGGGGGGCATTGTCAACTGTGGTTTGGTAAACCCTACATGCTGGGTTATGATTATGAATATATACATTGTTGTTATAGTCAGTAGTTCTTTTGATTAATTAGTAATACAAATTTATAACGAACAAAAATCCATACTGATTATAATGTTAGAAACATTTATCATTGAGTAGTCTGTAGCACTTACCAAACCACATGTTGTGCCATGTTCCCAGATTCTCGATTTCGTCTGACATTCATGAGATATAAAAATATACACAGTTTGCTAAAACGCTGGAAGTAAAAGGTTTTCGGGAACCGAGTGGAATGTGAGAGGCATATGGATCGTGTTACCGTGTACGTTATGTGGCCACTCCGAGAACAGAGTTACTTTATGGAAGTCTATTTCAATGCGTCGTCATATTTTCAACTCATTTATCCTCAACTTAGTTTCACAACCAAGACTTTTTTCATTAACTTTGCTATGACATTATTGGACTCAAAGTATTGTATAATGAAGCCCATTACAAGAACGACAATAATTATTGTAGACTCTCATAACTATTCAATTACATATCATTTGTTGTTTTACCCAACAACTGTGTTCGATAAAGGGAACATTATTTTAAATATTATTTTTTATTTCGCATTCTTATATTTTTATTATTTTTTTTTTACATCTATAGTATTGTATGTTAGTCTACAATAAGCATTTTGTTTTATGTGGGATTTGTTTGACATATTGTTTCAAGCCGTGAGATAGCTACGCCCGTGGCTCTCTCTATACGGAGTGTGGGGTACAGTGAAATTTGCTGCCATTTCCCAGGGTGTACAAGTCAGGCAACATGCTTTCCATGTTACCGTCAATCCGATACGTCTTGTGTTGCGCGCAAGTGAGACTACCGCACTGGGGCTGGAGGCTGAAGTGGTGGGGGACTTTAAGTGATTTGGTTGCAATCCAAAGCCGATAGGAAAAGCACGAAGTGTAAAGATGGTTTACAAGTTTTTCTACTTAACAAGAAAATCAATGATTAAGAAAAAAATCTCAGTTTTGAGGTCGCAGAGAAAGGCAAAATGCTTGCGCTACATATCCGACTTAAATAACTGAACTACTGGTGCAAATTCTTACGAGTTAGTGGTGTTCTTTCACAATCGTGACCTTTAATACTTTCTTCCATAAATATTATTGTTTACGTTTTTTTTAAATCATCAATTAATTCAACTTTCAATAGGAGAAATTTACTATAATATATTGTTTTATCAATGGCTACGTATAAAGTATGAAAGTTTGTATATTTACTTCAATTTTGTTTAAAATTGATAGATATTTTAAAACAACTGGTTGGTTAGATTTTGGACATATGTTAGTACTACTCACATTTACGGAGAAGTATGAATATATTTTTACAATTTCTAGAACCATGAGTCACAAGAATAATTGGTATTTGAACAAACGAATCCCAAATGTAAACCATAAAACATCTGTTCAGGCATTTGACCCACAGAGACGTCAAATAGTAGCTGAAGTGGCGACAGAGCCAAACACATGTTTTAACTTACTTTGTTCACTTATCAAATAAATGTAAAATAAGAATACAAAACTTCGTAGGGGTAAAGTGGTTCCACAGCAACTTTGTGAACGCTAACATCATAGATGAGTGAGTCGAGGGAAATCAGCGGGGGGGCGGCGAAGGCCAGCTGTCACCAGGAATGTTCTGATGTTTCAATAATGTATTATATAAGTTAGTATTTGTGGAAACGATATGAAGGATAAACGTGAAATGCAAAAGGGCACGTATTGAACAATAAAAAAGACAAGTAAGCTAACATATTTGAACTAATTGAAACGTATAGAAGTTAACGAGTTAAAGCAGATTTAATATAAGTCAGGCAGAATAACTCCCCTTCCTTCTGAAATGAGAGCCACTAGGCTATCTTTGTTTACCCGGGAACCATGTTGTTAAAGACAAGCAATCCGACGAGGGATAAGATACACTCAACCAGCTCCAGTAAATTCATTTATGTCTGCCACTATAAAATTATCATAATCCGTTTCCAGGGCGGCTGAATTTTACTACTATTAAGAGTTGGTAGTAAATTTTGTAACGTATTTCATTTTACGAGCTCATCTTAAGGTCTTAAAGGCCTTCCACTCTCTTGCAGACTCACATTCATTTTGTTGACTCATTTTACGATCGTTTTGTATGTAGAGGGGTGTTGAGAGGGGAAGGTACTGCTATGAATTTTAAAATTAAGTTTTTAGATTTTGAGAACAATATTCGGAGAAAATATGTATCGCATGTAACGATCAGACACCTTTTAACTTACACCTCAAAAGTTACAACCAAAACATGTGTTAACCCGCTGGATAGTAGCGAGCGCATCTCACGTCAGGTAGCTTATTACAGGGGCAACACCTACAACAGAATAACCCTACTCGACCTTGCAATATTAAATCACGCTTAATTAACGGAATTTTAATGATATCTCAAGACCGCTTCAAGATATTGAAAAAGCAATTCAAACCGGCGTTTTGGTTTTGTCCCAGCTAAACGACGAATTTAAATACTGTGATTGTAACGATTGTAATTTCTTTAATCAGTTCAAAAATGTATAATTATTCATTACATGAAATATAAGAGTCGTAACAATTACAATGTTTAAAAGTTTCTGTAACAAAACCAAATCGACAGTATGAATCGCTTTTCGTGACATTGAGGGCCACAATTTACTTAGTTATCTGTGCCAGGGCCATTTAATATGACTCAATCTCAGCACTCGTCGTTTGAACGAAGAAAATCTTTCAAAAATCCTTCACTCAGAAGGACAATTGCTGGTGACCGCTATCAAACCGGCGACCTCCCGAACTAGAGTATCGCGTCTTACCACTGAGGTACCGATAGAGGTGGCTCACCTCTATCGGTACTAGCGTTGACATTCTGGAGTAAGTTATAACTTCTAGCTGATACATATCAATCATAAATTACCTATAATGATTACTAGGTTGTAGTATCAAGAATTAGTTAAATAATTAGGTAACACGAGATATTTCCTGAAACAATCAACCGTTGGATCTAACTGGTACTTAAGGTGAGGGTAAGCGCCGGGCTAGTTGCGTGCCGCGCCGCTAGGATCGCCTCCTAACACGCGCGCGTCGCGCCAGCTCCTTCGCACGCTACGCGCAACTCAAACCAACACAATTATTACTCTCAGCTCAGGAATATAATATAATAAGAGGTGTTTTTAATCTTTTTTCTTTAAATAAGTTTTAGTGCGGAAGACTTAGCCTTCTGTTTTCTTATTTTAGTTATATCATACAAATTATGTCAGACGTATATGTAATAGACACTAACATAGTAAGTAGTAGAACGTTCTATCGTCAAACACAATAAAAACAAAGGAATCAACCAACATTTTATTTGTTTCGTTGACTAATCCTGAAAGCTGAAAGTAACCAACCCATCAAAATGTAACATTTTTAAAACTATCGTGTTCTCCTTAAAATTCTGTTAAAATCAATGTGTTTAATAATATGATATTGTAGCGTCGTGATTGAATATTAATTCTGATTTAATTATCGTGAGCAATACTAAAACCTCAGTAACAAGATATCCAATAATTCCGCATAACTATACCTCCAATTATTACCCATCGACAAACTGAATCGTGAGGTCGTACGCATGGAGTCGATGCTGGCATCATAATATCTGTGGATTGGACATCAACCAGATGAATTTAATTACAGTATCGCTATTTAGCTGCGGTAGCTCAAATGGAAAAAGACGATAGCTGCATCTGTTGGGGTCTTGTACAGAGATTTAATAGTAGAAATAATAGTGCCAGGGCAATCAAACATCCAACGTTACCTTGAAATTCCCAACAGCAAAATACGAAGTGCCCCCCCCCCCCCCCCCCCCCCCTCCCTCCCAACAAAACAAAAATACCATTACATTCTCAAGTCTAGGGATGGCATTTAAATATTAGTTTACTTTTTGATGATTTGACGCATTTTAAAGGAATTGTAACCGACATAAATCGGGAGATCCGCAGGATAGGTCGACATGTTTTATCATCTTCCGTAGAACGTCAGAGCTGAAACGACCCATTGCTTGAAGCCGTCTGCATAGAATCACACTCAGTGTATGCATACAAACAACGCGGATAGTAACTATAACTATACAAGGTTATCGTTGCATTAGAGTGTCAACACATGCATACGACCTCTTAATCAAGTTCTACTGAAGAGCAACTGAAATATTAACACACATCCAACACTGGGGGCTGAATTCAGAAGACTGATTTTACTTCCTCTTAAGATTTCATATACTAGGCAAACATTAGCGAGGGCGAAAGACGGGCCTACATAGTTTGGTTATGCTTTAGTGAGAACACTGATATTAGTTTTGTACTTCCAGCCGTCCAACCTATTGTGCGCTTCGTCATTTCTTGTTAATATTGACGAACAGTTCGAGACACCGAAAGGTTATGAAACGTTTTATGACTATGTGAGCGAAAATAGGTATTTAAGCGATTTCTTGGAAACACATTCCTTATTGTTCAAAATAATAACCTATTCGGGGACAATCGCAGAGAAATAACTATTTCGCAACTAAATCAAAATGTACAGTTATAAAACTAATTGTTCAGCTGATACACAACCAAATTTTGCTTAGGAATCACTTTTACATCCACTATCTTGAAGCGTTCTCAAGACATTGATAAAAACAGTTATCAATAAAACAGTAAGGTCCTCTTTACCTTCCAGCACAATTTGAAATGCTTGTAAGAGCTACAGCCACAAGCCACAACAATGTTTTGTACAATACGATGCGTATCTTATTTATTGTAACACCTTAAATGTGATCATTTGAATTTGGTTGAGTTTTGTAAACAGTTGAAAGTGTTGAACTCGTGAACACCATTTAACGTACCGCTGAATTAAGAAGTTGGTTGGGCCAGAGAGGTACAGGGGACGGGTCACGGCATAAGAAAGGCAATTTATCTGTCCGTGATCGCAACCCGTGACCCTCCAAACGCGGGAACCAATTCCACAAGTCAGAACTCACTTCAAGAAGGATTTACCACTTAGAGCTTAATTTAGTTTTCAGTCCGTTATTTAACTCGGTCGTTCGAAATTATTTAAAGGAACTCATATCCTCGTAGAGTAATGCAGTAAAACGCGTCTGATTGGTTGGTTCAAAACTGTTGTCTGTTTAAGTACCGGTACGTAGTGAGTTTGAGTTACTGAAACGGAATTAATTTAAACCAAACACCCAGACAAACTAAACTAGCATCGCTCTTCCCTAGATAATTTTGTTTTAAGAATTGCGATGGCCCTAGCTAACCAATCGTTATCAGGAGATGTTATAAGTATTCATTCATTAATTTATGTATTTATTTATTATCATAATAAAGGAATAGTTATACAAATTTTTCTAAGGCATACCTGTTATAGGGTGCAACCCTTTACCTGATGTGCCCCTCTTCTTCAGTTGACTAACTATAGATATATTAGATAGGATGTTATATACAAAACAAATAGTTGAGAAGGAATGTCCGAGGGCTGTTAGTAGGACACACAACCGCTGAAAACCCCCTCATTCAGGACGGCCGGTGGCCGGAATCGAACCGGCGACCTTCCGAATGAGTCTTGCGCGTCTTATACCACTGA
Source organism: Isoperla grammatica (assembly GCA_945910005.1). Lineage (NCBI taxonomy): Eukaryota > Metazoa > Arthropoda > Insecta > Plecoptera > Perlodidae > Isoperla > Isoperla grammatica. Next base: position 29,625,225 of record OX246746.1, read on the forward strand.
GCCACCTCTATCGGACTGTGCACCCGAGTTGTAGCTCGTAAGTAAGGGTGGAAGTTGAGCAAAGATAAGAGGATTTAGTGATACGGCCACCCTTAGTAATATTGTGTCAGCCTCGAGCTAACTAGCTAACTATAACAAGCAACGGGGAACCCCTCAATTCTCAATAGCATGAATGAGAACGGTGGCGGTTTCATTGTTTGAACACATTTAAAGGATGAAACACAACACATGCCTGTGTACTTATGCACGTATTTTACAAGTACTTGCACTTATAGTTTACTAATACTAAGAATTGCACTTTGTTCTTACACTAATACAGATGTTTACAGTCTGCTTTGTTTTTAGGATTACCGGTGATATGTTTTTTTGTTTATATTAAATTATTGGACTTCCACTGTTCTTTAAAATATTGTTGATGATAATATTTCGACCAACATCTGTGATATTTATCAAAACATTGCTTCACTCAAAGATAAAAATATAGATCACAGATGTTGATCGAAATGTTAACATTACAAATATTTTTAAGAACAGTGTGAAAGTCTAATAATTTATACTAACCTGGGTGATAGACGAAGATAAAAGACAACTAAAAAAACCATGGCTTATTCGGGGTTCGAACCCACGTCCCTAGATACTGTACGTTTAGGACCGAATGAGCCACCGCATTTATGGAAGACAAGTATTGTGCTATGTTTGTATTTGTTGAAAATACAAGGGAAATGAAAACGAAAAATAGCATTTTTTAAATGGCAAACAAAGAGACGATGGGGTGGGGGGAGAGGGGGTGGATATTTATCTGTTGCATCGTTTCACCTCCCAACGGCCCCGGCAGGAGACACCCAGCCCAGCAGCTGTTATAAATAATGAACTTATTCGGGCGATCGCGCCGTACATTCAAACATCGGAGTTGTCAAGCGCATTTACCCGGTCAGTCATTGCGGACTAAATGAACAAAAGCCGCCCCCCCCTCCCCCTCCTCACCCAGTGACTAGATTTCCAAAACTCCAGTGTAACACAAAAAAGACTAATAATATCCAGCGGTATAACGCGATGTAATGTGCTACGAGCCACCGTATAATGGAGGCTGGGATGGGGATAGGGGAACACCAACAGTTAAATATTTAACGAATTATCCTATCAGTGTACATCATTTTCCCTCTCCATTCCGTTCCTACCGTCCGTGAGTTTGAAAACGTCAGCAGAACCTCACAATGTCAGTGGTGTGGTCAATTGTGTCGGATTGCTGACGACAGTATACCCGGCAACAATAGTTGTCCTTTGTTTTGAGTTTTAGCTAAATCGTCCATTTGACAATCTGAGACAGCCGCAAGTCCAGCTTCGCGCTTTAGCAATGACCATTGGGGTGGAATAACGTACTATCATCTTAAAATGTAGTAGTTATATCAACCCGGACTGATTTATCAAAATATTCATGGAACTTGGCTGAACGAGAGATAGAGTAATTTAAAAACAGCCCACTATAAACACAAAATTGGACACGGTATGTCCTAAATCCCAATCATTTTATAAAAAAAAAAAATAGTGTCCATGTGTTGAGTGCAAAACTGAAAATTAATCATCCAATTTGTGCATGACCTATCTATTCTAAAAATAACTATCTTTGATTTATGTCGCTGTACGAACGCTTTTGCCCACCGGTACGTCAAAACACGTACACAGATTAAAATTTTGAACCGATACATAAACAAATTCTAGTGTAAAAAGTTATCACACACATATATATATATATATACATACATATTATTTTTTCAGAATAGTAAAAGGTGATGAACGAGGGTGTGGTTAAAGAACATACAAAAATCAATTTCCCAATCTTTAATGTTACACTCAATACAATTGAGCCCGCTAATATTTGTTTAATACAATTACTTATATTGGGGGCTGGGGACCAAAAGCTAAAAATTAACGTCCTGTGCAGCCTCAAAAGCCAAAGCGATATCATTTTTATTAATTCTGATAGTTAGATGGTGCGGGTGCCGAGTAGCCTGGCACCGCCACCAAAGATATTGTCGCATATAGAGGCAAGTTTCATAAGTACAGAAAGAGATATTTCGACTGCTAACAAAAAAAGTCACACATATCTTAAAGAATTATGTATCAGCAATCCCCATTTCGAAATTTTACATTTAACTTATTATTATTATTATTATTATTATTATTATTATTATTATTATTATTATTATTATTATTATTATTATTATTATTATTATTAGTGGCGGATTTTTGGAAATTAGTTGTCTAGAACGGTGTTCCGGACACGGAAACGAACGAACGATTATTATTATTATTATTATTATTATTATTATTATTATTATTATTATTATTATTATTATTATTATTATTATTATTATTATTATTATTATTATTATTATTATTATTATTATTATTATTATTATTATTATTATTATTATTATTATTATTATTATTATTATTATTATTATTATTATTATTATTATTATTATTATTATTATTATTATTATTATTATTATTATTATTATTATTATTTATTACTAAATGTTTAACGACGTACTCAACCGTAAGTACTTATGACGTAGGGCTCTCAGTCTCCTCTTACGACAGGCATAGCTACCCTGGGCCTATTTATCCCTGCCAAATGAATGAGAAACTTGGAGGAAAGGACACGTCGGATGGCCTTGAATTAAATGAGGACGGGCATTCTTTTCGAAAACACGTCGGCAAACTGAATTGCTCATTAATTGTGTGTGATGTTACAACCACTACATTTGTCCTTGTACAGCAGGTGAACATGGCATTAGACGACCATGGGAATCCGAGATATTGCTCAACTATGTTGATGTAGGCCTACACGTGAGAAGTTGTTCCTTGTACAGCAGGTGAACATGGCATTAGACGACCATGGGAATCCGAGTTATTGCTCAACTATGTTGATGTAGGCCTACACGTGAGAAGTTGTTCCTTGTACAGCAGGTGAACATGGCATTAGACGACCATGGGAATCCGAGTTATTGCTCAACTATGTTGATGTAGGCCTACACGTGAGAAGTTGTTCCTTGTTCAGCAGGTGAACATAGCATTAGACGACCATGGGAATCCGAGTTATTGCTCCACTATGTTGATTTAGGCCTACACGTGAGAAGTGTTCCTTGTTCAGCAGGTGAACATAGCATTAGACGACCATGGGAATCCGAGTTATTGCTCAACTATGTTGATGTAGGCCTACACGTGAGAAGTGTTCCTTAATTGTACAGCAGGTGAACATGGCATTAGACGACCATGGGAATCCGAGTTATTGCTCAACTATGTTGATGTAGGCCTACACGTGAGAAGTTGTTCCTTGTTCAGCAGGTGAACATGGCATTAGACGACCATGGGAATCCGAGTTATTGCTCAACTATGTTGATGTAGGCCTACACGTGAGAAGTTGTTCCTTGTTCAGCAGGTGAACATGGCATTAGACGACCATGGGAATCCGAGTTATTGCTCAACTATGTTGATGTAGGCCTACACGTGAGAAGTGTTCGTTGTACAGCAGGTGAACATGGCATTAGACGACCATGGGAATCCGAGTTATTGCTCAACCATGTTGATGTAGGCCTACACGTGAGAAGTGTTCCTTAATTGTACAGCAGGTGAACATGGCATTAGACGACCATGGGAATCCGAGTTATTGCTCAACTATGTTGATGTAGGCCTACACGTGAGAAGTTGTTCCTTGTTCAGCAGGTGAACATGGCATTAGACGACCATGGGAATCCGAGTTATTGCTCAACTATGTTGATGTAGGCCTACACGTGAGAAGTGTTCCTTAATTGTACAGCAGGTGAACATGGCATTAGACGACCATGGGAATCCGAGTTATTGCTCAACTATGTTGATGTAGGCCTACACGTGAGAAGTGTTCCTTGTTCAGCAGGTGAACATGGCATTAGACGACCATGGGAATCCGAGTTATTGCTCAACTATGTTGATGTAGGCCTACACGTGAGAAGTTGTTCCTTGTTCAGCAGGTGAACATGGCATTAGACGACCATGGGAATCCGAGTTATTGCTCAACTATGTTGATGTAGGCCTACACGTGAGAAGTTGTTCCTTGTTCAGCAGGTGAACATGGCATTAGACGACCATGGGAATCCGAGTTATTGCTCAACTATGTTGATGTAGGCCTACACGTGAGAAGTGTTCCTTGTTCAGCAGGTGAACATGGCATTAGACGACCATGGGAATCCGAGTTATTGCTCAACTATGTTGATGTAGGCCTACACGTGAGAAGTGTTCCTTGTTCAGCAGGTGAACATGGCATTAGACGACCATGGGAATCCGAGTTATTGCTCAACTATGTTGATGTAGGCCTACACGTAAGAAGTGTTCCTTGTTCAGCAGGTGAACATGGCATTAGACGACCATGGGAATCCATGTTATTGCTCAACTATGTTGATGTAGGCCTACACGTGAGTTGTTGTTCCTTGTTCAGCAGGTGAACATGGCATTAGACGACCATGGGAATCCGAGTTATTGCTCAACTATGTTGATGTAGGCCTACACGTGAGAAGTGTTCCTTGTACAGCAGGTGAACATGGCATTAGACGACCATGGGAATCCGAGTTATTGCTCAACTATGTTGATGTAGGCCTACACGTGAGAAGTGTTCGTTGTAAAAAAAAATGTATTGATGTACGACTGCGTCGTTTATACTTCCATAAAATATGTTAAAGCTCAGTTACATAATTGGGTACCTACACGATGAAATCGAAGTCCATAAGAATGCATTGTTTGCTTACTCCATGTTCCCACCTTATAGATCCAAATATTCTCATCTGAAAATAAGATTGTCTGCAGAAGAGTTACTCGCGTTTTGGGGTTTTAAACCTTATAACTAAGTTGTCACGTGAATCTTCTCATGTTTTAGCAACTGGATATATTTGTGACTCGAGCTTTTAACGTTTAAATAGATTTAACCTTTTCCGAGAAACATACATAATTTTTAAGTTGCGCGTCAGTCACTCGGGAACTTAAAGCTTCCAATTAGATCACCGTTATATAAAATTTCAATATATTCTATACTCAGTGGAAAATATGAACTCATCACTCCACCAGATTAAATACTGCAAATTGTGTTCTCTTCCAAAAAGGTTTCTATTTTCTGAGTCGGCATTCGACACGATATTACTTAACATATTTCTATAACGGTGGGATTATTTAATCTTTGCGAAATGTGCTGACTGAAACAGCCGAATGACAGTTTTGTAGAAGTGTAAAACTATGTACTTTCCTACGTTGCAAATCATTTTTATGAACGGTGTATACTCAGAGTTAAGCCCAGGATTAAAGTAAGGCATTTTATAAGACCGCACATTTCATAAGTTTCAGTGAGAGGAACATTTCTGAAATTTTTTAAGCCATAAACCTTAATAACACAATTTATTTTCTTGTGTCGCTCTCTTGTTTCCAACATACTCAAAAGCCTCCGGCTCATGAAAGATCCTTCAGTCGGTGCTTTACCTTTAAATACCTTTACATTCCAGACAGCCAGCTTGAACTTTCGTTGAAAGGTCATATAGACTTGAAGAGGAATAACAAATTTGTAAGGTCACTTTACACTAAGTAGCGTTGGAAGTCTTCTCACTTAAGAGGTCAAGTAGTACGACAATGTTGCAACACTGTATTATAGGGTATAGTAGAGAAGAGTGGCCCTAGAGTTACCCCGGATTATCTTGCCCCAAGGTTAATAATAATTTTTCGTATGAATACCTTCCACACCACACCATCTTACCTGTACAACAGTTTTACATGATGTGCCTTTCTTCAGGTAACTGATGGTATGTAGTAGGTATATTATGGATATTATTATAAACATTAACAATAAGTACTTAGAATTATAAGCTACCACGGCAGTAGTGATCGATACTTTGTGTAAAAATACGAGTTGATTATTTCACAGAAAATTGTAAACGATCAAATTGTTTACACATTTTATTGATTAAACCTTTCATCCCTAAAGTGGCAATACATCAATTCAGTTGTTGATCCTTCTTTCCAAAAATGTCTAACAGAAGGTCAAGGAAATATTGAACGTTGTTGTTTGAACTGACTCAATCTGAGCTGTTACATGAGGCTAATAGTAATTTGTTCGAATGTGGGAGAGTAGAGCAAATCATTGTACGACACACCTTCATACTTCACACCCCATTTATAATAGAGTCAGTTCGCACTAGGGTTGGTTCTTCGTAAGTGTGATCTACATAATGTATGATGCCCATCCATCCACATGTCGTTCGTCTGTCTGTCTGTCTGTCTGTGTACGTGAGTGGCTATGCTGATTACATCACTAGCTTTGAGGGATGTCCCGCCAATCTGCTAATGATTTTTCTATTAGGCTGTATTTGCAGGTATTTGTATCCGAACAGCATTATGGGTCCAACTCAGTTTTTCAAATTAATATAAATCGTTTACTGGTTTGCTAAGGATGTCTAAACTAAAAAAGCATAACGAGAATTCCGGGGTTGAGTCTAACTTACGCCTTCGGACACTCATCAAAACTACTTTACCTAGTTACTCATTTGATGGGTGGATCATCAGCTTATACTATCTAGATCTTTTGTACACCCTACAGAAGGGATTTCTAGAAAAATGATCATTGTTATGGCGTTGTTAAAACAGATTTAAACACATAGGCCCTATACAATATCAGCAACAGCACTGATAGAAAAGTCAATTTTTTTTTATCTGAATGGAAGTGAAATCTATTATAAACTTTGTGTTTCTTAGACGGGCACTTTGCCAAGGGGCCAAGATATGTCCTTTTTCCCAAGACGATCAATTTCATGTAATATATTGCATTTTATAAGTTGCACTTTCGTTTGATACCCAGCTGCATCTGCAATAAACTAGACTGTAACATAGAGATATTGTGTAGACATTCAATTGACACGCATTTAAAAACCACTACCTTTACTTTTATTAAGTCGCATTCGCTAGATGGGATTGTATCCGGTGATCGTTGATACCATAACACTTGTAATTGAGCCATATGAAACACATTACGGAAGTTAGACGCAAGAGGAAAGGAGGGAGGAAGGGGGGCAGAAGTATGGAACAGATTTTGTCATTGCCTGGCCCATCGTGCCAAACTGCAAGCTGCTTCCGTGGCTTTAATGTTTTCTTTCTCTTAATTCGTTTTAGCTTTTTGTTTATTTTCCTAATGGGTCAAGCTCCCATTGAATCATTTTACAAGACTTAACGTAACACGGGCAACATGTTACGTTGTGTAAAAATAGATGTTCTGGCCGAGGCTTAACTCGCAACGCTAATGCACGGCTATGGGCAGCCATTTGAAACACTGTCCCGGCTAAACATGAGGCTTTCAATTCATATTAGCCAACCTATAGTAAATCAATACAGCGGATTATTGCAATCCGTTACCCCATTTATTTATCAATTGGGTGTATTTCAATTATCATAAAGAGTCCGTAAAATGGTGTGTGTTGAAATAATGCATTACATAATGAAATACCCTATTCCTATTGGGATCATGGGTAATAATGTCGCTAGCTAACTCGTGTAAATAATTATTGAATGTACGTGCAAACATGTATGCGCACGGGAGTACACCCCTAAATGTATTCAAGAACGAGGTGAAAAGCACTATCGGCATTCCTAGGAGGTTTCCTATATAGAACAACACAAAATTATTACTCTTTATGTAAAATCTATATCAAGCGAACATTAGTCTGCGAAAAGTTCTTCGTTTTCGCGATTCAAGAAATATACTCGAGTTTCGTATCAGGAGGAAACGGATTTTGCCGTTAGAAATAAATCAGTTCCTTCTAGTCTGTATTGTGTGCTTGTTTATGTTATTCGCGTTGTCTCCTATTATGTGAAGAGGAAAGACCACTCATGATAATGTACAAATCATTCTAAGAGATGTATACAAACATAAAGGAGGTTGACTGTTTGAACAAGATCGCTCTGCAATATGAGGCTGAAACCGTGAGCGAACAAAAGATTTGCCCGAGGGCTCTCTTTGCGGAAAACGGTCACCACAGTAGGGATCTCAGTCTCACCACAACCACTACCACCACCACTCGTGGCATAACTGCCAGTAAACACATGCTAGCCTAGCTTGAGAGTAGTGTTATGATACTCTTTTTACAACGCAGTGAATAATTCAACTCTACTCAATATAGTAAAACCATTTAGGTTCGGTGTGGAATAGACCCAAGATAGCTCTACTTGTCGTACGAGACGACTGAAAGCCCGACGTCATATGTCCTTATGTTTGAGAACGTTGCTTCATACAGCGTACTGAATCATTTATTATTTATTTGACAGACTAAATGGTGGTTGGTAGAAAAGAGAACAGCTCCAAACACAAGTGACTGCCAACCCATACTAAAATTAACTTAAAGGAATAGTCAGATGAAGAACTAAAAAATCACCAATTAGTCATTAGTCCATGAAATTCAGTTATGTGTAAAATACAATTGATATAGGTTGCTTCAATGCAAGAAAAAAAATAGTGAACAATTAGCTATTCTACTAGATTCCCTTCGGCAGCTCTTGCTGCATTTTTCTTCTAAAGCGTAGTGTAACTGTATCGGTTCTGAGGTCGCTGGTGCCTTCCTGATAGACAGAGGACTCATTGTGTTACACGAGACCAGCCGTGTGTTATACGAGACCAGCCCGCGCTCCGCGAAACGCTCGGCGACTGCGGACAGTACCGCTCAAAACAGATTGCAACTTTTTCTACACATCATGTCACAAAAAAATTAATTGCAGGGTATGTAGTAGAAGTAAACGTTCGTACTAAGAAGCATGTTATCGGTAGAGAAACGATGCACATTAAACCTCCTGATCGATTTTTGATCAGTGCCCTATTTTAGCGGTGGTTTTACTTTCTCAAGGCAACATTATTTTTATATGGGAATTACCATGAGAAAAGTTGCTCGGTGCTACTTGGTAGCACCAAACCAAATAATCGCGTTTTCTTTAATTTTTTAATCGCCTGCTTTTAAAGTATGGTATCTTTTAGTCATGTTTTTTATATTTAAAGGTGGACATCTACAAATGGTAGTTCTTTAGTTTTTCACCCGACTATCCCTTTAACAAAAGGGATAATATTATACATATAAAATAATAAAATAACAAGGAAACTATGATTACAATAATAGAAAAAAGCTAATAACGATGAAATAGAAAAAATAGAAAACAAATTTTCAAAGATATTGATTGAAGCATTATAAAGTTTAGTAAGAAAATATATCTAAAACAGTGAAGTGTTAAATGAGAAGGAAAAGAAACCAAAAGTGAAAAAACAAGGGAGAAATTACATGAAAATAAAACCATGTGAAAGCAAATTCCACCGTATGTGGAGGATCACTGTTTACTTTATCAAGTGATTTCTTGACTCGACTGCCGCACACGCACACGCACACGCACACGCACACGCACACGCACACGCACACGCACACGCACACACGAACGATTCAAATCATCCCATTATAACTTCTACAGTCGCTGGTGCTCCGAACATGAACACGATGCAGTAAGAAGATACAGCCATGTTAGTACTAAAAATGTCATAGCCGACACGTATCAAAAGTAAATCTTATCAATTCATTAAGTAATGGATATGGCGAGGGGTGTTTGAAACATGCGTTTGTAAAAGTATACCGGCATTTTATTACTACTTTACTTCTACAAGAAGGAACAATATTGACTCATGAATATTACCATGTGTTTATTCATTATGTAATGCATCTAGTATAGGGTGTTCTGAAAGATACATTCATCATAAACACACCAGCTTTTGTTACCAGAGTCGTGAAACTTGGTCATACACTTTGTGATGAATATGTATGCATAGGTTGTATCGAAATACGATACAGTAAACATACCCGCTCATTTTATTACTACCGCGAGAAAGAGTTAAACTGACATAAATATAAAGGAGTTGTTGTTAATTCATACTGAAAGGAGTAAAAATATACCAACACTAAATCATTGTGGTGTGTAGGTCTACTATGTCTGGCTCAACGTATTTCTAGAACTGTATTCTATAGAACACCGGGATTTTATTACAATAAAACGTACCAATTCATACAAATAGACGTGTGTAGTACAAGGCTTTGTGAAGACGAAGTAAAACATTTTTTTTACTATTACAAAAAATATTCGTCTCTACTACCGATTCAGATTTCAGGCAATGTAATACGTAGTAATTGATAACTACATAACTGATAATAATAAGATCAAAATTTTAAGTTCTCAATATTGTGATTCACTTGCTATGTCGTTATAACAAATTAGTATACGTGCCATGCTTACATTTTCCAAAAATACATGGTCCTTATACAAGTGTCTCTGCGTTCCAGGTTCGAATCCTGGCTTGGGCATGGATGTATAGTGGCGTTTTTTCATCCTCATAATCACCCACTCACCGTCTCGATTAGCCTCGTTGCAAAAATATGGGACGTAAAACCCCAAATATCATCATCATCATGTCTATCGATAATCGTACAGAACCGGTATATAACATATGATTTGCGGTAAAGATGTGTTCCAACCTTTTAAACATTGTAGTGTTTGATCAGAACATTGTACCAACCTTCACATACGAACACGTTTTTTCGATGTTCCCTCCAGTACCGTGTTTTCGCGGCGTAGAGATTCCCGCCATTAAAGTGCCTAATATTTGCCAGCTAACTAATAACAATAACAATAACGATAATGAAAACCCACTAAGTAGCTACTGAAGCCGACGCCACAATGGAGATAACCGCACAGGGAACATCGTGGGGGTAGTATGCCATATGCTGGAACATGTTCTCAAATTAACCCACCCCCCCCCCCCCCCCCTCCTACATCCCCTGCAATTAATAAACAACATATTATGGCATGCATACAATATTAAAATAACATTATGGCATGCAGCTATCTAACTCTATTCTACTCAAAGAACATATCTTTTTTTATGATCATGTGATATCGTTTGAGTGTGGTGTGTATGTTTATCTAGACATTGTTAACTCATCCTTGTAGATAACTCGATGGAGGGACAAATTGGAAACAAGCGAGTGTTTTTTGAGGATGTACACTCGGCATATGGAGGTTATTGTTTTTTTTTGCTCTCAATATAATGCTTGTTATTATAATAGGGTGAACTACTGAAGTACTGAAGTTACTGTTTTTAAAGAGTTGATGGTCGTATATTGTAAGAGGGGATAGCCGTGGCGGCAGCGAGGCAAGTATAATAAATGTTCTAATTAATGTACCCCACTGAAAATCAGTTCTCGTAACTGAATGGGTATAAAATAAATACACATTTATTTTTTGTTTACTTGTGTTTATGTATTTGTTTGACTGTTCATTTATTTAGTTATTTACACATTCATTTACTTATGAGTTTTATTATTGATTTATCACTACGTATATAGATGTTCTTGTTCAATTATTTTCGTTTATGTTTAAATTTGTATTTACTTGTTAGTTTATTTGTTTGTAATGTTTTATAGTTTATCAATTTGTGTCTTTGTTTATTTATTTAAATTAATGTAGTATATTTTTGTTGCTGAGGAAGAATATGAATATGATAGCGTATTCTTTGTCCTCGCAGATAACTAAAGTGAAGCTAAAAGAAGATGAGTGCTGAGCTATGAGGTGGGTGCAAATATTATGAAATGTAACAGCTATTGACAAGTCGAGTCTAAAGAGTGTCTCAGTGGCCATTGTGTGATTAGAGAGTTCTAGAGAGTAGAGAGAGTTGAAAGTAGCTCTTTTGACTCCTTTTGTTTGTGAAAACAATGTAGCTAAGATGCGAAGAACAAATGCTCCTAATACCTTTGCAGTATCCGTGGAAACCTACCCACACGCAAGCTTGCCCCCTAATAGAACAGTATTGTCGACCAGACCCACATCATACTTCCCCACTCTTACTTTTCATCATCCGGGGATAAACTCGATATTCGATAATCGATAATACAAATATGATCGAATGGTTTCATTTCTAAAAAGCGTGTTCGTAATGCAATATTTCGTTTGATACTATCACTAATCCGGAGCCTATATTTTTCCTCACTGAAAATGCGAATGCTGGGATTGAGTTCTTAAACTACCACTTGGACATTCACCCCCAACTGTTGTCACTCCCTGTATCGAAGAATTATCACTATCTCTTCTTTTGAAATAATAATATGCAAGGATGGCGCTGCGCAACTTTGGAAAGATGTAAAAGGAATTACTTAACACAGCGTAATCCAGAGCAAAGCAACGGATATACCTATACAAAGTAAGTATACACATTAAATCTACCTACATTAATCTCTTTAAGGTGGATAAGAATAAAGTTTGTAGAATTGCGCTGACTTGCAGCTTATTTTAGAGAAGTTATTTGATTAGAAAATGCCACATGGCTGCTTCCTACTTGATCTGGTAACTGAGCTGTTTCTTAGCTTTAATCTCAGTTCGAGGACATAAAAGCTTTGTACTACAATATTCCTTTGAAGGAACTCATCTAGAACAAGCCGAGGGGCTATCAAACTACTAACACATAGTAAAACAGCTCTTCACCGGAACAAGACTTGCAGATTAAAGGATATCAAACGGATATTTCGATTCATTTTTATTATTATTATTTTTATTTTTATACACTAAAGGAAACGAAATGCACTTAATTTGTCTGGAAATTAATCTACGTTTTATATTATGTCTAGGTCAATATAATATGTTTATGTTTAAAATACACCTGCTAGATTTATACTTTGTTTATGTCTTTGCTTTGGTGAAGCAGACACGTGAAACAATCAGTAGACGTTATTCTACGACCGTGGTTTCATCACAAACATAATTTGATGTCTATAACGCACACCTGTTCGTCGCTGTTATAATGTATTCAAAGCATTCATTAACCGATGATAAAAATGCAAATGGCTGGTCGATGATTCATGGCCGCATAGTAAGACAGGAGCACCGCTGGTGTAGCCTGCAAGATCAGTAGCTATGTTGCGACATACGGTTGAGACTAGTTTTTGCGAGCGAGCAGCACATCCAGCGACTACCTATTTTTATATTCTTGTTAAAATTCCTTGTAGAAGACAAATCACAAACTATTCATTAATATGCCTGCAGCACCTTTATAATCCTTTGCTCCCTTCCTTTATGTCTCCTCTATACCCTACATTTAAAACAGAAGGCCTCCCTTACACATTTTTTTAAAACTCATTTGTAAGGGAAAATAAAATAAAAATCATAGAAATGTATAACAATAGATATTTACGCATAGTTATAACCTTTAGGTGTTTTTTACTCTGGTTCAATTGTGGGAAGCTTGCCCTGTTGAAATAAATAATAACATTACAACTCTTAAAATCAAACAATCATAATCACGTATACTTATGATCAAAATACACATAACATAAATACTGTAAATTATTGGGGATATATTAACGGTAAATGAATACACACACTTTTGTGTTGTAATTACAAGAAATATATTCCTTTCATAGAATACTAGCAATTACACTGTCAAGATTTACTAGTAAAATAATTAAGGAATCAAGTGTTACATACTCTGTGATACAGGTGGAACTTGGTAGTTCTTATTTTTTTGGTTTATACAGTGTTCGTTCTTTCAATAAAAAAATCGGTATTCAATCTTGTTCGAGGTTTATACAATTTGAATTACGTTTCAAGAGTAAGAGGGAGGGAAGTAATAGCTTTGCTTTCATCATAACAGCCCCTCGGAGTCTCAAAACCCCGTGGTCCGGCTTCTGTATAGACACACTGAGTGGCATTCAAGCACACACTGCTTTATCCTCATCTACTATTCTCGTGTATTATTTATTTATTTATTTATTTACTTACTTATTTACTTACTTACTTACTTACTTACTTACTTACTTACTTACTTACTTACTTACTTACTTACTTACTTACTTACTTACTTACTTACTTACTTACTTACTTACTTACTTACTTACTTACTTACTTACTTACTTACTTACTTACTTACTTACTTAGTTATTTATTTATTTATTTTTATTTCCGATCAGCGTCAAAACATCTATATTGGAGCTGTTTGGGTTTGAAAGATACGGTGGCAACATCTTTCTAAATTTGTTATTTTAAATATAGCAATTTAAAAACAGTTTGTCTTATCGACTCCGATAGCTCAGATGGTAGAAGAGCGTCGGTACGTAAAGCCGGAGGACCTGGGTTCGATTCGCGGTCGGGGAAAACTGTTTCGATACTTTCCATTGCTTTAAAGCATGATGATGATTTTTATTATTATAATTATTATTATTATTATTACTATTATTATTATTATTATTATTATTATTATTATTATTATTATTATTATTATTATTTTTACTACAATTATTATTATTATTATTATTATTATTATTATTATTATTATTAATTTTACTATAATAATAATAATTATTATTATTATTATTATTATTATTATTATTATTATTATTATTATTATTGTTATTATTTTTATTATTATTATTATTATTATTATTATTATTATTATTGATATAATTATTATTTTTATTATTATTATTATTATTATTATTATTATTATTATTATTATTATTATTACTAAAACAAAACTCATGTAATAGCAACAAAGAGCCATCAGACTAGACATGCGTGGCTAGAAGCTCCAGCTGATTGTGGTATGAGTATGACGTCCCGCTCTCCCCTCATCACCATACATAGGCGACCGAGCCTTCACAACACACCCACAAACAATCCCTCAGGAGATAAATGTTAAGAATAGTTTTGTTAGGTTTCGCTCCGCTTCGTCAATCAACTGAATCCAGTTCAGTGACATTCTAAAGTAAAGTGCAGCCAGTCAGTATACTCGTCGACACAGTATCGAGTTCTCTTGGGGAATAAATGCGAGGCTTAAACTGACTAAAGGCTCAAAGCGCGCGTAATTAGTTTCCAAAGCTGCCCCCCTCCCCCTCCGCCCACTGGGGCCCTGTCACCACTCATTACACAACGCTCAACAATACAGCACATCAAATCAAAACCAATTTACTTGGCGACAAACGTCTCACTTGCAGCCTGGAGGTATAGATAGCCCGGACAAGTTATTCGTACCGTGAGTGACGCAATTAGCCATTACGACTGATTGTGGGAGTCGATTGGTTTCCCGCGGGTGTTAGCCGAGAGAACAAGACATTTACTAATACTGTTCGACGCTTCTAACAGATAATATGCGTGTAAAAGAGTCTAAGATAGAACACTAGAAACAATAGAAATTGCAGACGGTGTGTTTAAAATGTGCCTACGTTGTTAGCTACAAACATTTCAACATAGGTAAGTGACAACACAACATAAGTATATCATGACGAAAAATGTATGCCCAACTTCTTCGCAAATCAATAATAGTATTAAAAAATTAAGGTATAAGCACCGAAGTGTTGAAATTACACAGTTAAAAATGAAATAGTGTTGCCATTCCCTGTAATTATGTGATTAAAATCTGTCAAAACAACAAACAAAAAAACAATTTGTAAAATATATATTCTGTCTGTCGAAAAACACATCTTATCCTAACTCAAACCACGAGGTTTTATACTCCCACCTCGCAGCTCTCTCTAAAATAGTCTCTAACCACTTTCGCGATGGCAATCTTTGTACAATGGTAATCTCAGTCTGCGCTTCATTTACGTCACCGATATCACTTCCCCTTGAAATTGATATTTTATCGGAAAGACTCTTCATAAAATCTCAAATTTTAAATATTCATCTTCTAATTCCACCCTGAGAAACTTTCTAACCGATCCTACGTTGGCAACAATTCTGTATTAGCTCCTCTAAGGGTGGACTTAAAAGCTAAACAAATAAATTGGTGTTTGCCCAAGTTATTGTCTAGTTTGGAAACCACCCCAACTGACATTTATCAAAAAATTACTCAAACAGAATACTACCCTTAAAAACCTTCCTTCCTATTACCACCCCCTGTCACCGGATTGTTGTTGCATTTAAACTGTTTTTTAGCTACTGACGCGTCTCGCCCATATTTTTAACGTCCTCCACCCACACAGAGCAACGGCTCACCCTAACGGCATACTTGACAACTAACCAGCACGCACAGACCATCCTCACCCCCCTCCCCCCCCCCCCCTCGCAACCGACGCCCCACGCTAGAATAGATTGTCATGCATGAAAAATGAGGTACCCTTGTACATGCGCCTTGTCTGAAAGCTGAAAGTAGGGTAGACCTAGGTACCGTACTACGGCGGTCCATCACGCTCTTTCACCCCTTCCCCCACCCCCCTTCACACTAACCACCCTCCAACACCTTCGCATGATACGATTTATTACAAATACACGCACTTACACTGCTCTTAATGACGGCTGAAGCTTGTATTATCGCGCTCAAGTTTACTTTGACGAGCTATTAAACAGTTTTCCACGGAACGAATTTGCAATCATTCACCGCTAGACAGATATATTAGAAATTTTCCCCTCATTTCCTCGACATAAAAGTATGTACGCAGAATTTTAATTTTCCCCCGGAAAGCTAATAAAATACTCTATATATTCATCGTGAATGGGTCGTAGTATTCGCCAATATATGTGGTAAAATAATGCGTGCACCAATCGGATTGTTCCTAGTATGCATGCATCAATACATGTTGCAAGGATGGGACAAGGTATTGACGAAACGAGGAGAGGAAATGAAGGAGGCCGCAGCGAGGCACGCGGCTCGGATGAGGGATTCCCGAACACAGCACACAGATCTCGGACGAGGGATTCCCTACATACGACACGCGGCTCGGACGAGGGATACCCAAACACAGCACACAGATCTCGGACGAGGGATTCCCTACATACGACACGCGGCTCGGACGAGGGATTCCCAAACACAGCACACAGATCTCGGACGAGGGATTCCCTACATACGACACGCGGCTCGGACGAGGGATTCCCAAACACAGCACACAGATCTCGGACGAGGGATTCCCTACATACAACACGCGGCTCGGACGAGGGATTCCCAAACACAGCACACAGATCTCGGACGAGGGATTCCCTACATACAACACGCGGCTCGGACGAGGGATTCCCAAACACAGCACACAGATCTCGGACGAGGGATTCCCTACATACGACACGCGGCTCGGACGAGGGATTCCCAAACACAGCACACAGATCTCGGACAGTCCTCATTTTAAAACCGTGTGGAATTAAAGTTTGGTTTTATAATAACGTTAAGTTATTAAGTAAACCATTTGGCCCGGAATAAATGACAGAACAACCACACGGATATAAAACTACAACCAAGGTCCCAAGGTCACTTAAAAATAACTGTAATTAAGTTTTATCAAGTGAACTTGGTAACTGCTTTATATTCGTGTGTTTTTTATATACATACAATAACTCCAATGTTTATTGAAAACACCACTTAATAATATTGAAAACGGGGTTTACAAGCAAGATGTGGTTCCGCAATTTTATCTAAAGTCTGTTTATAAAAAATATAATATTTACATTTGTTATTGTTGTTTTAGAAACTAATTTAAGAATGTGTGATTATGTTTAGTAGAAAAAATAAAATAACCGACACGATTACAATATTTTAAACTTTTTGATGAGTTGTTTGTTCTTGTGAGTGCACTAACAGTGACACCGGCTACTAATCACTTTTCATTCTTGCGTAGCGTGTTAATGATATTACAAAATAGTTATTTTATGATGTTTCAATTCTTCTAGTATACTAAGTTTATAAGTATATATAAATATATATATTAATGACACGAGACATGGTGCTTGATTCAATAATGTTCTGCAACACGGATAAGTTACACCTTCTGCTTGAGTATTCTACAAGCAGACCACAATACCTCCCCCCACACATGTGTCTGACCTCTAATCTATCTCATTCGACAGGTATTAACCTTTTCACCCGGTTGATTAGTATGTCATAGGGCTCTTTCCTCTACGCACAATATTTTGGTGGTGTTCCAAAACGTTCTTATACCATAACAATATTTCTCAATCCCACGTGCTTGCAATTCCTAATTTAATTCATACCATATGTCGGTGGGTAGAACTTTTTCTCTTCAAACGACAGTTACCGACATCATTAAATCATGTTTACGACTTCAAAGATACTCAACATTTTTTTATAAAACAATAAAGTTAGCTGATCTTAGTGTGGAGTACTTGTTTGTGAAATATAAAATATTAACTCCGGTGAGAAATGATTACTACCGAAAAAGTATACTTTGTAATGTTCTCTGTCTCATTCTCTCTTGTGTGGGGTGAAAGAAAAACGAGCGTTTGGCTGCACTAGTCAAACGCGGCGTGGTTTCCTAAAGGAGGGGCGGGAAAGGTAGTCACTGCGTACATCTTGGCTACATAAATCGAAACTATTAAATTAGGAAAAATGTCACTCGACTAAAGGATTTTTAATAACGGAAAAAGCTTTGCTATTCATGTTGCAATGAATCAAAAGCCTAGTAGAATTCTAATAATAGAAAATGTATCAAGTTCTTTTGATAAAAAATATTCCTGTAATATGAAAGTACCATTACAAATATTGTGTTATGACTGTTGACAAAAGCTAAGGAAATACAGCTTTATTGTACATACTGTGTTTTGTGTAAAGACCTGGGTTCAACAAGAAAGTACTAAATACGCAATAGATGTATAATGAATGCATGGTGTACATATCTTCATGTCCATATACCACTGGTCACTGAATGATTTTCTCGCGTAGAGTCAGTACAAAGTTCTAACTGTGATGTTCGTGAAAGTTTTGGTTTGTATTTGTTGTGAAACAAAATCTATTACGTTGTTTACAAGACCAGTTCATAAGTTTCTTGGTTAGTAGACAACCTGTAAAACGCAATATTTAATATGTTTATTATTGGAAGCTAGAAGAAGATCATCTTTTTTATTATTATGTACATCCTTCTGATAAGATATTACTAAAACCCCTTCATTTTGCGCGGTTTAAATAATTACGACGTACCTTTCCCCTTTATACAAAAAATAAGATATTGCACCTTTAACTTGAACGCTGTATGGTAAAATAAGGGACCATATTATTCATGTCACTCGGTCATATCGTATCACTTGCATTGAGAATCTGTCTTTAGCGCACCAAGTGTAGATGGCTGACATATAGTACAATAGTACAGTAGTACAGTAGTACAGTAGTACAATAGGACAGTAGTACAGTAGTACAGTAGTACAGTAGTACAGTAGTACAGAAATACAGTAGTACAGTAGTACAGTAGTACAGTAGTACAGTAGTACAGCCACCACCTATCACCGTGAGCGTGAGTGTATCATTTACAATGATGGATTTATCCTTAGAAATAAAACGAATATGAATCTCAAACGTTGCGCGCGTCAGTACGCGTAAGGTGCGGAGTGCGAAGTGCTACCAAACTTCCATCGCGCCCGGTAAGATTTATGAACGCAGACAGATGTTGTGTGTGAAATGCTAACACCCTCTCCTTCCTTCCCTCTTTCCAATGAACTACGCTCGAATATTTATTACAATATTTTTTCCTAAAATAAGACGACAAAAAGTGTTTGTGAGATTTATAAAGCTATCTCAATTCTCGATATGATTTACAACAGTTGAGATTAATTTTCCAAGCGATTTAGCCGTATAGTCGAGTGGGCTCTGCAACCGGTGCCCGTGCTAGATCAGCGCCCGTGAATAATGTTTGATCAGAACTCCTGCGCAGGCGTAGATAGAACCCTCGGTTGCAACTTGGAGCACAACGGAAAAAATCAGGAAAATCTTCAGCCACGTTTTGTAGCTAAAACTATTAAAATAAAAAATAAAATAAAAACACATAACTTAGCCAAACAAATTTATGTCTATTGTGAAATCCAGAAATTAAAAAACAACCATTTTTGCAAATTGATTTTACCAACGTGTTCCCAAAGAATCGGCTATTTCATACTTAAAGCTTTATTTCTAACCTTCTCTTCGTTTCTTCGTTACGCCATATTCTCGACTGATCCAGTTACCAATTTCAAACTTTCTTTAAATTCAAAATACTCAATAATGACTCTTTCTGCTTAAAACCTCTTTTCTACGGACCTCTTCATTCCACTGAAGCCACGCTCAAATCTCCCCATTCCCGCCTCCAGTAATCGCTTCCTCAGTCATTAGGCGAATGCTGGGATTAACACATTTCTTATCAAATAACCAAATACCCTAATATACCTAGTTAGTTACGTTGCGAGCGTAATGTAAAACTGGTGTGACACTATACAGCAGACACACAAAAATAATGTAATTCCCAGCAACAAGATTCATACTCATACTTTTAGTGATACCACAATATCAATTTTACCACAAATCAATTTTAGGGATGATACGTCGTACTCGTGGCTTCTTCGTCCGACGAACAACATTCTAGCTATATGCTATGAGAATGAGACAGTATGGCCAACCTAACTCACAGAAACAAATATCAACTGTATTATTCTCTTCGGGCATAATACAGTATTCATGAGTACTTTGCTTTTATGTGAGCTGACTTGTACAGTGTAAATGACTGTATAAACGCTAAGGTAGAAATGTAATGCATCCCTGCGGAGGGAAAATCATTTGTTCTCCGCTAATGTCTGGCTTAAAAGTCTTTTTTAAATAAGATAATACAAAATAATTGCTTGCGCGACTTCTTTCTGACTTCGAGTGTGAAAGAAGATATATGTTTGTCTCCTAACTGTTGTCGTATTCTATTCCAATTCCCTTTAATTCTCTCATTCTACGAACTCTTTATTTCTCTCTCTGTCCCTTGTTTCGTTGTCGTTGTCTTTCTCTAACTTGAACGGAACTGCTCCGCAGCAATAATTACTTGTCTGACAGAAAATGCAGTAAAAATCAATGCCGCATTCTTTGCACTGATTTACGTGAGGGTTCCACCCCCATTTGTTCTTGAAGAGTGCCTTAAAACTTTTAGTCGCACTCTCCGCGTTTGTTTTAAATACAAAGTAATGATTTCACGTCAACCGAATGTTACTCCTTCTTATTACGACATGCTTCTCTACAAAGTTACTTATCAATTATTTAGCTCAATTTGCAACGCGCGGTGGATAAAAGCAGAGAGAAACCGAGGAAGCTAAATAAGAATAAAAACGAGTGCGTGCAAGTTTTAGGTAGCAGCGATGGGCTGAGACATTTGTACCCTGGAGGCCGGTCCATGCGAAGCTGAGTGCATGGCCGGACTGACATTTGTACCCTGGAGGCCGGTCCATGCGAAGCTGAGTGCATGGCCGGACTGACATTTGTACCCTGGAGGCCGGTCCATGCGAAGCTGAGTGCATGGCCGGACTGACATTTGTACCCTGGAGGCCGGTCCATGCGAAGCTGAGTGCATGGCCGGACTGACATTTGTACCCTGGAGGCCGGTCATGCGAAGCTGAGTGCATGGCTGGACTGACATTTGTACCCTGGAGGCCGGTCCATGCGAAGCTGAGTGCATGGCCGGACTGGGAGGCTCTTGGATTACTACGCCTGATAACCTGTAGAAACGTGATGATGCTGGTTGTCTATTTTATTAGACATTTTAAGACACCATTTTAAATCAAATTTAAATCACCAATGTAATATTTCATAACACGTGTTTCTCGGTCGTCCACAGTGGCTCAACGAAGTATTCGCATACAGACCTCAGATCCTCATCTCCTGCCCTTTTTATGGGCACTAATTCAATAAAAGTCAACAGATTCCTGTCGTTATTTCACATTCGTACATTCGTCTTCCGCTGACTAGAATGCATGCACACCTGTTCGGCCACGCCCACCGTTCCAGGTAACCAACGGAATGTCGTAAATTATCCCTAATGGACCTGTTTCAATAAGGTGGTGAGAACAAGAGAAGTAGACAATTAAGTTGGTACCAGTGGACTTGGCTTACGTTGGGTGACAACATAAGCCCATATCACACTACAATTGGAATCGTAGACTGGAGTCGCCAATTGCAATCGCAATCTACAATTATCCAATCACACTTGACCAGCTGAAAATCCTTAAATCGTTCAACTAGGAAATAAATTCAATAATAATAACTAATAAGACAAGCCTTAATCACAAACAAATTTATAATTAAACTTATTGGCTATTTGTTTCCGTTAAAGTAGTTGTTGCTTGAGGTTATGTTGTGACAGTGCTCAATTCGTATTTAACCGTTCTCCTTCCTGATTGGTTCACGTGACTCGGATCTACGATTCCCAATCTTATTTTAGAGCTCGGTCTATAAAAAGATTGCAACCGTAGACTGGCCGAACTGAGCTACTGCGCATGCGCCGCCAATCGTAAGCTCGAATCTACGATTGCAATTGTCAGTTCGGAACCTAATGTGATATGGCCTGGCCCTATACACATTTTGACACGAAGTCCTAATATCGATTATAAAAGAAGAAGAAGACGCCTTCAGTCGATGTTGGTTTATAAACCCCTCAGGGAGATACCAGACGGTTGCGGTGCGAGGAACGGACGATAATATCTGAGCCAATAACACTAGGATTAATTACCTCCCGGGGCGCGGTATTAAAGAATGAAGACGATTATTATCAGAATTGATCAAGATATGATATTAGTTATAGTAGCTCCACGTTGCCGTTGGTACTTTAGCGTCTGAGGCTATAAAATATTGCCGGCAGAGTGAGGCTATTAACTCGAGGCGATATTTAGTCCTCGGAATATGACGCAGTGACAACGCTGCGTCTAGAGAAGATCAGAAGACACATTTCTACATTCGCATAGAGATACGTTTATGAATTTACTTTATTAGAACATGAAAGGTGTTTTTTTACCAATGCAAACCTGTAAAAACGAAAATATATTCAATCGACATTAATTAAAATAGGTTTTTAAAAAATGGCAAACTTCAAGATAAACGTCGATATTACAGTGTGATATTCAACGTATAAATGTAATGAGAAAACAGAAATAAAAAATAATATACTGTAAAATCATGCGTTACCTTAGTTGTTTGTTGTCTTATACTTAATAGCGAAATTCCAAAGCAATCCATTACCGTCCATTTAGGAGCTATTATTAAGTCGACTCTATTTACTTTTATTTATGCTTTCATTGTCAAAGGTGACGTGTCAAGGGTAGTTTCAGCCACATTCTTTTGTTTTCCAACTGTATGATCTACCCCGACAGTCAGTTAATCCAACATGCAAAAAATAGCAATTCCGTAAATTGGCGTTTCTAAAAGCACACGATGTAAGTAAGCATAGGGCTTAACCCTTCCAAATAATCCCTCGTGAAGCTGCGCCCGGGATGTGGGGCCAATAGGTGCTACTTTGTTGAATATTTTATTGTCCGTTTGTCCTATTAACGCGTCCCTTACTTGAAATAATCTCCACGTTATATTAGCTTCACTTCCAGTATCCAGGAGCATTTATAGACTAGAAGATCAGAATTACACACACATCAATCACAATCAGTCAACATTCAGCAAAGCTGACATCTTAAAAAAAATACTTCTAGGTTAAACGATCGACTATTAAACTCAAAGATCAGGAGATTTGTGTGTTTTGTCTTGATCATTTCTTATGGAATAGCTTGTATATCTTAATGGAAAGACTGTCGCCTATAACAACCCTTTCATACATGAATTATGAATGTAACTATTTAAATAAATAAATAAATAAAATAAATTCACATTTAGAGTCTACCCACTCAGTAACTAAACTGATTTGCAGTGGGGGACTTTAATTTAAAGTGACTAAACCAACCCTGTAGGCTTCGAACACCATCGACGAGTGAGCCATAACCAATCACAGATCGATATTTCAAATACGAAATTAGGTCTTCGAATTATGGAGTTTAAATTAGTCCAAAAATATGTTTTCCCAAATCTTCGTAAGCTTTTGAAAACGTCCCGTTTTAATATTTTCCAAATTTTGAAAATTGTGTACGTATTTAAACATGAGACTAGTCTTTCCCGATAAAGAACATCTTGACCCGTTAGTATAATATATAAGTTGGTCGTTCCAGCTCCCGAACCCGCATGGTTTACGTGACACAAAGGTCTCAACCAGTTTAGTATCTCGCAATAAACAGTGTTGCCGCGTGTCGAGTCTGCGGCTGCCTAGGCCCATAAATCCCTCCTAGCTCCTGTGTCGTCACCATACGCTGCTATTACAACTCAACGACGCCTGTAAACCACTGTGATATGTTCCACTAGCTCTACACAGCTTGTAAAATGTATAATTATTATAATTTTCATCACGCGATACGGTATTCCCTCCGTTCATCACGAAAATAGCTCCTTTAACACTATTTCCCAGTAAAACCACCATAATATTTATTTTGAATCATTTAGAATAGAACAGTGGTTTTAAAAGTTTGACGGAAATATACTAGTCCCAACGTGAGTAGTCGCACATCGACGTCAGATCCTTATCTACTGCCCCTTTCAAGCGCGCTGATTAAACGATGAACAACAGATTAATGGTGTTCTTTTACACATTCATAAATGTAGTATTCCTCTGTGTATAGAGTGCATAAGCCTCATTGGTTACGCCCACTTTTCCAGGTAACCACCCAAAAGGTCGTAAATTATCCCTAATGAACCTGCTTCAATTATTAGGTTGTAGGGACTAGAGAAAGAGAAAACTAAGTTGGTACCGTTTTACTAGGCCATTTCGTATGAGATATTTACGTTAGAGCAACTGTACAAGGGATTTTAGTTTTCTATTACTTATTTATGTAATTTTGTATTTAGCTCAGAGGGGTTTACTTTCAGACAACAATTCTTGGTCTGCATATTACATTTCATACCACGAAGTAGCCCGCCAGACCATACGACGTAGCGAACATCACACGCACTTGTCACTGTCGTTGCTCGAGCTATTTTCTAAATGATATATTCCACGTGTTGCGATTTTTTGCATTAAAAAAAATATGAACGTTAGTGAGGCGCCTACACGTTTAAGAAGTGAGGCTTGAGTAAAACTTTTTAAGAAGCGCTGATTTAAAAAACACTCGGGCTTTGGAATTACAGAGAACTTAGAACATTTGTATACGTGGACAAGAGCTAGAGTTCACTAAAGAATTGGTTTGCTTCTTGTAAGGTTCTTGGAAAGGATCTCACCACAATATGAACGAATACAAGAGCGTAGAAAACACTGATTTCTGAGTGTTTGCTTTGTTTGCTTCTCCTCTTGTATTTTACAAGATTAAATCATGATGATAAATTAACAAATTAATTCATCGTCTAAAGCTGGTACGACCTAAGAGCATGATATACGTGGCGCCCTTTAATCATCATGTATCCCTCCTCCCCTCCCCTCACCCTATGTGCACCACTAAAAAGGTCTAGTCTTGATTCGTCCTCGTGCAGTCCCAACTATGATCATCAATTAAGCGTCTGCTAAAAGTTTCTCCGGGACGATCAGTGTAGTAACTTGCTAATTGGTTTGTTAGAAAGAGAAGAGCAACAGTTCTATCACGTCAAGAACAGACGTCTGGTGGTCGTGAGACGTTTCATCGAGTCTTACATTATGGACGGTTATGTATAGCACGAATTTGAATGTCGTACGAAATAGTTGAAAGTAGTTTCAAGCCCTGGCGACTTTTAAAATTTCTACCCATCAATTTCACGACTTTTTTTAAAGCAATGAAGCAAACGTAATGTTACTTACTTTCCGTGTCCGGTTAAACACAATTCATTTCCAGAAATTTGGAACAACTATTCCTTTCGCAATTGCTTCGCGCAGTGTACATGGGTCGAGGCGGGTAATGCTAAACTTAGCGTTAAACTTAGGGTTAAAATAAGTGTCAGTTGAAGTGATATACTTCGTGTCAATCCAAGGATTAATTAGTATTAGCGTTAAACGTAATGTTACAATATAAACTTATCATAATGTTCTAAAAATAACAATAAAGCTTTTCAACATAATGAAACCCAAAACGTATAAAGCTCCTTCATCCGTTATTTTACTCCAGTGCCTGGGAAATGGTATACGAAAATATATTCGATTTGAGCTTAAGTTTTGTTTGTTCATTTCTGAAAAGAATAATCGGAACTGAAAAAGCTTTCAAATTAAGAACGATTCATTATAAATGGTTGTGACTGAATGTTTTTGTCGGTTACCGCAGCAAATAGAGCCACCCAACGTAACGGCCATCGCCATCGCCATCGCCATCGCCATCGCCATCGCGCCATCGCCATCGCACCATCGCGCCATCGCGCCCCCGGCCATATCAGCCCCTGCTCAAGCGGCCGTTCTAGCAATGCGTATTTCATGTTCCATCACTGCCCCAAGCTACACCGCGTATGAACACTGATCATATCAAACCGTACTCGAAATAGTGAACGTGCGTGTAAACACTTCTTGCGTGGGAGTAGTCAAATATAGAGACCGGTTTCAGTGAAAGAAATTATCCGGCCTAATATGTTAAAAATATGTAGAGAAAAGTGTAAAACCACATGAAATTTTGCGGTGCAGTTTAAATATCAGAAATTTGAAACTACTCCTTTCGTTATTGATACAGTTCAGTACAATATTAATACTACCGGAATTAGGACCTCGTGAAATTACCGTATTTATCCTATGACAAGAAAGCTACACCATAGTTTATAGACTAGCACATGTGGTATGAAACAATCAAATGTACTATATATGTCGTGTGTACTATAGACTCCCTGCTTAGTATCTGTAATGATATACTCCCTCCAGTTGTCATTTTGATTACATACAATTGGTTTAATATACAAAATAACGACCATGAAGATCACAACTTTACATTTTAATTACCATGCAGTCTGTAGTGGTCAGGAAACCAAGGTACTATTCTCTCTTTTAATTCCCATTTAGTGTAGCATTCTTGAAATATAAAATTGTAAATTTGAATACTGAGACTATGCCACCACCATAATGATAAAGACCCCCCACCCCCCGCCGCCATCATTAAAGATGGCGTGTGCGGTTTGCACAAGAACAAGCGCATTGCCTGTAGATTGAGTGTTGACAAACACGTACGTACGTACGCACACATTCACACAGAGAAGATCCGCTGCTGGGGTTTATAAACAACGCCCGGGAAGATGGGAATTGACAAATCCAACCCCCAGAACATCTGGCTTCTCTCTCTCTCCCCGAAAAAAACTACTCGTGTTGACAAATAATTAAATTTCGCCTAACAAACCCAAAAATTGATTTTTTTTCGTCGAGAAGTTCGAATGCAGTCAGAAGACGGTTACGTTGAACGATAGTGTTATTAGTCATCTAATTTGAATTAGCTTTTTGTTCGTATCATCAAGAACCTTTCTACAACCTGTAGGCCTATGTTCTATTTTACCTGTGTAACATTCTAGTGTGCATTTTTGTACGCTTCCAGTAAATAACACGATTCTCGTAGTTGTAACTGGCTATCAAATGGAGTTTTGATAATGGGAGGCATGCAGGCATTCTGTGATAGGGATGGTTTTGTTTACCGCTTTCAACGGCAACCCCCGGCGGGGGACTATAACCATATGTCACTTACCCGACTGGGGAGGGTGGGACCCAGCCCATGTATCCACATCCAGACTTCTTCCATGTACATTGAAAAGTAGCTCAACAACTCAACGTCTAAATTAGATTCAGCAAGGACAACGTTTAGAACTAAAATTCAACTTGCTTAGCCCTCTCAGAACCCACTTCCAGGTTTGAGGACACCATTTTTGGATTCTATTTTACAGTAAAAAAAAGAAGATATTTCGATGAAAACCAGTGTGTTTTGTTTTTCGTTTGAATTTGACGAATGGTACCGTGATTAGACTTTTCGAAATTCATACTTTCAAAAGCGTTAAAACGAGAACATTTTGATATGTCCCGAAAATTGTTTAATTTCTAGATTTACTTGCACATGAGAGATAAAAATGTGAAACGATGTTTAAACTTAAAAAAGCTATTATGGGACATTTCTGAGAAGAATTTATTTTGGACTAAAATTTGGGCTTGCAGGAATCACGGAATGGAAGGAATGAAAAGCAGGAATAAACCCACTAGACTAAACCAACGCGCCACACACATAATTTTAAGGCCTCGTGTACGCTAAAGCACTTCAGTTGCGGGATACAGAGGGAAGGGTTTTCAGAAAAGTGCTGAGAATGCCGTTTCGTGTAACACATACGTAAACTCCTCCGTCAGTGCTATTTAACTTTGAATACCTCAGCCAGGATACCTCAGCGTGGTTTATGTTTACTGACGATTGCCCTTAAAACTGAACTACCCCTGTTTTGTTATATTAAAGCGGTTTGACCACTTTATTCAGTTTTCTAAAACATGCATGCCATAAAGATAACAATACACTAATAATAAATAACAATAACGTCCAAGTTACGTAGGAAACCTCCCCCGAACAGTTCATGCCTCTCTTGTGACTAACTAGGTATTGCGGCATTTGGTTTGGAGTATAGTTGCGGAGGAATGTCCTAGGGCTACTCAATCCCAGCGGGTACCTTGTGACTGAGGAAAACCACAGACAAATATTCAGACAGGATTGCCGGTAGCGGGTATCGAAACGGCGACCTTCCAAAATAGAGCCTCTTGTCCTGCCACACTGAGCAACCTCTGTGAAATCCGTGCATCTTAATGTGACATTTCCACCGCGTTGGCACAGTGTAGCAGATATCCAAGACAATTACCATAGAATACAGATCCTACGTATCAGCTGAAATGCTTCCAGTAAGCCCAGGAATTAATGGTTGACTGGGGTCGAACCAAGCTCACACTGCGGTTGATTCTAGGAGTACAGTCCGTGTCAGTACTCGCGTGACTTATTGCCTGAAAACCGCAACCACGCATGCGTGAGAGAGCCACATTCAAGACGATTTAAATTACAGACTTAACAGGGAGACCGCAGTTAAATCAGACTTAGACGCTGCCATAAGTCTCAAGCTATGCCCTCTTAACATTGTCTAACATTGTCTTGCTAACTGTAAGTACAGAGGACTGGTACAGCAAACGTGAAGCACGCATATTCACTTGTAAGTTTTACTTGTAGCTGCAAGGACGGTGTTATACTATAAGCACAATAAGGAGTGGCTTAAGTATTATCGCATGTAACATATTATAAAGTCCTCATAGAATGTCAAAGCGTAGGCAAATAAACTTTCTTTTCATTAAAATCACCAAACATAAATATGAAAAAAACGGGTCTCCATGATTATAATTGTTTTGAATTTATTTCAGCTATTTTTTAAAATGTAGACGTTTTAGGTGCCACCCTTCAGTGAGAAATTACAAAACTTGTCTTGTCGAATTTTTACCGAGAGCAGGAAAATATTTCTCCCCTCCTCGAAGGCAAAGGCTTCTCCTGTGCACCCTTAATGTGAAGGGGTAGTCCCGGTACAAAAAACGAACTTTTAACAAGTGAGATGATGATGAGTGAGGTGGAGATGGAATGCATCTCTACCATTGTTATCATTATCAGAAATCATACTTTGATTATTTACTAGGAAAACGCTCTGCGTTGACAGATGAGCGATTTTGTTTTCAATAAATCAAACAATTTTTTTGCATATCATATAATTCACTTATCACCAATTATTTTTTTGTAGGTTGCCATCTTGCAAGCGGCAAAGCGCCGATCGAGTTGTATGGAGGGATTCGCTATCGCTCATCTAACTAGGAAAACGCTCCGCGTTGACAGATGAGCGATTTTAACAAAATTGGGTATTTTTTCAATAATTAATTTTTTGTAGGTTGGCATCTTGACGGATTTGGTTGATTTTGTTAACAGCATCGAGTTTAGTGGTCACGGGTGTTGACCGAAAATTTCAGCCAAATCCGTCAAGCCGTTTGACCTGTGCGCGACGAACAAAATTTGGCGCACGAACGAACAGACGAACAGACAAAGCGCCGATCGAATTGTATGGAGAGATTCGCTAACGCTCATCTAACTAGGAAAACGCTCCGCGTTGCCAGATGAACGTTTTTTATTTTTTTTATAAATTAAACAAATCTTTTGCACCATTATAAAAAAAACCTTTATAATAAACAAAAATTTTGTTTACAAGATGGCGGTTTATGTTACAACCTTAGAATTTTTGTAAATTATTTCTCAAAACGTTGCTAATAATTGCACGAAATGTTATTTAAATCCGTTAAGAAGTTTTCTTTAAATAAATTAAAACCTTCAAGTAGATTTTTCAATGGATTTCCGCATAATTTCATACCACCGTGGTCTACTCAATAGGCTCTAATTCAGAAACTATTAAACCTATCAGTGTATGGAAAATTATATAATGTAGATACAGACTATATCTAAAATGTAATATTGTTGAATCATACAATAACCGCATTTAAATCATAATAAAAGCTTTTTAATTTGTCTACAAAGTTCGTTGTTAACATTTGCATTTTTGCCGTGGAAGTCATAAAACATAACACATATTTGTAGCCATTCTATGACAGCTATCAAAAATCCAAATACATAGTGAGAAAGGTCTGACTGTGCACGCCATTCGTGCTGCATACTATGTGCATCTTACGTCAATGGTCCGCAAATGCGAATCATATCGGTGGAACACTGTACAAATGAAGAAAATTATAGCCGTAAATAAACAATATTTTTTTACTACATGGCGGTAAAAGCTAAAATTTTGAAACTTTTGTCGAGTGTTAGTACCATTGATGTGGACCAACATGCAAAAAAAAAATCATTTATATCGGCGTGCAACTTTTAATTTAATTGAATAAATTAAAAAACATGTTATTCAGTAATTATGTTTTTGTAGGTTGGCATCTTACGTCATTGTAGCCATTCTATGACAGCTATCGAGATTTTAAATAATGGTGAGAAAGGGTGTGATTGCGTACGCTATGTTTGGTGTATACTATATGCATCTAACTGCAATAGTCCGCAAATGCGAATCATATCGGTGGTGGAACACTGTAAAAATAAAGAAATTATCGTCGTAAATAAACAATATTTTTTTATAACATGGCGGATATACTTACAATTTTAAAACTATTGTCAAGTGTGAGACCGTCGATGTGAACCTACAAGTGAAACATCATTTAAATCCGTGTGTAAGTTTTAATTTAATTAAATTAATAAACAAATTTTGTTTTTCAGTAATTAATTTTTTGTAGGTTGGCATCTTAGCGAATTTTGCTGGTTATGTTAATAGCATCGAGTTTAGTAGTCACAAATGTTGACAGAAAATTTCAGCCAAATACGTCAAGCCGTTTGACCTGTGCGCGACGAACAAAATTTAGCGCACATACATACATACAGACATACATACATACATACATACATACATACATACAGACACACAGACAAAGCGCCGATCGAGTTGTATGGAGAGATTCACTCCGCTTCGCTACGCTCATCTAACAAATAGTACTGAAATCCCACCCTTTTGTAGATTATTGCTCTCACAAGACTTTAACTGAATCAACGTTTATTTCCAGTTAGTAAATGAACACTGCTCAGCATTAATTCACAACATTATGTTAAATAGTTGCATTATTTTAAACACATTTTGATAAATACTGCATCAAAATGTATTTTCTGTAGAAAACAGTGATATAAAATGCATTATTGTAAAGTCACTGCATCCTAGATGTTATTGGTAAAATGTCCAACTTGTGGTCATATATCGTTGATATTATTATGAATACTTCAAGGAGGCAGTTGTCGACAAGGTTTATGACGTCAAGAGCCGTTTTTCAATTACGGAGCGGGAAGTTTCAAATTTCAAATTTTAAATGATAATAGAATTGGAAATACACAATTCTCAGATATAAAAACTATATAGCCCGTATTTTTAGATAATGGCCGTCCGTTTTTAGATACTTCGAGGAATATTTATTTTTCATGAGCCTTCCCTATTATTCTTTCCAGTGCTTGTTTGGGAACTGTACCCATTTCACCCAATCGCATATCTGTTTGTAAATAACTAAGTCAATCTTGGGTACGTATCATATAGTAAACATCGCCACTGGCACTTTTTGTGCACACCACAGATCAGAAGTGCAATAATAATTCGTAAAAACAGTTCCTCCACCAGGAAGCAATAAACCACAACAACGTAGTGATAACATCTGTATTCGAATGTGTTCAACAACTTAATTGAGATATTTTCTTGAAAATATCAAAAGATGCGCGTCTTGACTTTTTCACAGATTCAAAAACGTCCCTCGTTTATTTTAAATTTCCATATGAATCTCCAGCTGCATTTATCTGCTCATATATTGTGTCCGCTGGCTCCAGGCCAAGAAAACAAAGACAGCATCATCACACAGTGACGAACACATGCAACTAAGAGGATGTCAGTACCACATTTCTATATCAGTTGCATCATATTCGTATAAATGAGCACAAACTCTTCACAACTCTTTGTTCGTGTACACAGTTTTGATTTTAGAAGCGCTTCCGGAAAAAGATATCGATAGATTTGTACGTTGAAGGGCATACTTTTCTTGTTCTTGTTTTTAGTGTGTGTACACCTTAATAACATTAGTTCAATTAAACCACTCAAAGTTGCCGGTTTGTATTAATATCTTGAGAGCGTATCAAGATGTTGAATGAGTGATGCCTACCCGAGATTGGGTAAACAGCTAAGCAATGAATTAACAATCTTTCTAATATTGTAATTGTCCCCTTTTTATTTCTGTAGCTTATTGCACCATTTAGATTTAATTGATTTGTGAAATACCAATCGTACCAATACAAATATTTAACAGTTTTTATTCGTTGTTTAGCTGATACAAAACCAAAGTTCGCGTAGGAATCACTTTTTCAATATCTTGAAGAGTGTTCAAAATATCAATAAAAATCCGTTCTTACCACAATTGTCGGCATCGTAATCGCAATCGCAGAAGTATGAAAATATTCCGATTACAATGTATTCTGAACATTTTTAGCACCCCTGTTCGTTATAGTCTATAGCATTGAGGTGCGTATTGACAATCAATTACTGTAGCACAGTGGTTACACGGTAAACACGCCCGCATTTATTTAGTGCGTATTAATGAATAGACAGGTAATCAGGAAGGAGCAAGTTATTGATATAGATAGTTATTGACGTTATTGATAATATACAGCCGGCACGCCTGTTGAATGGCGCTGCTAAGTATCTTCTGTTATTCCGTTTCCAATAATAGCCGGCTGTACAGCATAGCAAATGGCCTGACAGGAGCTTAATGCGTTATTAATGGTCTTCTGCCTTTAAAAAGTGATTTATATTAAACACCTCAACCTCGTCGGAAGGAATCCGTGTGTCTATGTTTTATCACCTCTAAGACAACCCAAGGCACAACCGCTCACACAGAAACAAGACATCGTATTAGGAAGAGCTATTTAGTCTCCCTAATCGTCTGTAGCGATAAAAAAAGTATTGTGTTCTTCCAACATGTAAAGTTTTTAGAACACGATTTTTAGTTAATTGTTTAATAAATAAAAACAATTAATAATAAATGTCAAACTAAAAATTCTCTTTATTTACAAAAAAAACCCTGATTACAACTTCTAAGTACTATTTCAAATATGACGTTTAACTGGCAACTTTTGAGCTTGCAGTAATTGTTCACACGGAACATTCTTTCATAGATATAGTTATACATTATGAAACTGTTAACAGTCCTTTGTAAATAAGTACAACTGAATATACTTGAATATAAATGAATGAATAAATAACTCAATAAATAATACATTAAAAGATAATTAAGTAAATAAATAAATAAAAACAATAAACAGCCAAACGTATGTTCACGTGATACCAAAAATAATTTGGAAAATGTAATACGAGTTGCGCACATAAACATGACGGGTACATCTTTGCATTCACAATAGGGCAGATGGGAGCGTGGGGGGGGGGGGGGTTAGAGCAGAGCACCCCACACAAGCACGGTCTGGGCTGAGAGCCCTTGTGGCGATGGCGTATTTTTTAATTATTCAACTTTAAAGTGGCTGACGTCTGCCTCACGCGTGTCGCTGCCGCCGGAGAGCAGCACCATCGCGCGGTGACCACTGATATCACAATTGCACTGAAGCAAAACGTCGCTTCCTGAAACTGCTCTTAATGGGCACAAGAAGGTATCCGCAATAAAAATAGAGGAATACTCCCAGTATGAAAATCGCAAGAAGTTTTTATTTATTTATTTATTTATTTATTTATTTATTTATTTATTTATTATATCTCAAGAATGCTACTTAGAATCGAGAATCTAAATAAAAAGGCACTGCGGTATGGTAAGCCCTACAGATGAATGATAAATATTTCAAATATTATAATCAGTATTATAATCAGTATGGTATTTTGATTACCAAAGTCTCTCGAACTATCCTTCGCCACTATTGCAATTACCGCAACACCTAGTTAGTCACCTGATGCGGGGTATGAAATAAAATATCTCTTGGCAGGTTTCCTACATGAACAATTATTATTGTTATTGTTATTTCAATTCTATAGTATCAAGATATGTTGATATCTTGATACTTGAAGATTAGCTCCGAAGTGGCTGATGCACTGCGGACAGAAGTAGGTAATTATATTTTGTCACGTCTTGGCTGCCATTGACTGTCTATATGAATAACAATCTGATGATGGCCTCTAAACTCAAAATTATAATTACCTCTTTTGCGACTTGAGTTAGAGGGTCATCAGCACTATTTCATTAGGTGCAGTGGGGGCTCAGCAGCGTGACCACACATTTTCCCATTGCAATAATTACGATATTACGATTTAGTTGTGAACAACGCCATATAAGAACCACGTAAGTTAACTCTTTCGCGATTTCCAAATTGCGATTGCGATCCGATACCGATATTTGTGGATAGGACTTAAACTATTTAGAAGGGTAGGAAACATCTTTTCATATGTAGTTCCCTTTTTTAAAACATGTGCAATGTGCATGCACGTAGGCCTACCTTGCCTCCAAGTAGATACTGATAGCACCACTTGATGAGAAATAGGTGTGGACACTCACCTGCAAAATAGAGAACACATAATTAGCAGAATACCTTAAAAGTTAACTAATTAAACTCTACAGTGAACTATTGCATTTTATGTTTAAACCAAAGTTAGGTATACTCGCCGACGTATGTAAACCAAGTGCAGTCAAGATATCTGCTTTATCAACCCCTCTTACGGTTAGTTTATGAGTTCCTGATAATGTGAACCTAAGTTAGGCGATCCTACGAAAAGAACACGCGAAGAGGTGTTGATATAAAATATCTTTACAACATGAATATATGCACATGAAAAAATAACATAATGCAGATTTTTTATAAAACCTAGTATGCAATTAAAGGATTATTATTATTATTATTATTATTATTATTATTATTATTATTATTATTATTATTATTATTATTATTATTATTATTATTATTATTATTATAATTATTTTTTTTATTAATATCATCATTAACCACCTCACTGTCAATAAATCCAACATCATTATAACTTCCTATGTATGTCACGTGCGTTTAGAGTGGTTTAATTCGATTCACTTCTAATATATATTACGGTATAGCATTTTCCATAAATCAGTTCTATTTCAATTCACTATGGAAAGCCAGTGAAGAAATGAACCGACTTAGATTATCATGATAATCAAGTCAAACCGTTTCTTCCATGCGCGTCCACGGGATACGTTGCTATTTGTTCCAACCGTTTACCTCTTCAAATACTACTTTCATTGTAAAGAATGTCCAAAAACTTATTGTCACTGACTAACGTTTTTGCTTTTTAATTGATTTCTTGAAAACGCTTCTAGATCTTGAATACGCGATTCTTACGCGGAGTTTGATTCTGTATCAGCTAAACAACGAATAAGAGAACGGTAAATTGTTGTAATTGTTACAAAATGTAATTTCAAAAATTAATTATATCTTGAATTATTTAAAATTAATTACATAAAAATCGTATCAATTACAATTACATTCACTGTTGTTTAGCTAATGAAAAACCAAATTCCGCGTGAGAATCACTTTTTAAATATCTTGAAGCGTTTTCCAGATATCGATATAAAACATAGTTAATTTTGCGTGGTTTAGTATTGCGAGCTCCACATTGTCGTGAAGGCTACACTTGACAGTCTTTTTCACCATTTGGTGTTAAGCCTCGTCGTTTTGTGAACATCTACACTCTACAATCTTGCATAGTTCCTAAGGATATACAAACAATGACACCAATACGTGTACATTAAAAAAAATCATTCGTCACAACTAGAAAAACCATTACTGTTATGATGTAACATGAATCTTCAACTAAAATGCCAAAATACATCATTTCTATGATTAACAAAATTATCTTCTAACTATTTAATCAAAATATTATAAACGTATCGCAATCTTTGTTTATATTTCAACAACCATACAAAATTTCAGATTTGTAAATTTCTTCCGAGAGCAGAACCAATTAGCTCGTAAAAGGTCAAAGACGTCCCGGTAAGCCTGGAACAAGTGATATGGAAAACACGAGACTTTCCACATGGGTTCAGTATAATTTTGAAAACACATTTACATCTATTTTAAGTTTTAATGTTATCCTTATACATTTGTAGAACACTAGAGTACTTGAAAAAATACTACATTTTTATATTCACATTTGTAGCTGGTTTACTTTCTAAAGAGAAACGAGTTCTCAAGAGGTATCTCGTAAAAGAGACATTGAAAAACCCATCACTGTTATGGCTTTCGGAATTGAACATAGAATTAAGAAGATGGGGTCGCTACGAGAAGGTGCTACGCTGGAATGTTGTTCCCAATGAGCTTTGAATACAAAGAGTCGCATGGAATGCCCAGCCTTAATCATACCATGGTTTTTATGCAAGCTCCTACATTCAGCCCAGCTTTGTTTCTTATAGGGAATTCTTTGAAACTGACATATATCGCCTCGTAAAAAGTTACTGGTTCTCATTTAAGAGACGATTCTTTTAAAATAAAATACATTACAAAACGAATTACTATTCACAATGGCAAAAATTCCATTCATCGTAAAAATAGCCGCCCAATTGGACACAAAAATGGCAGTGAGACCTTTTCAGAATCCTCCAAAAATATGTATATTCAGACAATAACTACACATCAACGTACTGCTTGATATTCTTTGCTTCCAAGCCGCTCTTATTCTCATGCAAAATCCAATTCCAACGTAACGTAGACAATAAAAAACGAAATAGGAACATTGTACTAAAAGGTAGAGACATTTTCCTAGTCAGAAATGAAGAAGATTTGAGATTGCATATAAAGATAGGACCCCCCTGGGCGGACTCCCGTATACAACCAGATAACAGGAATATTATGAAAAAAGTGTGCATGTAAAGTAAGAGGCGCGTTGTCCCTTCGCTATATACGCAACGGTGAGAAGAAATGATTGGAGGAGTTGGTTTATTGCAGCGAAACGGCCGAACTACGGGGCTGGGTAATAGTATTATGGATTACCTACGCAGGGAAAATCATAAAAGAAAGAAACTCAAATCTTTATTACATGAAGTCTATTTTCAGCCGAAAATTTACTATTACCGCCGTACGCTCGTTGTCGCACGCGAGAGACCTCCAACGACCGTGCACGACAGAATTAGGAAGAGGTCTAGAGTATTTTGCGGTGAAAAGTACCTCAAGCACTGCATACTACATAAAAAATAATTATGTGTAGATGTTTTTTGATTTTTTTTTTTTTTTTTACATTCTATTCTTGTTTTCATCGCGCATTTAAAAACATAAACAAATTCAATTTTAAAAAGCACCCGGTTACGCGAAGGAGAATTAATATTAAGTTACTAAAAGACGATTTATTAATAGACAATAACAAAAACTTTATACATTATTATAATAATAATAACAACACATAAAAATCGTTGCTGAAATTTCAATTTGGTGTATATCAATAATTTTGATGTTTACCCCAATTTAAGCTTGGATTACAATCCAGATCATCTAGCTTCAGCTACCGGGTCCACAAGACTAAATGTAAGTGACCTGTTGATGAATCATAGGGACACCATGGCGGGAAGGAATTTGTGCGTTTGCATGATTACAAGCTAAACCAATCAGTGTCACAACCCATACATTGCGAAGTATATGATTGCACTGATTGCAACTTGCAAGGCTTAAACCAGCTTTGAGGTTATCATGTCAAGTGACAGCAATTGTGAACGTATAGTTTGCACCCATGGTTATATATGGTTATGTATTCCACACAAGAAATATTATTGTACCATGGTTTGGATTTAAACCCATCATCACGCATCTTGGAATCTTTGGCGTTCGTTTTAATTCAACTTTAAAAAACAATTCTTTTGCTGTTGAAATAAGATCAGTGATAAAATCAATTGAGAATTTGAAAACGATTTGAAAGAAACGTGTGGATTTCTTCGAATTCCTACGTTATTCGAGATGAGAAAAAGAAGTGGAATAAATTAAATCACCTACGGTTACCCAGTTTCAAATAAATTAACAAACTTTTCTTGTTTGCAGATTCGTTGCGTCGCTTTAGAAAGGTATTTCCGTCATGTTATCTTGATTGGCAATCAGAGAAAGGTTCTAATTTCTCGTGGAATTCAAACCCCTTCATTCAAGTCCTCACACATTTTCTGAAGTCATCTCGATGGTTGCCAAGAGGGTTCGTATTTCATGTGGTTGTAAAATAAATGGCGTAACCGCAAGATCAAGTTAATATAATCAACCAGTAGTAGCGGAGAAGTCGTCTGCAAGGTTAGGTTTCATCGTAAAATAGCGGGGTAGGTATATACGTCGAGTTCCTTCATGAGGACTTCTCTCTTGCATCGATTAGGGGTCTCTCTTGCCGCGCTGAAACCCACCCCCGGCCCCCTCCCCCACCCCCGCCCCCGCCATACACAAGTCGTAAAAATCTCAAGTGAATTCTACGCGACGAGTTACTGTCTTAGTACAGTGTTTCAAGGAGGGCGCGGGCGACGGGCCCGTTCACGTGAAGGATACAAGCGCTGTAAAAGATCGAACAGCCGATAAATGGGTTCCTACTTGACGTGAGTTGCTCATTTGCAGACGTCATCGGGCGAGGGAGCTTTATCTTCATTAGAGTTGGCAGGGCGGGCACAACGGGGACACAGAAGGGACAGGAATCCATCAAATAGGGACACACAAACATACACACGGACCTATCGAAGACAGAAACACAAGAAAGACGAATACAACATAAGACAGAGTACATCAATCGGGGACAGAAACACAACAACGTCACAGTAGGGACACAAACACATCAATCGTGGACGGGAACATAACAGAAAAAGAGACGCAACAGATACAAAACCCCATCAATTGGGAACAGAGACACAGATACACATAGATACAGAAACAGACATAATAGGGACATAACCTAATCAGTCAGGACAGGGACACATAAGAGAAAAATGCCGACACGAACACATAAATCGGAGACCATTGATGTTACTAATACTATATACTATTTATAAATACTATTTAATAATAGCTGAAAAACATTTCTAGCCTTTGACGTCAGGGGCTTCTTCCCAGAACCCATCCTTGGATGAACCATCATAGATCAGTCACCAACCGATTCCTTCCCCTCCCCCCCACACCGGCGAGCCATTGTTCTCGTCTCATTCACTGTGAAGTGAGCCGACTCGCAGACATCCATGCACGTTTTGTCCCCTATTAGTACAGGACGCACCAACATAGGTGGCGCAATGCTAGCGCGCGTCGTTGGTTCGTTTCCTGTCGTCGGCAATCCTGACTAAAAAGGTTTCCCGGACTTTTCTTGGTCATTGAATCCTGCACGTGACATTCCTTCGTAAGTACCCATGCTTACATAACAAGGACACATCGCACCCTTCCAATATGCGGACCGCGGCTTCTTGCAGACTGGATCCCTTAAGAAGTTGCTAGTTTATAACTGACATGAATATGATGAAAAAGACTTTAAAAGACAACGTGTTCGTACACACACATCCATGCAATATGCTTTTACATGAACTATTGTCTACGTGCAGCAAAATATCATATAGATAGATAGATTTGAGTCAAGTTCCATAGTTAAAAAAAAAACCTGACTGACGAACCATGCCTTTATTAATTTCATAACGCCTTTATCATCTTTCCTCTTCCCTATTCACATTCTTCTCCTTCATACTTGGTGGCTCTCTCTGCGACCTGAACGCCCACCAGCCTTCCCTGACCCCAACCGGGTTCTGTGGATTTTTAATGTTTTTTTTTTATTTTTAGATCGATAACAAGTATTAGAAATCCAAAATATATTGAGTTCTACTTCCGGTTTCCAATTAAGATTGGATTGTACCATTAAATTAAGATACGTTTCGATTTCAGGTAAAGCATGTGTCTACGCATTTGAGTACGATAAAATGGCGAGCTGAACCACAAATCTTCGACGACAATAATATGCAAACAATTCTCATGTTAAATATTTCTATTCCCGCTTTTCAATTATTGGTTTTTGACTTAAGTCGAGAACCTTCAATCTTATATTTCCACATTTTATGTGAAATGATTGAAAAAAAATATGAAAGGAATGTTTGGCATTTCCAAGCGGATTAAGCTAACGTATACGCTATGTTATGAGATTGATCGAACCCTAATCAAATTTTCGAGGATATTTAGGGACATGCAGGATTGTAGGTTTATGTTATGATTATTTGATCATAAACTTTTCATGGCAATTCCCAATAACGTAAATTGCTTTAGCAACGATGCCAATAAGAAACCTCAATCAAGTAGAGCAATTCCTTTTAAATAATATTTTCTTATCTCCAATATACGCTTTTCATTTGCGAAGCACGTGTGTCTTTGGGCGCACTAATACGCAGATATTTAGCGGGCCGTTATAATGATGTGCCTAAGACAGCTATCAGACACTCCTTTCCAACCATCCAAAAATCTAATATACTTGTAAGTCACCTGAAAATGGGCACATCCGATAAAGATTGTGTCCACCCTATACATGAGGGATTTCCACGAAGTTTTAAACGTAATCATACATTGACACATGCACACATGCCACATGCCACATGCATGCACTTTTATTACTGGTTTCCCTGAAACACTTCCATAGCGCATCCTCCCAAACAGTCTGTGCTTTCGCATAATCCCTAAACCTCTTTACTTGTTATGTCACAGAATCTGTCCTGTCCCCCAGTAATATTCAGACATATTTCGTTTATTCCGTGTCATTGCCATCGCTTTATTTTTACCACATCGAAATACCATCCCATATTCCGCTGCCACCTAAGTCCATTCGTTATCTTGTAATTGTGTACGTGCTCGTCCCCTCCTCAGCCCATACACGGGAAGAGGTCACTTTCAAAC
The DNA here is from genome assembly GCA_945910005.1 of Isoperla grammatica. Lineage (NCBI taxonomy): Eukaryota > Metazoa > Arthropoda > Insecta > Plecoptera > Perlodidae > Isoperla > Isoperla grammatica. The sequence goes on from OX246746.1 coordinate 29,666,502, forward strand.
TTCATTTTAAAGACTCCGTCAATTCTCAACAACACTTTGCACGGTTATTTCAACCATAACAATAATAAAATAATTACTATAGTAAAAATGATGTCAGGGGTGTACTGTTGTTGCAGTATGAGATTCTTCACCCGTGAAGTTTGACCCACGGCTGCCCTGGCCGCCCCCCAACGACCCCACACCTCCCACCCCTTATATTATAATTATCAAATGACGCCCTTGAGACGTGAAACATTGGGCTAGGCAGATGTAGACAGACTTTACAACTAGCATAACCATAAAGTTACATTAAACACTGCACGGAGATACAATGTTGTTGCCGGGGAAAGTTACCATAAAACATAAGTTACAATTAAAAGAACACTGAGGATTAATTGGTACAAAGAAGGTTGTCAAAGTTGTGTGCGGTAGTCGTGCGCCGCCGTTATTGCTGGTTGGATGGCTAGCATGTGAATAGCATGGCCTCAGAGGAACAAAGACTACAAAGACAGTCATTGGCTTCTAGTCAACTCGGGGTATTATGGCCAACTGTAAGTAGCTACAAAATAAAAATCTTTCTTTAAGTTCACTTGAGCATAAAATAATTGTATTTCAGTTCACATAAAAGCAGCAAGACCGAATCCTACAAAAGCAAAGTATTTCAAACGAAATTAGCAAATTCCCAAGCCGAGCAAATTGAGGAAATAGGTAAACATTAGACTTGTAAAGATGGTGTATGCAAATGATGTTTGTTACTTTTTAAATGTTTTGTTACGTTAGCCAAAGCAGGGGATTATTTGCTTCCACGTCGTTACCCTTCGCCCGTTAAATTCCAACAGAGAGTCAGTAAAAATAACAAAAGCATAGACGACTGCGCACATCCGCATTGCAATCCCAGCCCAGCTTCCACAATTCTGTTAACCGCAGTGACCTGGACAAAAACAGCTTTAATCCAAAAAGTTCCAAAGACAAACTCAAACCCCGGAGGCAAAACAGACACAACGAAACAAAGAAAACGTCTTTTCCGATCTTCTTTCAAGTCACTTTCCCGTCTCATATGTTTTATTTCATTTCGCTGGATTTCGTTTCCCTAAGAGTTATTTCACTTGTCATATTCTTTTTTCATATTGGTATTTGCAACCATTTCACTTCACCGGAGCCGTCCATTTTGGAAATGTATCTTAGCCGCATCGGAGAAAAACTTTGAAAAGTCTACAAAATAAAGTTGTACTAAGCCCTTAATGGGTTCTGGTAGCAAGTTATTGGGACGTATCGGGACATGGGTAGCATACAAAGTCTGTATGGATACAGTAGCAAACTTCTTGTGTGTATACAGCTATACAGCTACGCAAAACTCTCCCCCTGCCTGTTTGACACCGACAAACTTTTCTTCGAGAGCTCAGCCGTTTGTTTTATATTATCCTACACAAGAAACTTGAAAATAGTAATACGCTATTTGAATACAAGAGGCCCACCATACCACAGTGGTTTGCTAGGAGCGACAAATAACGGCGAATAAAAATATTGAAATGTATTTATACTAAATATCTATTTTTATATTTTCAAATTTAATCCAAGGGTAATGAGTTTTGTATATATTTTGTTTCGTTATCTGTAGACTCTGATGATACCCTTGTGTATCTTCACATTTCGATAAGGCCCCCCTAAGCCCAGTTTGGTAAACGTTGTTTCAATTTTACAAAAAACATTCCATTCAAAATGGATGGCTTGCCATGTTTGCTCATAAAGAATCCTCGATACGCGCAAATCGGAGTTAAAAAACTTGTCGAAACCTGTCCTGATAACTGTCGGTGTTATCGTCAATACAAAACATTTCGCGGATATACGCGTTCGCCCTGTCAAACTTATATTCAAGAGGTCCACCGTTAGTTTTACGACATCCAGCTGACAAGAACTAGGGAAAATACCAAGATGCTATTTGAATCCATGAGCTCCAGGGTGCATTGCCGCCATGCATGGAAGAAGCATGTGCACACAGTGTTAAATGAGCCCACGCCATGCGATGCTCAGCGAGCATGAGACGAGAACGCACACAGCGACTCGTTGTTACAGGGTTGCCAAGTTAATGAGACAGGTGCCGCCACCCACGGCTACTGGGCCAACTATGGGACTCAGTCTAAGCAAATAGCCATTGAATTCGTCGTCGTCAATACGAATAGATATCGGGGTCAAGTATTCGTGATGAATACTTTCGCACAAAATTTCCGTTTTATAATGTTTAGCGCGTGAGAATTTAAGGTGTTTTGCTTATATCTTTAAAATTCCATTTAATATCAAAATTTTGGAATGATGTGGTGATAGATATAATCAAAATTATACTACGGCTATAACTATTATTTCATATGTCAAATTTAACATTTATACTACCATTTCATGGCAATATCTCATAAGTAATTGTTATTGTTATTATTGTGTGTTATTATTGTTATAGTAACACAAGTGTTATATTTATGAAGGATGTATTTTTAACTGTCGTCCATTACAAACAAAATTACGAAACTGAACTGGATACAAAACACTCATATATTGCACTAAATGAATCCAAGTAAGTAAGTATACGCGATAAAAATATTCCTCTTGACAAAACAATGTTACGTTTGTTCAACAATTAGTTTCACCAGCCAGAATATAGTGCACAACCTCGACCTACTCATAAAACAGTAATGAATCGTGACGCCGTAAGTGTGAGGCCGGACGTGGTCATAACTTGTATATAGGCAATCAGAAGACCCCCCTCCCCCCCTTACTTACGCAATCAAACTTTTTCCTCCGAGTAGTTTCTGGTGACAGAGGGACAACCTCACGCTTTGTATCTCCTAATTTTCCCATTACGAAGTGAATAGGTCGCTGATTATAGGCAGGCTGGTTAATTAACTCATTGTCTTTGTGCCGGCGGAGCCTCCAACCCGTAAAAACAATGGTCTTACCTCTTACCCTTACGCTGGTCCACTGCACGCGCTAGCTGTGCACGGACCGCTACTGCTACTACTACTAGTAGTACGCACTAGTAGTCCACTACACGCGCTAGCTACGTGACTGTGCACGGACCGCTACTGCTACTGCTACTAGTAGTACGCACTAGTAGTCCACTACACGTGCTAGCTGTGCACGGACCGCTACTGCTACTACTACTAGTAGTACGCACTAGTAGTCCACTACACGCGCTAGCTACGTGGCTGTGCACGGACCGCTACTGCTACTACTACTAGTAGTACGCACTAGTAGTCCACTACACGCGCTAGCTACGTGGCTGTGCACGGACCGCTACTGCTACTACTACTAGTAGTACGCACTAGTAGTCCACTACACGCGCTAGCTACGTGGCTGTGCACGGACCGCTACTGCTACTACTAGTAGTACGCACTAGTAGTCCACTACACGTGCTACGTGGCTGTGCACGGACCGCTACTGCTACTGCTACTAGTAGTACGCACTAGTAGTCCACTACACGCGCTAGCTGTGCACGGACCGCTACTGCTACTACTACTAGTAGTACGCACTAGTAGTCCACTACACGCGCTAGCTGTGCACGGACCGCTACTGCTACTACTACTACTAGTAGTACGCACTAGTAGTCCACTACACGTGCTAGCTACGTGGCTGTGCACGGACCGCTACTGCTACTACTAGTAGTACGCACTAGTAGTCCACTGCACGTGCTAGCTACGTGGCTGTGCACGGACCGCTACTGCTACTACTACTAGTAGTACGCACTAGTAGTCCACTACACGCGCTAGCTACGTGACTGTGCACGGACCGCTACTGCTACTGCTACTAGTAGTACGCACTAGTAGTCACCTACACGCGCTAGCTACGTGACTGTGCACGGACCGCTACTGCTACTGCTACTAGTAGTACGCACTAGTAGTCCACTACACGTGCTAGCTACGTGGCTGTGCACGGACCGCTACTGCTACTACTACTAGTAGTACGCACTAGTAGTCCACTGCACGCACTAGCTACGTGGCTGTGCACGGACCGCTACTGCTACTACTACTAGTAGTACGCACTAGTAGTCCACTACACGTGCTAGCTGTGCACGGACCGCTACTGCTACTACTACTAGTAGTACGCACTAGTAGTCCACTACACGCACTAGCTACGTGGCTGTGCACGGACCGCTACTGCTACTACTACTAGTAGTACGCACTAGTAGTCTACTACACGCGCTAGCTACGTGGCTGTGCACGGACCGCTACTGCTACTACTACTAGTAGTACGCACTAGTAGTCCACTACACGCGCTAGCTACGTGGCTGTGCACGGACCGCTACTGCTACTACTACTAGTAGTACGCACTAGTAGTCCACTACACGCGCTAGCTACGTGGCTGTGCACGGACCGCTACTGCTACTACTACTAGTAGTACGCACTAGTAGTCCACTACACGTGCTAGCTACGTGGCTGTGCACGGACCGCTACTGCTACTACTACTAGTAGTACGCACTAGTAGTCCACTACACGCGCTAGCTACGTGGCTGTGCACGGACCGCTACTGCTACTACTACTAGTAGTACGCACTAGTAGTCCACTACACGTGCTAGCTACGTGGCTGTGCACGGACCGCTACTGCTACTACTACTAGTAGTACGCACTAGTAGTCCACTACACGCGCTAGCTACGTGGCTGTGCACGGACCGCTACTGCTACTGCTACTAGTAGTACGCACTAGTAGTCCACTACACGCGCTAGCTGTGCACGGACCGCTACTGCTACTACTACTAGTAGTACGCACTAGTAGTCCACTACACGTGCTAGCTGTGCACGGACCGCTACTGCTACTACTACTAGTATTACGCACTAGTAGTCCACTACACGCACTAGCTACGTGGCTGTGCACGGACCGCTACTGCTACTACTACTAGTAGTACGCACTAGTAGTCTACTACACGCGCTAGCTACGTGGCTGTGCACGGACCGCTACTGCTACTACTACTAGTAGTACGCACTAGTAGTCCACTACACGTGCTAGCTACGTGGCTGTGCACGGACCGCTACTGCTACTACTACTAGTTATACGCACTAGTAGTCCACTACACGCGCTAGCTACGTGGCTGTGCACGGACCGCTACTGCTACTACTACTAGTAGTACGCACTAGTAGTCCACTACACGTGCTAGCTACGTGGCTGTGCACGGACCGCTACTGCTACTACTACTAGTAGTACGCACTAGTAGTCCACTACACGCGCTAGCTACGTGGCTGTGCACGGACCGCTACTGCTACTGCTACTAGTAGTACGCACTAGTAGTCCACTACACGCGCTAGCTGTGCACGGACCGCTACTGCTACTACTACTAGTAGTACGCACTAGTAGTCCACTACACGCACTAGCTACGTGGCTGTGCACGGACCGCTACTGCTACTGCTACTAGTAGTACGCACTAGTAGTCCACTGCACGCGCTAGCTACGTGGCTGTGCACGGACCGCTACTGCTACTGCTACTAGTAGTACGCACAAGTAGTCCACTGCACGCGCTAACTACGTGGCTGTGCACGGACCGCTACTGCTACTACTACTAGTAGTACGCACTAGTAGTCCACTACACGCGCTAGCTGTGCACGGACCGCTACTGCTACTACTACTAGTAGTACGCACTAGTAGTCCACTACACGCGCTAGCTACGTGGCTGTGCACGGACCGCTACTGCTACTACTACTAGTAGTACGCACTAGTAGTCCACTGCACGCGCCAGCTGTGCACAGACCGCTACTGCTACTACTACTAGTAGTACGCACTAGTAGTCCACTACACGCGCTAGCTACGTGGCTGTGCACGGACCGCTACTGCTACTACTACTAGTAGTACGCACTAGTAGTCCACTACACGTGCTAGCTACGTGGCTGTGCACGGACCGCTACTGCTACTGCTACTACTACTAGTAGTACGCACTAGTAGTCCACTGCACGCGCCAGCTGTGCACGGACCGCTACTGCTACTACTACTAGTAGTACGCACTAGTAGTCCACTACACGCGCTAGCTACGTGGCTGTGCACGGACCGCTACTGGTACTACTACTAGTAGTACGCACTAGTAGTCCACTGCACGCGCCAGCTGTGCACGGACCGCTACTGCTACTACTACTAGTAGTACGCACTAGTAGTCCACTACACGCGCTAGCTACGTGGCTGTGCACGGACCGCTACTGCTACTACTACTAGTAGTACGCACTAGTAGTCCACTACACGCGCTAGCTGTGCACGGACCGCTACTGCTACTACTACTAGTAGTACGCACTAGTAGTCCACTACACGCGCTAGCTACGTGGCTGTGCACGGACCGCTACTGCTACTACTACTAGTAGTACGCACTAGTAGTCCACTGCACGCGCCAGCTGTGCACGGACCGCTACTGCTACTACTACTAGTAGTACGCACTAGTAGTCCACTGCACGCGCTAGCTACGTGGCTGTGCACGGACCGCTACTGCTACACTACTAGTAGTACGCACTAGTAGTCCACTGCACGTGCTAGCTACGTGGCTGTGCACGGACCGCTACTGCTACTGCTACTAGTAGTACGCACTAGTAGTCCACTACACGCGCTAACTACGTGGCTGTGCACGGACCGCTACTGCTACTACTACTAGTAGTACGCACTAGTAGTCCACTACACGTGCTAGCTACGTGGCTGTGCACGGACCGCTACTGCTACTACTACTAGTAGTACGCACTAGTAGTCCACTACACGTGCTAGCTGTGCACGGACCGCTACTGCTACTACTACTAGTAGTACGTACTAGTAGTCCACTGCACGTGCTAGCTACGTGGCTGTGCACGGACCGCTACTGCTACTGCTACTAGTAGTACGCACTAGTAGTCCACTACACGCGCTAGCTACGTGGCTGTGCACGGACCGCTACTGCTACTACTACTAGTAGTACGCACTAGTAGTCCACTACACGTGCTAGCTACGTGGCTGTGCACGGACCGCTACTGCTACTACTACTAGTAGTACGCACTAGTAGTCCACTACACGTGCTAGCTGTGCACGGACCGCTACTGCTACTACTACTAGTAGTACGTACTAGTAGTCCACTGCACGTGCTAGCTACGTGGCTGTGCACGGACCGCTACTGCTACTACTACTAGTAGTACGCACTAGTAGTCCACTACACGCGCTAGCTACGTGGCTGTGCACGGACCGCTACTGCTACTACTAGTAGTACGCACAAGTAGTCCACTGCACGCGCTAGCTACGTGGCTGTGCACGGACCGCTACTGCTACTGCTACTAGTAGTACGCACTAGTAGTCCACTACACGTGCTAGCTACGTGGCTGTGCACGGACCGCTACTGCTACTACTACTAGTAGTACGCACTAGTAGTCCACTACACGTGCTAGCTACGTGGCTGTGCACGGACCGCTACTGCTACTGCTACTAGTAGTACGCACTAGTAGTCCACTGCACGCACTAGCTACGTGGCTGTGCACGGACCGCTACTGCTACTGCTACTAGTAGTACGCACTAGTAGTCCACTACACGCACTAGCTGTGCACGGACCGCTACTGCTACTACTACTAGTAGTACGCACTTGTAGTCCACTGCACGCACTAGCTGTGCACGGACCGCTACTGCTACTACTACTAGTAGTACGCACTAGTAGTCCACTACACGCGCTAGCTACGTGGCTGTGCACGGACCGCTACTGCTACTACTACTAGTAGTACGCACTAGTAGTCAACTACACGTGCTAGCTACGTGGCTGTGCACGGACCGCTACTGCTACTACTACTAGTAGTACGCACTAGTAGTCCACTACACGCGCTAGCTACGTGGCTGTGCACGGACCGCTACTGCTACTACTACTAGTAGTACGCACTAGTAGTCCACTACACGCGCTAGCTACGTGGCTGTGCACGGACCGCTTCTGCTACTACTACTAGTAGTACGCACTAGTAGTCCACTACACGCGCTAGCTACGTGGCTGTGCACGGACCGCTACTGCTACTACTACTAGTAGTACGCACTAGTAGTCCACTACACGCGCTAGCTACGTGGCTGTGCACGGACCGCTACTGCTACTACTACTAGTAGTACGCACTAGTAGTCCACTACACGCGCTAGCTACGTGGCTGTGCACGGACCGCTACTGCTACTACTACTAGTAGTACGCACTAGTAGTCCACTGCACGTGCTAGCTACGTGGCCGTGCACGGACCGCTACTGCTACTACTACTAGTAGTACGCACTAGTAGTCCACTGCACGCGATAGCTACGTGGCCGTGCACGGACCGCTACTGCTACTAATACTAGTAGTACGCACTAGTAGTCCACTACACGCGCTAGCTACGTGGCTGTGCACGGACCGCTACTGCTACTACTACTAGTAGTACGCACTAGTAGTCCACTGCACGTGCTAGCTACGTGGCTGTGCACGGACCGCTACTGCTACTACTACTAGTAGTACGCACTAGTAGTCCACTACACGTGCTAGCTACGTGGCTGTGCACGGACCGCTACTGCTACTACTACTAGTAGTACGCACTAGTAGTCCACTGCACGTGCTAGCTACGTGGCTGTGCACGGACCGCTACTGCTACTACTACTAGTAGTACGCACTAGTAGTCCACTACACGCGCTAGCTACGTGGCTGTGCACGGACCGCTACTGCTACTACTACTAGTAGTACGCACTAGTAGTCCACTACACGCGCTAGCTACGTGGCTGTGCACGGACCGCTACTGCTACTACTACTAGTAGTACGCACTAGTAGTCCACTGCACGCGCTAACTACGTGGCTGTGCACGGACCGCTACTGCTACTACTACTAGTAGTACGCATTAGTAGTCCACTACACGCGCTAGCTACGTGGCTGTGCACGGACCGCTACTGCTACTACTACTAGTAGTACGCACTAGTAGTCCACTACACGCGCTAGCTACGTGGCTGTGCACGGACCGCTACTGCTACTACTACTAGTAGTACGCACTAGTAGTCCACTACACGCGCTAGCTACGTGGCTGTGCACGGACCGCTACTGCTACTACTACTAGTAGTACGCACTAGTAGTCCACTACACGCGCTAGCTACGTGGCTGTGCACGGACCGCTACTGCTACTACTACTAGTAGTACGCACTAGTAGTCCACTACACGCGCTAGCTACGTGGCTGTGCACGGACCGCTACTGCTACTACTACTAGTAGTACGCACTAGTAGTCCACTACACGCGCTAGCTGTGCACGGACCGCTACTGCTACTACTACTAGTAGTACGCACTAGTAGTCCACTACACGTGCTAGCTACGTGGCTGTGCACGGACCGCTACTGCTACTACTACTAGTAGTACGCACTAGTAGTCCACTGCACGTGCTAGCTACGTGGCTGTGCACGGACCGCTACTGCTACTACTACTAGTAGTACGCACTAGTAGTCCACTACACGCGCTAGCTACGTGGCTGTGCACGGACCGCTACTGCTACTACTACTAGTAGTACGCACTAGTAGTCCACTACACGTGCTAGCTACGTGGCTGTGCACGGACCGCTACTGCTACTACTACTAGTAGTACGCACTAGTAGTCCACTGCACGCGATAGCTACGTGGCTGTGCACGGACCGCTACTGCTACTACTACTAGTAGTACGCACTAGTAGTCCACTACACGCGCTAGCTACGTGGCTGTGCACGGACCGCTACTGCTACTACTACTAGTAGTACGCACTAGTAGTCCACTACACGCGCTAGCTGTGCACGGACCGCTACTGCTACTACTACTAGTAGTACGCACTAGTAGTCCACTACACGCGCTAGCTACGTGGCTGTGCACGGACCGCTACTGCTACTACTACTAGTAGTACGCACTAGTAGTCCACTACACGCGCTAGCTACGTGGCTGTGCACGGACCGCTACTGCTACTACTACTAGTAGTACGCACTAGTAGTCCACTACACGCGCTAGCTACGTGGCTGTGCACGGACCGCTACTGCTACTACTACTAGTAGTACGCACTAGTAGTCCACTACACGCGCTAGCTACGTGGCTGTGCACGGACCGCTACTGCTACTACTACTAGTAGTACGCACTAGTAGTCCACTACACGCGCTAGCTACGTGGCTGTGCACGGACCGCTACTGCTACTACTACTAGTAGTACGCACTAGTAGTCCACTACACGCGCTAGCTGTGCACGGACCGCTACTGCTACTACTACTAGTAGTACGCACTAGTAGTCCACTACACGCGCTAGCTACGTGGCTGTGCACGGACCGCTACTGCTACTACTACTAGTAGTACGCACTAGTAGTCCACTACACGCGCTAGCTACGTGGCTGTGCACGGACCGCTACTGCTACTACTACTTGTAGTACATAGTAGTAGTAGCAGTAGTCCTGTAGTAGTAGTGAAACTAGTTATCCCGTAGTAGCAGGCGCGGACTGGCTAGGGATGCCGGGATGCAATCGCATCCCGGGCCCCTGGGCAAATCCGGGCCCTTTGGCAGTCCGGGCCCCCGGGCTGCTACCAGAAAGTTCCTATGATGTAAACTTCTCTGTATACTGCTAAAAATATCTTAACCCCCTTTCTATAAGTATTATTTTGAAATTATAATTGAATTTATTGTAATATTTATTGTAAATATTCAATGTAATTAATTATATATAATGGACATTATTTTGCTACCGGTAGGGTGGCCTCCGTTAATCGCGCCCTAAAATCGTATTTTAGGCCATAAAATTCAATGCAACCCCAAAAAAATGTTAACGCCTTCGGCGTATTTGCCTCCGGCTGCTGGGACTTTGCCCCAAACCCCAGCTGCGCCACGCCACCTCGTGCGGGCCCCCCCGAAACCCAGCATACTGGGCCTTTTTATCCCAGTCCGCCCCTGCGTAGTAGTAGAGTTTAGTAGTAGTAGTAGTTGTATGTAGTAATGATTTAGGTAATGAAGTAGTACTGTAGTATAGGAGGGGGTGAAGGATTGTTATCTTTATTAGCACTACTGTTCTTTTGTCAATATAAATTGCTCTGGTATTGGTTTCTTTATTAATTAATGTAGCCGTTCAAGTTTAATACCATAAGAATCGGGGAGGAAAAGTTAAGAAGATTGGTTGTTATCAGGTATTTCGTGAAATGAATGGATTATCAAATGTAAAGATGGGGTTAAGTTGCTCTTCGGAGAAGTTTATATTAAATTGATAGTGTTTGTATAACTTAATCTGTCTCCATATTACAACAGGTGATTATTAGTAAATTAAATGACAATAACCAAATAATATAAATAATAGAAGATTGGTTTGCTCTGTCTGCATGTGTTTATCTTCCTTCATGCATGTGTTTATGCGATTGCGACTAACTCTTTCGTTCTTTCACTAAACGTGCTTTAAAACTAGTTATTAATTTACTCCTCTATAACGTTTAGTAGGAAACCATTAGTTGGCTGACAACGAAGTACGTCCACACAATGCATGATTGAAGCTGGTCAAAGAGTGGCTCGTAGCTGCTGCTTGTTGACTGTAAACACTACCAGGTACTAAATTGTTTACTGCGCTGCACAAAGCAAACAGAAGAACGGCCATCACAACAGTAGCTAGAGTACATAACAATATACGTGCTATACGGAAACCACTGGTGCACGGCTAAAATATGCGCTGTTATAATAATACTGCTATGAGTTAATAAATATACACTTCGCCAGTCAATACAATTATTGTTATTAGTGTTGTTTTAAAGCACAATACATTGAGGTTATCAGTGATTTTACAAGTCAATAAAACAAATATTTGTACTAATAGAAAATGCGCAATCGGAAATTTACATTAGTTTCCTATATATGCGCGAGGTATTGAATAGCTAGATTTTCATCTAGAAACACATACATGTATTGTATGGTTTAAAATTAAAAACATTCATTTTTAAGGTTCAAATTCATAATGAAATGTTCCTTCATGTAGTTTTGTACTGTGACTTTGTCAACGTTTTTGCTTTTTCAAAATTGATCTTATCTATTACATTCTCTCATTTTTCCTAAATAATTGTAATATTTTGATGATGTTTGTGAGAATTTTGTTGAATTCCTTATGAATTGAATCTCGGTGTTTCACGTTGAACGATCCACCAATCAATGCATAACACCAAGTTTAAGCTCACCGTGATCCAGACGTTTATTAATTTAAAAACTACTGCTCAATTATATAAGTAAATAAATCATCGGTCTCAATTATATCAATTAATGAATAAAACAAAGGGATACTTTGTAATGTTGGTTGTGAGGGGAGCAAGATTGCGTTCATGGAAAATTCCTAAAAGTGTTTGTCAACTCTTTATGATTCAAGAGTCCCACTGGTCAGGGCGTTTCGAGCAGCAGTATTTCCCTACGCTGGACCACCGAAAAAATATAATTTGCCACAGAATGTTTTCCTAAAAAAAAAAAAAAACAATATTTAAAAATCCGTTTTATAAAAAATAACCACCAGTGCGAATTTAAATCCTAATTCTAGAAGACACCCTAATGAGTAAAGTTTTCACGTTTTCTTGGATCTCACTTCGTTCCATTGTTTGGCTTGTGTGCCTGGTTTACGACTAACATTTCACTTTTAGAGGAGTGTTACGACCATAGGTCGAACTGCAGAACCTATGTCAGAAGGACGCCCCTTAAACCTCCTGGGGTTAAAAGCCATAGAATTAAAACTTATAGTAATTAAGTTCCCCCCCTCCCCCCCCCCTCCCTACTCCCCACAGAAAAACCCTCCCGCCATCGAAACAGTTTCTCTTTACATTTAAAAGTCAACCTGGGACACATTAAAACAATTGCAAAAATTATAAAAAAGCGGGAAAAAGTTTTTTTTCAGAGGAGAATTTCGTGTTTCCAAAATTTACTCCAGAGGAAGATAGAATGTAGAATCCTAAATTGTATTGGTCCCCATTTAAATGGAAACAAAGGTAGCGCCGGCAGCACGTTTAGTAAAAGAAGATTAGAGACTGTTTAGTCGTTTTACAGACTGACAACAAACCAACCTTCTATTATTAATACCACGCATTTATGATCATTTACTTGTACCACTCTAATAATCAATCAATTATTACTATCATTGTTATTATTGTTGTTGTTTTACTACCCACTCGACAGCTACATCATATTATATCATCGGCCGAAACCGATCCACCATATCGACGGGGTCATCAAAGGGGGAACGAAAATTTATATGGGCGGGGGAAAAATGGCCGTTATACATCATTCATTTCCACAAATGAAATTATGAAAAACTATTAATTTCCCTCTTCATATAAGTCAGTGAATAAAACTCGTAGAGCCAGCACCGGGTTCAGAGTACAAAACCCTCACGCAAGTGATCCGATCAGAATAAAAGTGGGCTATACCCCGGGATATTTTTCAATTAAGCAATTTTAGCACCCTCTGTGACTTCTAGTATGAAAATTGAAATTTTGGACATTCCCACTTTCACCTTCAGAACAAAAGTGGGCCAGGCCCGAAAACTTAAAAATTGTTTAAACTAGTAGTCACAGAGGGTGTTAAAATTACCAAATTGAAAAATATCCATTTGTGACATAGCCCACTTTTATTTTGAAGGGCTAAAATGAAAACCCCAAAAGTCATCCACAACGCGTTTACACCAAAAGATCAATGAATTTATTAAAACGTTCTGTGCTGTTGATTGGACTACAAAGACGCTTTCATTAGATGAGTGGTAACGAATCTCTCCATACAACTCGATCGGCGCTTTGTCTGTGGTCTCTTCGTGTGTGCGCCAAATTTTGATCGTCGCGCACAGGCCAAACGGCTTAACGGATTTGACTGACATTTTCGGTCAACAATCGTGATTACTAAGCTCGATGCTGCTAACATAACCAACAAAATTCACAAGATGCCAACCTACCAAAATTTAATTACTGCACAAAATTGTTCGTCGCGCAAAGGCCAAACGGCTTGACGGATTTGGCTGACATTTTCGGTCAAAACTCTTGATCACTGAAATCGATGCTGTTAACAAAACCAACAAAATTCGTCAAGATGCCAACATACAAAAAATTAATTGATGAAAAAAATCCCTGATTTATTTTTTAAAATTAAAACTTACAGACAGATTTTAATAAATTTTTATATTTATGTCTACACTAACAAGGTCGACCCCGGATACAAGTTTTGGAATTTTAACTTCAACCGCCATTTTGTAGAAAAATATTTAGTTTTCTAATTACGGGAATTCATATTGTTTGATGTATTGAAAAAAATCGCTCATGTAGCAACGCGAAGCGTTTTCCTAGTGATATAACAGCATACATGGCACACACAGCCTAGAGCCGCTTACTATGATTGATATAACAGCATACATGACACACACAGCCTAGAGCCGCGTACTATGATTGATATAACAGCATACATGACACACAGCCTAGAGCCGCGTACTATGATTGATATAACAGCATACATGGCACACAGCCTAGAGCCGCGTACTATGATTGATATAACAGCATACATGACACACAGCCTAGAGCCGCGTACTATGATTGATATAACAGCATACATGGCACACAGCCTAGAGCCGCGTACTATGATTGATATAACAGCATACATGACACACAGCCTAGAGCCGCGTACTATGATTGATATAACAGCATACATGACACACACAGCCTAGAGCCGCGTACTATGATTGATATAACAGCATACATGGCACACACAGCCTAGAGCCGCGTACTATGATTGATATAACAGCATACATGGCACACAGCCTAGAGCCGCGTACTATGATTGATATAACAGCATACATGGCACACACAGCCTAGAGCCGCGTACTATGATTGATATAACAGCATACATGGCACACAGCCTAGAGCCGCGTACTATGATTGATATAACAGCATACATGACACACAGCCTAGAGCCGCGTACTATGATTGATATAACAGCATACATGACACACAGCCTAGAGCCGCGTACTATGATTGATATAACAGCATACATGGCACACACAGCCTAGAGCCGCGTACTATGATTGATATAACAGCATACATGGCACACACAGCCTAGAGCCGCGTACTATGATTGATATAACAGCATACATGACACACAGCCTAGAGCCGCGTACTATGATTGATATAACAGCATACATGACACACAGCCTAGAGCCGCGTACTATGATTGATATAACAGCATACATGACACACAGCCTAGAGCCGCGTACTATGATTGATATAACAGCATACATGGCACACAGCCTAGAGCCGCGTACTATGATTGATATAACAGCATACATGGCACACAGCCTAGAGCCGCGTACTATGATTGATATAACAGCATACATGGCACACAGCCTAGAGCCGCGTACTATGATTGATATAACAGCATACATGACACACAGCCTAGAGCCGCGTACTATGATTGATATAACAGCATACATGGCACACAGCCTAGAGCCGCGTACTATGATTGATATAACAGCATACATGACACACAGCCTAGAGCCGCGTACTATGATTGATATAACAGCATACATGGCACACACAGCCTAGAGCCGCGTACTATGATTGATATAACAGCATACATGGCACACAGCCTAGAGCCGCGTACTATGATTGATATAACAGCATACATGGCACACAGCCTAGAGCCGCGTACTATGATTGATATAACAGCATACATGGCACACACAGCCTAGAGCCGCGTACTATGATTGATATAACAGCATACATGACACACACAGCCTAGAGCCGCGTACTATGATTGATATAACAGCATACATGACACACAGCCTAGAGCCGCGTACTATGATTGATATAACAGCATACATGACACACAGCCTAGAGCCGCGTACTATGATTGATATAACAGCATACATGGCACACAGCCTAGAGCCGCGTACTATGATTGATATAACAGCATACATGGCACACAGCCTAGAGCCGCGTACTATGATTGATATAACAGCATACATGGCACACAGCCTAGAGCCGCGTACTATGATTGATATAACAGCATACATGGCACACAGCCTAGAGCCGCGTACTATGATTGATATAACAGCATACATGGCACACACAGCCTAGAGCCGCGTACTATGATTGATATAACAGCATACATGACACACAGCCTAGAGCCGCGTACTATGATTGATATAACAGCATACATGACACACACAGCCTAGAGCCGCGTACTATGATTGATATAACAGCATACATGGCACACAGCCTAGAGCCGCGTACTATGATTGATATAACAGCATACATGACACACAGCCTAGAGCCGCGTACTATGATTGATATAACAGCATACATGACACACAGCCTAGAGCCGCGTACTATGATTGATATAACAGCATACATGACACACAGCCTAGAGCCGCGTACTATGATTGATATAACAGCATACATGACACACAGCCTAGAGCCGCGTACTATGATTGATATAACAGCATACATGGCACACAGCCTAGAGCCGCGTACTATGATTGATATAACAGCATACATGGCACACAGCCTAGAGCCGCGTACTATGATTGATATAACAGCATACATGACACACAGCCTAGAGCCGCGTACTATGATTGATATAACAGCATACATGGCACACACAGCCTAGAGCCGCGTACTATGATTGATATAACAGCATACATGACACACACAGCTTATAGCCGCGTACTATGATTGATATAACAGCATACATGACACACACAGCCTAGAGCCGCGTACTATGATTGATATAACAGCATACATGACACACAGCCTAGAGCCGCGTACTATGATTGATATAACAGCATACATGGCACACACAGTCTAGAGCCGCGTACTATGATTGATATAACAGCATACATGACACACAGCCTAGAGCCGCGTACTATGATTGATATAACAGCATACATGGCACACACAGTCTAGAGCCGCGTACTATGATTGATATAACAGCATACATGACACACACAGCCTAGAGCCGCGTACTATGATTGATATAACAGCATACATGACACACAGCCTAGAGCCGCGTACTATGATTGATATAACAGCATACATGACACACAGCCTAGAGCCGCGTACTATGATTGATATAACAGCATACATGACACACACAGCCTAGAGCCGCGTACTATGATTGATATAACAGCATACATGACACACAGCCTAGAGCCGCGTACTATGATTGATATAACAGCATACATGGCACACACAGCCTAGAGCCGCGTACTATGATTGATATAACAGCATACATGGCACACAGCCTAGAGCCACGTACTATGATTGATATAACAGCATACATGGCACACAGCCTAGAGCCGCGTACTATGATTGATATAACAGCATACATGGCACACAGCCTAGAGCCGCGTACTATGATTGATATAACAGCATACATGGCACACACAGCCTAGAGCCGCGTACTATGATTGATATAACAGCATACATGGCACACAGCCTAGAGCCACGTACTATGATTGATATAACAGCATACATGGCACACAGCCTAGAGCCGCGTACTATGATTGATATAACAGCATACATGGCACACAGCCTAGAGCCGCGTACTATGATTGATATAACAGCATACATGGCACACAGCCTAGAGCCGCGTACTATGATTGATATAACAGCATACATGGCACACACTGCCTAGAGCCGCGTACTATGATTGATATAACAGCATACATGACACACAGCCTAGAGCCGCGTACTATGATTGATATAACAGCATACATGACACACAGCCTAGAGCCGCGTACTATGATTGATATAACAGCATACATGACACACAGCCTAGAGCCGCGTACTATGATTGATATAACAGCATACATGACACACAGCCTAGAGCCGCGTACTATGATTGATATAACAGCATACATGACACACAGCCTAGAGCCGCGTACTATGATTGATATAACAGCATACATGGCACACAGCCTAGAGCCGCGTACTATGATTGATATAACAGCATACATGGCACACAGCCTAGAGCCGCGTACTATGATTGATATAACAGCATACATGACACACAGCCTAGAGCCGCGTACTATGATTGATATAACAGCATACATGGCACACAGCCTAGAGCCGCGTACTATGATTGATATAACAGCATACATGGCATACAGCCTAGAGCCGCGTACTATGATTGATATAACAGCATACATGGCACACACAGCCTAGAGCCGCGTACTATGATTGATATAACAGCATACATGACACACAGCCTAGAGCCACGTACTATGATTGATATAACAACATACATGGCACACACAGCCTAGAGCCGCGTACTATGATTGATATAACAGCATACATGGCACACACAGCCTAGAGCCGCGTACTATGATTGATATAACAGCATACATGACACACAGCCTAGAGCCACGTACTATGATTGATATAACAGCATACATGACACACAGCCTAGAGCCACGTACTATGATTGATATAACAGCATACATGGCACACAGCCTAGAGCCGCGTACTATGATTGATATAACAGCATACATGACACACACAGCCTAGAGCCGCGTACTATGATTGATATAACAGCATACATGGCACACACAGCCTAGAGCCGCGTACTATGATTGATATAACAGCATACATGGCACACAGCCTAGAGCCGCGTACTATGATTGATATAACAGCATACATGACACACAGCCTAGAGCCGCGTACTATGATTGATATAACAGCATACATGGCACACAGCCTAGAGCCGCGTACTATGATTGATATAACAGCATACATGGCACACAGCCTAGAGCCGCGTACTATGATTGATATAACAGCATACATGACACACACAGCCTAGAGCCGCGTACTATGATTGATATAACAGCATACATGACACACAGCCTAGAGCCGCGTACTATGATTGATATAACAGTATACATGGCACACAGCCTAGAGCCGCGTACTATGATTGATATAACAGCATACATGACACACAGCCTAGAGCCGCGTACTATGATTGATATAACAGTATACATGACACACACAGTCTAGAGCCGCGTACTATGATTGATATAACAGCATACATGACACACAGCCTAGATCCGCGTACTATGATTGATATAACAGCATACATGGCACACACAGCCTAGAGCCGCGTACTATGATTGATATAACAGTATACATGGCACACAGCCTAGAGCCACGTACTATGATTGATATAACAGCATACATGGCACACAGCCTAGAGCCGCGTACTATGATTGATATAACAGCATACATGACACACAGCCTAGAGCCGCGTACTATGATTGATATAACAGCATACATGACACACAGCCTAGAGCCGCGTACTATGATTGATATAACAGCATACATGACACACAGCCTAGAGCCGCGTACTATGATTGATATAACAGCATACATGACACACAGCCTAGAGCCGCGTACTATGATTGATATAACAGCATACATGGCACACACAGCCTAGAGCCGCGTACTATGATTGATATAACAGCATACATGACACACACAGCCTAGAGCCGTGTACTATGATTGATATAACAGCATACATGACACACAGCCTAGAGCCGCGTACTATGATTGATATAACAGCATACATGACACACAGCCTAGAGCCGCGTACTATGATTGATATAACAGCATACATGGCACACAGCCTAGAGCCGCGTACTATGATTGATATAACAGCATACATGGCACACAGCCTAGAGCCGCGTACTATGATTGATATAACAGCATACATGGCACACAGCCTAGAGCCACGTACTATGATTGATATAACAGCATACATGACACACAGCCTAGAGCCACGTACTATGATTGATATAACAGCATACATGGCACACAGCCTAGAGCCACGTACTATGATTGATATAACAGCATACATGACACACAGCCTAGAGCCACGTACTATGATTGATATAACAGCATACATGGCACACAGCCTAGAGCCGCGTACTATGATTGATATAACAGCATACATGACACACAGCCTAGAGCCGCGTACTATGATTGATATAACAGCATACATGACACACAGCCTAGAGCCGCGTACTATGATTGATATAACAGCATACATGACACACAGCCTAGAGCCGCGTACTATGATTGATATAACAGCATACATGGCACACAGCCTAGAGCCGCGTACTATGATTGATATAACAGCATACATGACACACAGCCTAGAGCCGCGTACTATGATTGATATAACAGCATACATGACACACAGCCTAGAGCCGCGTACTATGATTGATATAACAGCATACATGACACACAGCCTAGAGCCGCGTACTATGATTGATATAACAGCATACATGACACACAGCCTAGAGCCGCGTACTATGATTGATATAACAGCATACATGGCACACAGCCTAGAGCCGCGTACTATGATTGATATAACAGCATACATGACACACAGCCTAGAGCCGCGTACTATGATTGATATAACAGCATACATGGCACACAGCCTAGAGCCGCGTACTATGATTGATATAACAGCATACATGACACACAGCCTAGAGCCGCGTACTATGATTGATATAACAGCATACATGGCACACAGCCTAGAGCCGCGTACTATGATTGATATAACAGCATACATGGCACACACAGCCTAGAGCCGCGTACTATGATTGATATAACAGCATACATGGCACACAGCCTAGAGCCGCGTACTATGATTGATATAACAGCATACATGACACACAGCCTAGAGCCGCGTACTATGATTGATATAACAGCATACATGACACACAGCCTAGAGCCGCGTACTATGATTGATATAACAGCATACATGACACACAGCCTAGAGCCGCGTACTATGATTGATATAACAGCATACATGACACACAGTCTAGAGCCGCGTACTATGATTGATATAACAGCATACATGACACACAGCCTAGAGCCGCGTACTATGATTGATATAACAGCATACATGACACACACAGCCTAGAGCCGCGTACTATGATTGATATAACAGCATACATGACACACAGCCTAGAGCCGCGTACTATGATTGATATAACAGCATACATGGCACACAGCCTAGAGCCGCGTACTATGATTGATATAACAGCATACATGGCATACAGCCTAGAGCCGCGTACTATGATTGATATAACAGCATACATGGCACACACAGCCTAGAGCCGCGTACTATGATTGATATAACAGCATACATGACACACAGCCTAGAGCCACGTACTATGATTGATATAACAACATACATGGCACACACAGCCTAGAGCCGCGTACTATGATTGATATAACAGCATACATGGCACACACAGCCTAGAGCCGCGTACTATGATTGATATAACAGCATACATGACACACAGCCTAGAGCCACGTACTATGATTGATATAACAGCATACATGACACACAGCCTAGAGCCACGTACTATGATTGATATAACAGCATACATGGCACACAGCCTAGAGCCGCGTACTATGATTGATATAACAGCATACATGACACACAGCCTAGAGCCGCGTACTATGATTGATATAACAGCATACATGACACACAGCCTAGAGCCGCGTACTATGATTGATATAACAGCATACATGACACACAGCCTAGAGCCGCGTACTATGATTGATATAACAGCATACATGACACACACAGCCTAGAGCCGCGTACTATGATTGATATAACAGCATACATGGCACACAGCCTAGAGCCGCGTACTATGATTGATATAACAGCATACATGACA
Source organism: Isoperla grammatica (assembly GCA_945910005.1). NCBI lineage: Eukaryota > Metazoa > Arthropoda > Insecta > Plecoptera > Perlodidae > Isoperla > Isoperla grammatica. The sequence goes on from OX246746.1 coordinate 29,688,116, forward strand.
CACACAGCCTAGAGCCGCGTACTATGATTGATATAACAGCATACATGGCACACACAGCCTAGAGCCGCGTACTATGATTGATATAACAGCATACATGACACACACAGCCTAGAGCCGCGTACTATGATTGATATAACAGCATACATGACACACAGCCTAGAGCCGCGTACTATGATTGATATAACAGCATACATGGCACACACAGCCTAGAGCCGCGTACTATGATTGATATAACAGCATACATGGCACACAGCCTAGAGCCGCGTACTATGATTGATATAACAGCATACATGACACACAGCCTAGAGCCGCGTACTATGATTGATATAACAGCATACATGGCACACAGCCTAGAGCCGCGTACTATGATTGATATAACAGCATACATGGCACACACAGCCTAGAGCCGCGTACTATGATTGATATAACAGCATACATGACACACAGCCTAGAGCCGCGTACTATGATTGATATAACAGCATACATGACACACAGCCTAGAGCCGCGTACTATGATTGATATAACAGCATACATGGCACACAGCCTAGAGCCGCGTACTATGATTGATATAACAGCATACATGACACACAGCCTAGAGCCGCGTACTATGATTGATATAACAGCATACATGACACACAGCCTAGAGCCGCGTACTATGATTGATATAACAGCATACATGACACACAGCCTAGAGCCGCGTACTATGATTGATATAACAGCATACATGACACACAGCCTAGAGCCGCGTACTATGATTGATATAACAGCATACATGGCACACACAGCCTAGAGCCGCGTACTATGATTGATATAACAGCATACATGACACACACAGCCTAGAGCCGCGTACTATGATTGATATAACAGCATACATGACACACACAGCCTAGAGCCGCGTACTATGATTGATATAACAGCATACATGGCACACAGCCTAGAGCCGCGTACTATGATTGATATAACAGCATACATGGCACACAGCCTAGAGCCGCGTACTATGATTGATATAACAGCATACATGACACACACAGCCTAGAGCCGCGTACTATGATTGATATAACAGCATACATGACACACAGCCTAGAGCCGCGTACTATGATTGATATAACAGTATACATGGCACACAGCCTAGAGCCGCGTACTATGATTGATATAACAGTATACATGACACACACAGTCTAGAGCCGCGTACTATGATTGATATAACAGCATACATGACACACAGCCTAGATCCGCGTACTATGATTGATATAACAGCATACATGGCACACACAGCCTAGAGCCGCGTACTATGATTGATATAACAGTATACATGGCACACAGCCTAGAGCCACGTACTATGATTGATATAACAGCATACATGGCACACAGCCTAGAGCCGCGTACTATGATTGATATAACAGCATACATGACACACAGCCTAGAGCCGCGTACTATGATTGATATAACAGCATACATGGCACACACAGCCTAGAGCCGCGTACTATGATTGATATAACAGCATACATGACACACACAGCCTAGAGCCGTGTACTATGATTGATATAACAGCATACATGACACACAGCCTAGAGCCGCGTACTATGATTGATATAACAGCATACATGACACACAGCCTAGAGCCGCGTACTATGATTGATATAACAGCATACATGACACACAGCCTAGAGCCGCGTACTATGATTGATATAACAGCATACATGACACACAGCCTAGAGCCGCGTACTATGATTGATATAACAGCATACATGACACACAGCCTAGAGCCGCGTACTATGATTGATATAACAGCATACATGGCACACAGCCTAGAGCCGCGTACTATGATTGATATAACAGCATACATGACACACAGCCTAGAGCCGCGTACTATGATTGATATAACAGCATACATGGCACACAGCCTAGAGCCGCGTACTATGATTGATATAACAGCATACATGGCACACAGCCTAGAGCCGCGTACTATGATTGATATAACAGCATACATGGCACACAGCCTAGAGCCGCGTACTATGATTGATATAACAGCATACATGGCACACAGCCTAGAGCCGCGTACTATGATTGATATAACAGCATACATGGCACACAGCCTAGAGCCACGTACTATGATTGATATAACAGCATACATGGCACACAGCCTAGAGCCGCGTACTATGATTGATATAACAGCATACATGGCACACACAGCCTAGAGCCGCGTACTATGATTGATATAACAGCATACATGGCACACAGCCTAGAGCCGCGTACTATGATTGATATAACAGCATACATGGCACACAGCCTAGAGCCGCGTACTATGATTGATATAACAGCATACATGGCACACACAGCCTAGAGCCGCGTACTATGATTGATATAACACCATACATGGCACACAGCCTAGAGCCGCGTACTATGATTGATATAACAGCATACATGACACACAGCCTAGAGCCGCGTACTATGATTGATATAACAGCATACATGACACACACAGCCTAGAGCCGCGTACTATGATTGATATACCAGCATACATGACACACACAGCCTAGAGCCGCGTACTATGATTGATATAACAGCATACATGGCACACAGCCTAGAGCCGCGTACTGATTGATATAACAGCATACATGACACACAGCCTAGAGCCGCGTACTATGATTGATATAACAGCATACATGGCACACACAGCCTAGAGCCGCGTACTATGATTGATATAACAGCATACATGACACACAGCCTAGAGCCGCGTACTATGATTGATATAACAGCATACATGGCACACAGCCTAGAGCCGCGTACTATGATTGATATAACAGCATACATGGCACACACAGCCTAGAGCCGCGTACTATGATTGATATAACAGCATACATGACACACACAGCCTAGAGCCGCGTACTATGATTGATATAACAGCATACATGGCACACAGCCTAGAGCCGCGTACTATGATTGATATAACAGCATACATGGCACACAGCCTAGAGCCGCGTACTATGATTGATATAACAGCATACATGGCACACAGCCTAGAGCCGCGTACTATGATTGATATAACAGCATACATGACACACACAGCCTAGAGCCGCGTACTATGATTGATATAACAGCATACATGACACACACAGCCTAGAGCCGCGTACTATGATTGATATAACAGCATACATGACACACACAGCTTATAGCCGCGTACTATGATTGATTCAACGCTAATTGACCAATGAAGGTTGCGAACTATTTGCGCTGTGACAAAGGGGTGAAGGGGTAAAGTGTGGGGGGGGGGGTTGCTGGCGGCTGGCGCCCCATCTCTATCCCGCATGACCTCCTGCGTCAACATGGCACCCTGATGGTCCCCGGTCCCTGTTATTTACCTTCTCCACAGTTCGGCTCTTCACAATCCACTTGTCGGACTGGCATGTGGGCCTTGGGAGAGGCGGGGGCGTCATTAGCCGCATGCCAAAAGGGGCAGCAACGATCACACAAGAGAAAGCTTCCTTCAACTTACAAACTGATTGATTAAGATCGTCAATCGTATGGGAGAAGAAGAAAGAAACAATAAAGCTTTCATTTATACATTAATGTCAAAGAAGTAGAAAATAAAGTCATTTTGATATTGTTTGTTGTGATACATCATGCGCAAAATATATTAATTCTCCAAACCTGAATTAAATTACTTTGGACTAATTTTAATGCATACTTATATTTAATTTCTTGCATTTCTGAACATGTAAGGGTCAGTCTTACAATGTCCCAATAACTACTTATTCGTGGAATAGCTTGTTTTCTCCATGGCAACGACCAATCAAAACTGTAGAAATCCTCCAAATAGCTTAATTGCTACAAATAACCATCCTATTAGGAGATTGTAAGACGGGCCCTAACATCTCTAGCGTACATTTATTTGATTTGCTCATTTAGTTTCAATCATTTCACCCTAATCAGGGTTTCCTACGAGTTATCTACTGAGTTAAGTTGATATTATTATCCTTGCCACTATTTAACCAGATGACCATATCACATGGTCAATCACGTCATGTTATACAATATGTGTCAATTTATGAGTATTGATGTCTGTTGGGAATGACCTCGGCCCGTCCTTCAACGTGACACTATTGTGTGGCCATGCAGGGGTTCAGTAAATAACATATATAACGATCACATAACATGCACATGAGCCCGGTTATCGACTGGAGGCAAATCTAGAATTATTCTTCAGAGAGAGGAGAGACGTTTGAAGATTTCGAAAATAAGATTTACCATTTTTGAGTTATTACAAATAATGCTGGATGATTTGATGTTTCCTCGCTGCAAAAATCGTTGTCCATTTGTATGGTAATCGTGATGTTTTATTTTGTTTTCCAGTTATTCTCTTTCTTTTTGTCTTTTTAATTTGACGTCAGTCATAGTTCCGTTTTCGTATTCTGAGATTTATGAGTTTTATGTTTATAGCGAATAAAATTACCACTTCCATACGGAATTACATTTTATGTATACGAATATTAAAAAACACGGATTTTATTATTCTAAAGCCAAATAAAACATAAATAGTTTTCTTAAGAAGTTTAAAAACAATGTCTTGTCCAATCAACGTAAAAAAAAAAAAAAAATTGCCAACATAATATAGGCTTACTTAAAATGTCAAATCTTCGAAGCTGTCTGTCACGCTATAGTACGATGCCCTTCTTTTATCACTCTACTCTGCAGCTCAGCTCTCGTCGATAGCTATTTCCACCCCCTGCTGGCCAATAAATCACACCATGGGGTACCCAACTCGATGGCTCGGACCTTTCAATTGAAATGCCCAATTCCCATCAAATCATTGCCTCCCGCTACCGCCACGCGCGAGCTTCTATACTGCTTCTACTTCTTTCTCAGCTCTCTCAGCTCTCTCACATCACTCCTACCTACCTTCAATATTGCTTCCTTTCCTACCGTCAAAAACAACCACCGATATCGACTTTTTTGTGTGTAGTGTCCTTAGTTTCATTTTCGTGTTGTTTTTTTGTTTTATGTCAATTTATTTTTTATGTTATTAAATAACTTCATATTTATATACGTAACAACCTTTTGGAATTTTTTGCCCCGATCAATTTTTCTCTTTTCTCTAGTAGCTTGTTTTCCTGATGTTCTATTTTGTTTAGCCTACTTTTATTGCGCTCAGTGTTTTCCAATTGTTTAATAGTAAATCTTGAGTCAAATTACTCTCCTATGTAAATCACGATGTTAGTATATGACAAGTAGCTTATAAAACGCTTTTTGTAATTAAACATTTTTGGATTTTTCATTACGTTTGCAACCGAGTACGGTACACAATAAATAAATAATCAATAACATTTTCATTATTTCTTAGTCACCTCCCTTCGTTTCTAGGAAGGGCATTTTAAGTATGTCGCAAACTGAATGTAAAGGTCAAACCATGTGCAACCCTAAGCGTAAGACGACCGGCCTTGTGTTGAATATTTTCATCTTCTGAGGGTGGGCTTGAGTTCCAAGCGGTCAGTAATCTAGGCGCCTCGCTTGCAAGCCAGCTAATATCTTCCACTATCTTAGGAACGTGGAAGAACGTACACATTCCACACCAGTTTGATAAGAGCTTCCCAGTTCACCTGTAGAATGCGCTCGAATTCCTCGGCAGGATTAATCTTCCCAACTGGGAAATCTCTAACGCAATAGGACCACCCGACGCAGCCCTCTGATATAGAAAATGGAGAAAGTAACAACGGGATTGTTTAATTTTCACCGTATTAATAATTTAATAGTTTCGTTTCATTGTGAACCACCATTGTTACCTCTTTCGCCTGGTTTCGCTCACACTCCCCACCCCTATACCCATCTTCTCATTTATTTAGCCGCAGCTGTATCTCTTTATCCCTAGAGTAGGACTTGGTTCCATTCATTTCCAGCACAAAACTGTCCTTACAAAGCTCTTAATCCCTCGGAGAAGCGAGACAGTAGAAATACTTGAAACAATAACGAACAATATGATCGTAGCCAGATTTAAGATGTTATACGTAGGTCTATTTAAGATGGAGCCCTGTTGTTTCTCACTTCATAATAATCTCAGAACGTGTTCACACCCACACGTATAATATTCGGCAGCGGGATTTTTTTTTTGTTGAGATCCAGAGAAAGCTTAGTTCAAAATGCTAAAACCACACAGAATTAGTTTTTTAGTTATATCAACACTACACAATATTGAACAAGTGCAAACTGTGCGGGACACGGTTTCATAAAAGCTGCAACTGCATGAAAAAACTTACAAATATATTGTAACCAGTAGGACAGTGTTAACTTTATTAATTTATCCCAACTACAATAATCAAAAATTAACTTAAATATTTTTATCTACGTTTATTTTATTGTATTTAGTTTACTGGATCCTTGCGGTCACCCAATGTATGAGGGACAGCTGGGCAGCAGGAAAGTACAATGTTTTTTTCTCTCTCAATTTTAGACTCTTAAAACTCTTAATTATTCAATTATCGGTTGCAAGTTATTAAAAGTCAGTGGCAGCAGAGCGTGAGAATTTCTCACGCTCAGATTCTTTGAGTTACTTAAAAGAACAATGAATTATAATGTTTCATTTAATTGTACAAATATTGCATGGGTCTACACCGCTCTAGCTAATACGTGGCTCACTTTATTTGCCAACTTTCGTCGTATTCTTTACCATGCAAAGCGCCATGCAGGATGGTCTAGGCTCTGCGCCAAAGTTGCAATAAACGAGCCAGGCTCCACTTAGAGTAATTCAAGGGCTGAATGAAATGTCGCCGTGGCTTATAATACGCGTAAAACAGTGTTGTTTTATAACAACTGGTAATTCATTTCAACTCCGCCCATAGAGAAATGTTTCAACCGTTTTGTCTTTTTACTAAATGAAGGGTAGCCTACAAGTCAATAATATCTGACCAAGTTACAAGTATCACATTTAATATCCTCTACTGTAAATTATTTAAAAATGAAAAATGTGTTGTATGAATTTACATTCTAAAATCATCAGTAGTCTACAAGTTCGCCACGACCCGAATACGTGTTTACCACAGAGGAATAAAAGAAGCTATCTCCAACAGTGGATATTGATACGGGGTTGTTGGGTGAAATGAGGGGTGTGACAGAAGGGAAGAGAACAGGAAAACGTGGATTAACAAATTCATGAACTAGAAGGAAGCAAATCGGTTCGAAGGAAATAGAGACATCCGAGGAATGACGACTGAGAGCACAACATGAACCGTACGACACAAGTTATTGACGAATATACAACAGCGCTTTAGCTCTTCTCATAACTGACGTGGCATCACTGCTAAAGTTCCGTCGCGTCAACAAGCAATGTGAGCTGGCAATTCTCAGAAGAAACGGTCGCTCCACGCGGTCTATTTCAACGGTATCTGCTTATTAGTATCCACTGCATGGAGTGCACCAACCTCGCTTGAAATGTGCCTTGACAACGCCTGCCAATAGACGTGCTGATGGAATCACTACAATATCGGAGGCATGCGAACGAGTTGCAACCAGATTTATGCTACGTTTACAGCTACGCGTTGCGAGCGAAGCGAGGGCGCGAGCTCCAATCAGCGGCCGAGTTTCATGCAAAGAAGCTACAAACTCGGCCGCTGATTGGAGCTCGCGCCCTCGCTTCGCTCGCAACGCGTAGCTGTAAACGTAGCATTAGGTTGGTAGTTGTCACATACATCACTTCACTATTACATAATCCACGGAACTATCACGCTAGATTACCATTCTACAGCAACGAGGGCCACTAAAATAGTCCCCTGTTACTTCCCACCGCAAGTGGTCGTTTACATACGCCAACGGAGAAACAAGTTCGTTGGTCTGCTCTACTACGTCTCAATTTTGGAGGAAACTATACATTTTTATGGCCACACTTCACCGAGAAAGTTCAAAAACAAAACTTTCAGGACTAAATGGGCTGTGAATAGCAAACAGTTAATATTATGGTAATCCGTGCTAGGAATACTTTATTTTCCATATATATTCTATAATTTCCATTTGTCTCGTTGAGCTTTGTCTTTTAAAGTGAAATAATACATTGAAGTTAATAGTTCCATGACCATAAGAATATGAAAGTAACGCATCATATGGTTGATCCAGAGGTGGATGGGTGACCGCCCTCTTCCGAACCAAAGTTTTTAATTAATTCACTTTTGCCTAGTTCGTTTCGTTATCTATAATTAATTAATATTTTGAAAATGTATATCTATCGTTTGCTATTGTACGTATAGCGACAAATGATGACGTTTATCCGATTGTATTATTGTGAATGAAAATGCACACTGAAACAATAAAGATTACCCCCCCCCCCCCCCGTTACTACTAAGGTTGAGTGAGAGGCCGCTACGCCACTGGCAACAACAGCGCCACAGTAACTGACATTACTAAAACAGCAAGAAACTCAGCTACCAAAGCCCCATTTGCTTAATGCATTTCATCATAAGGCGCAAGTATGATTTTTATTACTCTATTTTGAGTTCCCACGAGTAACTCAATGTTACGTCCAACAATAATAATATGCTCTTAACAGAATGGCCCATCAAGTGGTAACAAACAGCTTGACGTATTAAACATACATTCGCCGGTGGTGTAATGTACAGGTCCCTAGTACGCGTGTAACGGTAATAAAAACCAAACGGCGCCAGGTACAGGCCAAGCATACCACGGCGAATGAATCTTTTAGAACGAGGCTGCTCCTCGTACACTCAGTTCCACCTCCCAAGTCATCAGCACACTTCTAAAGTAAACATTATGAAGAAAACTTCGTCCACCACGTCCACAATCCCTCGGAAAACAAGAGAAATACATAAAAACTTGTCCACACACTCATAAAGGGGCTCTCGGACCAACGTTGGTTCACGAACCGAGTAGCAAGGTAGAAATTCTGATGCCATCTGCAATTCAAATGACAAAAACCCTCTACCCCTACCACCCCTTTTTCCTCATTCCCCTTCTCCTTCCCCTACATCTACCTCGACTGGCATCCATCTACAAAGCTTCTCCTGCCAATTTCCCGTTTCAATTTCAGCGACTTCCAACTGAATATCAAATGCCTAGGTTTTCCTGGAGCTATGCGCCACTCACTACTCCGCGCTGGCGTATAGCACACTGCACACGACCCTGTATTGCATACTTTAGTGATGTAACTCAATAGAAACGTAGTTCACTAGATATACCTGAGATTAGAGATAAGTTAACCCAATGACGTGAAAGCAACATCAGTGGGATTTATTCAGCAGAGTACATGCGACTCACAACCGCACGGGCTAGGCTGTGCTGTGCTCTACGATCCAGGCGGAGGTTTACCTACTATCTGTATTAAATATTGCATGAGAACATTACCAACTTACTTACGGATTAATTGGAAGTTGTATGTACACATCATTTGAGTTCTTGTTTTAAATCTGAACTGTGTGCACGATCTAAGTAAAATTTTTGATTTTGGTTGATGTTAAAATATCAATATTTTTAGTTAGTTTGTGATTGCCTTAACTAATGTTAAGGCTTCAGTTTCTGGGCCAATAATTTTGGCTGAAATGTGGTTTCAAATAGCATAACTGCATTAAATAAACACACTAAAAAAATCCCACATTCTGCATCATGACTAAAGTTCTTCATCGTAATACTTAAAATATGATGTTCAGTTACATACACAAGTTCCCTTTTTGCACTAACTATTGAGCTAGCATAAGGAAAAATACAAAAGAAATTCGAAACATCTTTAGCATCGCACCCACACGAAAAACAAAATTTAAAAAGTACAATCCATATCTAAAAGGGTTAATTCAAGTGATCAATCTTGAAAACACATGTGAAATTAACTTATCTATGCTATAAGAACCTTGCAGATTGTCAATGTTTAATTAATAATGTAAATCATTAGGTATGAATGGATAATTTGAAGGGAATAACTAAGGGATATTTCTAGGACTGTCCCAACAGCAACGCAATAATATAATTGAAGGAAAATTGATCAAATCTTCATTTTATAAAATTATCCGTTGGGTTAATTTAGTTCTCGCGAACCCGAGAACTTCCTTCAGAATCACACTGAAGCAATTTCTGTTTGTATCTATGTTTTGTTTTAGTGAGCGTACACGTCCTCCCTGTGTGAAGCGGTGTCATCACGCAGCCTACTCCTGTGGAAGACAACCGACGGGGACAAAGCTAGATAAACGTTACAAGTGTAAGTGTAGACAGACAGTTGGATCCACAGGACGATACTGAGGCAAACAAACAGATTAACAATAACAAGATGAAAACCAAACAAACTTCCCCTTCGTTCGGAAGTTCCAACATATTCTATTGTATTTGTAGAATACTTCCTACCACCCCACTCAACCATAAGACCGCTGAGACTGAGATGCAAGGTTTACTTAGCAAACCACGATGATCAAGCATGACATTGAAATTTCATCTGGTTTGAGTGAATCTGAGATGGAATTTGGCCAAACGTCGGTCGTAAGTCTGAACTATTCTCATTCCAGCATTCTCGTCAGCTCGAATAGCTTTCCATGACTGCTTGTTCCTATTTCTGTCGTAATAACCACTTGAGCCCTGAAGCGCGCGTGAGTCTTACGTTTTGCCCCCTCTTCTTCTCTCCTTGAACACCTACAACCCTTAGAGAGCACTATACCTTCCAACCCTCACTCAAACCAACTTCACGCTCCTACCATGGAAGACAAGTTACGTTTCATATTGACTAATTTCATACTGCAGAAGCTCATCGTTCTTAATCGAGACTTTTGAATAAGTTTGCTTTGAAATTATCCCGGAAAGAATGTTTACGGAGCCAATATTTATTTGCGACTGATGATCAAGTGAACTTTTTCCACCGAATAGGTTCAAATTGTTCAAACTGAGACTAACTCAACTGAATTAGTTTTAACTGAAAGCGGTACAAACTTGTAGAATGATATTACGTTTTGTTTTTTTTGTTTTCTTTTACATTCATTCCTTCTTTAGTTAACCGAAGACACTACGGATGCATTATTCCAACTCGGGTAAACATTAAAATAAATAAATACAACTATACGAGCAAATCATTTTATTAACTATTATTGTTGATAAACAAAAATTCTTAAAACGGCGGAATATAATGAAATACACCACAGACCACACGAACAGTAATCAGGGTCATAAAAAATACCTTACCAAAGTGCGCAAATTTTTGAGAGCTCCCAAATATGGTCTCGTAAGATGGTAACATATTTAAATGATATAGGTTGCTATTTTGGGAAGTTATTAATTACATATCTCTTAACTAGTTCCCAAAACTGCAATTAACTTCAAATCCTTTAATTAGTTCCCAAAATAAAAAACATACCTCAACATTAATTGAAAAATTAAAAATTATCAATCCATTTTATAGTTGTTATGAAATCACGTCTGGTTATTAATCATCGTTTCGGTATTGGGTAGCGTTCGCAAGACATCACCAAAACACGTTAATACCACGCGGTATTAAGGTTGGGGCTACATCTCCGCCTTGTGTTAGATGAGTGTATCGTTATTACATAGCACAAGAAATAACATTTTATATTATTATTACAGAACCACAATATTTTTGTTAATGTTATATTCAGTCCAGATCATAAGTCCAATAATATATGCACGTCTCATTTCTATTCCTGTAATAATTTCAATAATACAGAACTATCTATGTTTATTAAAATGATATTATACAATGTGACAGTTTCTAAATTCATTTCTTAGCTGATAAAAAACCAAAACCCAGGGTGGAATCACTTTTTCACTATCTTCAAAAGTTCACAAGATATCAATATAAAAACGATAACTTAGCGAGTTGGGTGTTATCTTCTTCATCTTATGTATACGTTTTGACGGTACACGATTATGCTATGCAAACTAAGATCTCGCTTCACCATTTGAAAAAAAAACTCTGTTGGTATTTTGCTGTTAGGGTCCTCGTTTTATGTCGGAAGTGGGGGGGGGGGGGGGGGGGCGGCTCTTCATTAACACAATTGCTCACTTTATATCACCCGCCCCTCTACGCCCCCAAAATACAATTTACTTAAGTATCAAATCTCAGATGGGCTAGGAACATGTACGCGGGGTACAACACTCTTAAAACAAAATGACTGATTACACTTTCCATTAATTATAGAATGTGTTTGGATTTTACGTCTTGGTTAACTGACTTTGTCAAATAATTAATTTACTAATAAACTAGCGTTGACTCGTAACTTTAAGAGCAATGCTTTCTGAACCCCTTTAATCTTAGTTGGTTAGATGGGGGGGGGGGGGAATCCCGAGACAACCGACTGTTCGCAGGGGTAATATGGATCATATTCTAGATTGACAACCGTGATTATGACAAGGGCTGTGAACTGTGACAAGAAGCTGGCAATGTAATATTAGTTAGAGTGTGTGGAGTACTACAATGTGTCATTTCATGCTTGGAATAATCTACAAGCCGTATCCATAGTTGCTAGGAATGAGTTGCAAGGAAAGGAAGAAGGAGTTGAAAACCACGTGGTTTTAGGATATATTTTATACTAATTGTGAATATCACGTAACTTCTAGTAATATACGATTGTGTTAAGTGTTTAGTGGGCCTCTAGTACAGCTCGTTCAATTTTCACTCACTTGTATTTTCGGATATATAAATAGACTCCAGTGTAGAAACGTACTTGCTTGTAAGTACACAGCTCTTGAAGAGGCCGTTTATGGGCTGGCTGAATGAGACTTTGGCATCGCATTTAAGCTTGAAAGAAAAGTGAGAAAGATCCGTTTTATGTTTCAAGAGATATTCTTTATAGAGCTAGCTTGATATTTATAACATTTTCGCTTCTTTTCCCATGAAAAGATTAAATGAGAAAACGGACAAAGTTAAGAAATTAAAGAAAAATACTGTCGACGCCGTTCAGCATTTCCTCGACTTGTAGGCCATAATTAGCCGGCTACCCTTACTGTTAGTCGGTCTCTTCGTCAAACAACTTGGTGCTGAATTTTCTAGAAAAATTTTCAATTACACGACTTTGGTCGGGTTAGAGGGTGTAGATGTGGTGCCAGATGCGTGGAATGATGCCACAGCTAAGAAATCCGCGCTAGGGACCACAATGATGCTACAGGCAGCTTGCAACGTCTGTCGTATACCTACCTCACACGTCTACTTCATGTTTCACAAGCTTGAACACACCTTATGGCAGTGACAAGTATTATCACTTCTGAATAACAATTGATACATTTTCTTTCCTAGAATATGGTGGTGTGACTTTTTTGCTATTTCGTTTTTGTATGTGTTTCCCTATTGTTTCCTAGTAAATTGATTAGTTCTTTTAATTATTGTCCTCCTTTGTAAATCAGTTTTATGACTGAATAGGATGTAATGAGTAAAAAGAAGTATTGAATAACTATAAGAGTAATAATATTACATGAAAAAAATAATTTTTTTTAAAAACAACGCTTATATTTAAATGCACTAAAAAGTAAAAAAACGTAAAAAATTTCAGCTTGATCGGACATCTAGAAGTAGGTGGAATATCGATTCAAAGATTCCGTCCAGAAAACAAGGCAAGTTAATATAAGCGTTGTAATAAGAATAAATAAATTTACAGTGGGAGCGTAGACAAAATGTGTATATTACTCTTAGTGTTTACTATGAGTTGTATAGTTTTTTTTGTTTATAGTTTTAATAAGTAGATAAACAGAAGTAATTTGAGATTTAGTTTGCAATATTATCTGTGCCTAAAGCACAATGTTCACCATAGAATAGTAAATGGTCTAAGACAGTGTTCTGGCAATAACCTAAACTTTTCATGCCACGTACAGGATGTAGTGAACTTTAGCGAGATAAATGATTCATACCTTGAATGGAAAAGGTCGGCATGTGGTCGATACCCGAATAGGTCTGGAGAAAAAAAACTTTAATGTTAGTCATCTTATACTTGACATTAAAACTTACCTCATACAAAGATTGAGGCCATTACTTTTTTCCTAGTACTTGTTTTATGGGTTAGTCTTTCTAGAGAACTTGAGGGTTGTTGGAACGTGGCTGGCCAAGTCATGTATGGATCTTATTTCAAACACTTAAAATAGGTTACAGCAAATACATACATATTGTCACGTTCCATTGATTTACGTATGTCGCATACTGTACAATTATTCAGTACTATAGCGATTTGCATATTGAGGTATAGATGTTTGGGTGGCGTGGAGACCAATATGTTTAATCCCATGGAGATATAGCAAAAAAATACGTAATTTTAGTTATATTATTTTTATCATAATTATTATTCTTATTTTCATTATTATTTTTGTAATTGATATCAATATGAGAATAATGATCTGTGTGTGTGCGCGCAACTAGATATTAAATACACCGGAAAGGGGGGCTGTAATGATAATATGCATGGAATGGTGGAGGTGCCGAGTCAGCCGGGATACAGAATGCGAACACAAATAATATCATTTAATTTAAATATACTATTCCTTTATTAAATATTGCTATTCATACATAACTAATAGGGATTGGCAGTGTTTTTGAAGGAAGCTCATTTAAACAATGTGGTCTTATCAGACCTAGAAGTTTAAAAATGAGGGGATAGATGAGTTAAAAAGTGTGTTGGAAGAGAAGATCCCCGTTTTGTATAATTTAGTATTTTTTTTGCTGACAACCTACTTGGATGTGAGTTTTTGTTCGTGAAAGTAATACAACTGCACTTCGTAGAAATAAAAAAGCTTCAACTAGCGACTCCGATTAGCTAAACTTCCAAGATTCATTGGAAGATGAGCCCATGCAGTTAAGTTTATAAGCGAAGGTTCTAGAAATGCTGAGATCGTGCGCATACATTACTGAATTAGATTCGAAGACACAAGAAGAGCAACTCTGCTGTAACGACCTCACAGCAAGGGTATTATATTGACCCCTTGAGCCTTGTTTCTGAGATTTGTCATGGACTATGGTGACTCACGTTTTCTCTTTGGGTAGTCAGGAGTGCTGCCTCATTTTAATCACGTGCAATGGCCTCACAGTTGACTATTTGGGTCCAGCACTGCCATTGTTAGTTCAAGTATACAACTCATAAACGATCATATGACAATAGAAGTGTAATTAAGTATAATTCAAGATTAAAATTAATTAGACTGACATTATATTTTGTTGTAAGGAAGAGATCTCGGTAGCTCTTTCCGCTACAGTTTTACACGTGAGAGAATAACAGTCGACTGACAGTTGGACTGTACATTAGAGAAATACCACATTGGCTGGTACACAACAATTCTATTCTGTAACAGTATTTTGCTCTAGAGCACAAAAGCGACATATTCGGCATAATAGATTACTTCTATAACTAAAAACCCGAACCGAGTGTAACATCTATCTGTAGGTATCTGGTTCACTATTTTATGACACTAATTCTTTCTCGTACCATAAAACACCTTTAAAAACATCGGGATAAATTTAAAAACGTTTTTTTTTTTAAACTTTAGTAAACTTTTTTTCCCGTCATTTTCCATTTGCGATGAAACTGAATACGACGAACCGTACGGGTGTTATTCCATGATGAGTTTAGCGCTGTGGGGAGGGGGAAGGGGGAAGCGCGCGAGAGGGTGAAAGGGTTATGATAAGCTCCGGCGTCCGACCGGTCAACAGAATGTATGAATATCAAATAACCAGTGACAAATTAAGTCATTAAGTTTGTGTCGTACAAAGGAACAAGCGTTATGAACTTCCTACTATATACAGTGTAAATAAAATATAATGGGCTTGTCAGTGTTCATTACCGCATGACTTTGCGCCGCACAAAACAGTTATGAAAGTTTATACAGCGACGCCAGATTGCCGATAATAAATGCATGTCCAAAATATTAAAAACATCTGAGTGAGTTTAAAGTAATCATTCCTTTGATAACTAATGACTTGACTTTTAGTAGCCATAAGAAAACAATGCTGTTGGGCAATATAAAGAAAACAGAAGCGAAACCTAAAACAAGGTACTAAATACTGTTTATTGAATTTAACAGACTTGATCACAACAGTATTGTATTCATCTATTTTATTTGAAAATAATAGTCAGTAATTTTCATATCAAAGCCACATTTTCACAATCATACTTATTACCAAAACATAATATCTATATTTATTAATTAAATAAATATTAGAGACTGTAGTATGAAGAATAGATAAGTATGATTTATTAAAGAATATTTCCACATCAAAGTACGATTTAACATATTCTCAAGTTCTCAAGCGCGCACCGTAAATATTTCTATTTTAAAAAGAACAAACTCCCTCCAATGAGATCATCAAAGAAGGGAGAGCAAAGAACCCTTATTATGTAAGTGGCACAATCTCATTAGGAGAGAACTTGTGCGCACTTCGAGTCTCGCGTTATGGATATTAGTCGATTAATACCGCTTACGCAAGCATTCTTCCACAGCCCTCCCCGCGTTATTAATTGTGAGAATACCAGTTTGCTGCAATATCAGTTCTCATCAACGAAATAGTTACAGCATGGTTGGGTGCGCGGCATCTAATAGCCAAGATGCTTTCAAGGTGAAAAAAGAAAAAAAATAGTTGCCACTTTAAGAAAACAAGCGCTTGTTTTTGACTCGTTTACTCAGTAAGTGCGAGACAAACGGGCGAACTTTGAGCTTTCAAAAGAGCGCGCGAGAGGGGTGGTTGGGGGGGGGGGGAGACGCTGAGTGGCTGTAGTACAAGCGAGTGAGCCAGATCGACAATTGACGGTCGAGCATTGCCTACTGGTGCGTGAAACAGGACACAGTCCACGTCTATAGTATCCAGTGTCCTTTGACCAGTGATCAACTCGGTATTAAACGTACAGACAGACTTTTTCAATAGCGTCTCGACACAAAGAACTCAATTTCTAAAGTATTAAAAGTTTGATCATTGTGGTGTTATTTCGTCACAATTAATTAACATTAAGGAAAAAATTAGGATTGTCGTCCTAGTATGATTGTAATCCTTTATTTTACATAAGCTTATTATTATTGCTAAACAATTGCATCTGTGTTCCCATTTTTACTATAGCTTAATTATATCATTATTGTGTATTGATTTTAAACGATTTCTGGTCTGTGTTGTAATAATAGTAATTAGAAATATTTGTTTATGATCATTTTTTTTATTCATTTGTTAATTTATCAAGAACAACTATCATACAATAACACATAGCATATAATATATGCGCCACTAAATCAATTCAAGCTGATCAGTGGAGAAATATTAATAATATTGGTAACTGATTTTTCTATTCATTTTTCACTCCTTCTAAGTGTTCTGTTTCAGAAATATTAATACCAATGAAGTTAACAAGGCGTGAATTAAATTTATATAGTATAGTAGTGGTCTCGTTTCACGCAAGTTATCGCCAATGGAAGTACTTTGAACGCATTAGAAACTATAAAAATGTCGACACCCTTAAAAGAGCTGCAGCCATAAGCCTCTTCAGCAACGATAAAATTAATGATAAAATATACTTCCATAGAGCTGCAGTGCGCGAAACACTCCCGTCTTAGGTTTCACCATTGTTCCCTGCCTGGCTATAAAGGTAGCTATCCAACACGGCGGCGACATTTCGGGTGCTCATAAGAAGGCGCTCGCTCAGACGAAAGGTTAAGGAAGGAAAGAATGAAAGAGAAAGAGGGAAATAGCGAATGGCAAGTTTATGTGAGATTGTTTGGAGGGGTGAAATACCGTCAGAGACAATAGCTCAAAGCTGTGCTACCCACCCGCTAGAGTTTTAGCAGTGATTTTGATGGTCGCAAAAACGCTTGGATATTCCATTCGGCATTTTCGAGTAGGGGATAGTTTCGTTCGAAGTGGGGGGAGGTTTGTGTGGGATCCAAGCAAATGGTGCTCGTAATCTATAACTTCCCTCCTTAACAGTTGCATTCCCCCCACGAGAGGCGAAAGTAAATCTGTTCCTCCAAGATCTGCGAATGCCAGGCGAGGATGTAGTGTCTTTGATGAATAGGACTTTAAATAAAGTCCCCGCTGAATTTAAAAGCAAGTTCTTCCTGAAGTCACTTAGAAGACTTAACAAAGAAACAAACAAAGGATGATTAAGACAAAAACGTAAAATATTAGACTTGTGTCTTGTGGGAATCAATCACTTTGGCCAGTTTGTAAAATAAGCATTTATCACAATTTCTCGGGTATAAACTAAAAAATATTGAAAATTGAAACTTTGATATAATTAATTTTTATCTAGTATTGCAGTGAAAGAGGAGCTCTCGTCTAGAGCTTTACACAATTTGAATAGTTTATTTATTTATTAAGATAAGATTATTTTAAATACTTAGATTAAATTATTTCGATATTTTAGTACTAGTGCTTGCAAACTGATAAACATCTTCAGCCGGAACATTATAAATCATATTTGCTTAGTCTGTAGGGCAAAAGTGAGTTTCAACAAGAAATCGAAAATTACCATTAGAACATACTTTATCGTTTAAGAATAAAGGTCTTTTTATATAATATCGGTTTTAATACCAGTTGTGATAAAAGTTTTACTGCAATTGAGTTAGAAGAAAATTGCAACCGTAACTTTTAATACATCAAAAAAGTGTGCTCAATGAAATATAAAACTCTCCAGTTCAAACTGTACGTATAGTTTGATGTATATAACCTCTCGTATCTCACCCATAAACACACGCCAAGCAACGCCCCCCCCCCCGAATCCTTCACCCACACCGCTGACAGAAAAAAGAACATATTTATGTCACGAACCCACGTTGCACTTTCATATTTCACTAGTTAGTTCTGCATATACTTTGTGAACTTCCCTTAATTCGAGTGTCCCGTACATTGAGGCACCTCTACTAGCGAGTGTACATGTGATAAATGCACGAGAAAGTTTGACAGTCATGCAAGGCAACGTAACATGTTTTACCATGTATACATCAGAGTTTCAAAGGAATTTAACGTCAGTAGCCTACGAGCGTTAGTTTGCAGTAATATTTAAAGCAGGTTCCCGCGAAAGACAATTAATAGCTTATTTTTTTTTCGGGCCTACATTATAGAATATGTTACCCAAAGAGGATCTCTTCAGATTTATACAAAACAAATTAACTTACACCTATTTACGTTCGAAAACTTTCCATCATTATTTTTTTCCAAACACCTTTTGATGATTTTGGGAATGCCACATAATTTGATTTTTTTGTTTATTTTCTATTTGTTATGTATAACCTTCAGATTTAATATTGCATGTCGAACAAATAAGCAATAAACGCGGACGCCATAAAGCACAATACTGTGTCGCAGAAAGTTCTGGGAATCCTTAAATTGACATAAATTGCCCATCTAAACCATTGATAAAATTAATAAGTCTTTCCGTTCATCTCTAAGGTACTCGGAAACCAAATAAACCAAATCAACACTTAGTGAGCTATTCACAAACAAAATACGGTATGGATGTCACCACAGGGAGCCATTCGCAAGGACTCTATTGGATTCTTTGTCATGAAATAAGAGAAAGAATTGAGAACAATATTTTTAAATATCATATTGGCCTTCGCTTGTCTTAACTTAAGTTACATATTAACAATTAAAAACGATACAAAATTAATGTGATGTATGATAATGAACTACCCCTTTAGCAAGAATTTTAGTAAGTAGCAAGAGTAAATATTAACCCATTTGCATGTTATTTCTCCAATTTCCTTCTAAAATGTAACTTGACTTTCTTTTCATAAACCTTAAAACTGGCCTCACAAACAAACAGTAGTGTGGCCTCTATTTCTCGCTCCACATCACAAGTACACAATTGCATGAACATCCAACTGATACATCTCAACTATTTCAAACACACAAGGACAAGCCCATGGTCTCTATTTACCGCTCAACATCCCAAGTACACAATTGCATGAACATCCAACTGATACATCTCAACTATTTCAAACACACAAGGACAAGCCCATGGTCTCTATTTACCGCTCAACATCCCAAGTACACAATTGCATGAACATCCAACTGATACATCTCAACTATTTCAAACACACAAGAACAAGCCCATGGCCTCAATTTCCCGCTCCACATCACAAGTACACAATTGCATGAACATCCGACTGATACATCTCAACTATTTCAAACACACAAGGACAAGCCCATGGCCTCTTTTTCCCGCTCCACATCACAATTACACAATTGCATGAACATCCAACTGATACATCTCAACTATTTCAAACACACAAGGACAAGCCCATGGCCTCTTTTTCCCGCTCCACATCCCAAGTACACATATTGCATGAACATCCAACTGATACATCTCAACTATTTCAAACACACAAGGACAAGCCCATGGCCTCTATTTCCCGCTCCACATCACAAGTATACACAATTGCATGAACATCCAACTGATACATCTCAACTATTTCAAACACACAAGGACAAGCCCATGGTCTCTATTTCCCGCTCCACATCACAAGTACACAATTGCATGAACATCCAACTGATACATCTCAACTATTTCAAACACACAAGGACAAGCCCATGGTCTCTATTTCCCGCTCCACATCACAAGTACACAATTGCATGAACATCCAACTGATACATCTCAACTATTTCAAACACACAAGGACAAGCCCATGGTCTCTATTTCCCGCTCCACATCACAAGTACACAATAGCATGAACATCCAACTGATACATCTCAACTATTTCAAACACACAAGGACAAGCCCATGGCCTCTATTTCCCGCTCCACATCCCAAGTATACACAATTGCATGAACATCCAACTGATACATCTCAACTATTTCAAACACACAAGGACAAGCCCATGGTCTCTATTTCCCGCTCCACATCACAAGTATACACAATTGCATGAACATCCGACTGATACATCTCAACTATTTCAAACACACAAGGACAAGCCCATGGCCTCTATTTCCCGCTCCACATCACAAGTATACACAATTGCATGAACATCCAACTGATACATCTCAACTATTTCAAACACACAAGGACAAGCCCATGGCCTCTATTTCCCGCTCCACATCACAAGTATACACAATTGCATGAACATCCAACTGATACATCTCAACTATTTCAAACACACAAGGACAAGCCCATGGCCTCTATTTCCCGCTCCACATCACAAGTACACAATTGCATGAACATCCAACTGATACATCTCAACTATTTCAAACACACAAGGAAAAGCCCATGGCCTCTATTTCCCGCTCCACATCACAAGTATACACAATTGCATGAACATCCAACTGATACATCTCAACTATTTCAAACACACAAGGACAAGCCCATGGCCTCTATTTCCCGCTCCACATCACAAGTACACAATTGCATGAACATCCAACTGATACATCTCAACTATTTCAAACACACAAGGAAAAGCCCATGGTCTCTATTTCCCGCTCCACATCACAAGTACACAATTGCATGAACATCCGACTGATACATCTCAACTATTTCAAACACACAAGGACAAGCCTATGGCCTCTATTTCCCGCTCCACATCACAAGTACACAATTGCATGAACATCCAACTGATACATCTCAACTATTTCAAACACACAAGGACAAGCCCATGGTCTCTATTTCCCGCTCCACATCACAAGTATACACAATTGCATGAACATCCAACTGATACATCTCAACTATTTCAAACACACAAGGAAAAGCCCATGGTCTCTATTTCCCGCTCCACATCACAAGTACACAATTGCATGAACATCCAACTGATACATCTCAACTATTTCAAACACACAAGGACAAGCCCATGGTCTCTATTTCCCGCTCCACATCACAAGTATACACAATTGCATGAACATCCAACTGATACATCTCAACTATTTCAAACACACAAGGAAAAGCCCATGGCCTCTATTTCTCGCTCCACATCACAAGTACACAATTGCATGAACATCCACCCAACTGAACTACCCTCTCAGTGACATCAACCACACTCAAAATATTGAGAAGTTAAAGGAGTATTCGATGCCCCCGTAGCATTTTCTGATGATTGGTTTTGTTTGATCCGAGAGAAGTGACCCTTGTAGTATTGTGTTTTAAAGATACCCCCAGGGCTGGCGACGTATAGTAAGCCACGAGCTCAGCTAGACCAGAAGTCAAAGGGATCCACCAAAGCGAGAACAGAAAGAAAATGCGATCGATGTGGTGGACAATGCCCATCATATTGTGATGACATGACGTGGCCATGTATGGAGGAAATGGGAATTATTTCCGATTGCATTGGCCCGCTAGGAACTTCATACTTCGTTCGACTTCGATGTATATCTCGCCAACACAATGCCAGATACAACTATACACACTGTATGGATTAGAGGTGTGCTAGTAGCACTTTTACAAGTCGAGTAGAGTTGAGTTGAGATCTAGTTGAGTTGAGATCTAGAAGACTACTCGTCTTCTAGATACTCGAGTATCGAGTCGAGCTCGAGCTTTTTTTAACTTTTTCATTTTTAGTAAAAAAAAAGGAAATAAATCACATAATAACGTACAGAAATAAATAATCAGTGTATATACATAGTAGCTGGATTGATTCATATTATATCTTGCGGAATATGGCGATAAGTGCAACTGAACATTCAAGACTGACGTTAATTAAACACGAATTTAATAATGTGCTGTGCTGTCTGTGCACAGTGCAGTGAAATAAAAGTTCCAAGCACTAATTGTGATGCTCAAGAGGCCAAGGCCTAGACTTTGGCGACGAAAAGATGAAAATAGGCTCATTACTAGGTACTTGTATAGGCCTACACTGGCCCGACATTAGGCCTATTATTGCGATTATTATTATTACTACGTCTTTATTTATTGACGCTAGACCTAGGTTAGGAGACATCAAAAAGTCTGGTAGGATTAATTTAAAACTGGATGGAAATAGGCGTGAGCGATGTCATTTTCATAATTTGTAGGTTAGGCCTTTAAACTCGAACTTTTTCGAGCCTAAACTACTACTCGACTCGACTTCGAGCTTGAAAAAGTACTCGAAAAAGCTCGAGAAATCGAGTACGCGCACATCCCTAGTATGGATGCATCTACTCTGTATAGATAGGGAAGTTATTGACAATGTCTGCCCCCGCTCCAATCCACTCATAAACAACCTTTTGAATCTGCATCTCCTAAAAACGGCATAAATGAAAAATATATAGGTAGGGAAAAGAATTATAATGAGCATTATTGTCCATATTATTGATGATTACACGTTTTAAGCTGTAGCTACTTCTATGTTTAATGTTGAGCAAGTGAGAGCAATAATTCCTTAAAAAGATTGTCCCGACCATAGGTGTGTTTCCAATGCAGAAGGTCCAGGGTTCAATATTGTCTTTAGATTTAGAAATTGACTTTGATCTATTTATATGATACTGGTGTGACTTTGGGTACGTTGTAGCAACTAAGGACAAGGACAAAATAAACGGTATACACGAATGAATGAAAATCAGTTAATGTGCCAGTGGGTAGACAATAAATACAAATTTATTTCATTTTACTTTTTTATGTTCTTACTTAACAACAACAACAACAACTATAATAATAATAATAATAATAATAATAATAATAATAATAATAATAATAATAATAATAATAATAATAATAATAATAATAATAATAATAATAATAAATAATAATAATAATAATAATAATAATAATAATTACAATTGTAAAAATAATAATAACAATAAGAAGAAGAAGAAGAAGAAGAAGAAGATGACTGAGAAGAAGACAAAGAAAGAAGACTTCAAGATGTTCTCCATCCTGATGGTGGTTTTCGTGGGTTCCACCATACGAAGAGCGAATGCTGGGATGAGTACAAATCGGCCACGACCGTACATAGCATCCACAGTTTGTTTTGGAAAAATAATATGGACAATGATATATTTAATTAGTTCTAAGTAGACTTTAATAAGGTTAACGCATGGAAATACTTGATATTTGTGTCCGTACAACATGTTTATGCCGGTTTTGACCGAGTTTGTATGTATTGCAACAATAAAATAATAATAATAATAATAATAATAATAATAATAATAATAATAATAATAATAATAATAATAATAATAATAATAATAATAATAATAATAATAATAATAATAATAATAATAATAACAATAATAATATCTAATCAACCAATTGAAGTGACTGGGAGTGCCTCTACACCTGTGCAGTGGGTGGGAGATAAGGGGTTGCGTATAGTGTAGGACTATAGGCTTACCTATGTAACACTTCAGGAATTACGTTTAATGAGCATGTATAATAATATTACGGTTCCTAATGCACACGCACACGCACACGCACACGCACACGCACACGCACACAAACACGCACACGCACACGCACACGCACACGCACACGCACACGCACACGCACACGCACACGCACACGCACACGCACACGCACACAGTCTACACCTTCTTTAACTGGTCACAATTCTCTCTCCATCTCCTAAATATAATAACTTTAGATTATTAGATCGAGATTTAGAAATCAATAATATATTAAATACAGTACGGTATGTTTATTTTTTAGAATACGTAGCTTGAATTGATTCATTCAATAAATACTCTACTAGGGAAATAAACAAAATTGAATTTGGAATCAAAATTTAGCATCATGGCATATTTCATTAAGTTTCGAATATATTTTCCAAATCATATTTTGAACAACTTGAAAAAGTTCTTATTTTATTCCCTTCCCCCCGCCCCAGACCCAGGCGGATTAAAAAACTGTATTTTAGAAGATATATAATAACTCGTGAAAGTTCAAAGCTGCTTTTAAAAACATTTTGAAACTTTAAACAAAAAAGAAAAACAATTACTGAACGTTCACATACACCAAGCATTACACGTCGATGAAATAAGAAACATGCTATGTTTTCTAACTCTATGAATGAAAATGATTGATAAGAATATAATGGATCTTTCAGTAGCTCGTTATTTCCACTGAGCCATCCAACTATGAGACGTTTCCATTCATTCTCGGTAATGGATCGTCCAGTATCCTTGGTTATTATAATGGACATGGGGTCATGCTGTGGCGTGGTTGGGGTTGGTGTGGAAGATGGAAAAAATTAATAACAATTCCAGGCTGTAGCGAATTGTGACGTGTTCAATATACCCGAGTTACCCTTCTCATGGTCAGAAAATCAAGATTAAGCTGGGCTGGGTCAATTACATCAAAGTTCCATAAAGCAGAAGTATAGAGACACTTTAAAGTGTGGCTTGACAGGTTTAGGGTGCCAGGAAAGCGTAGGAATGGCTCAACGGGAAGGGTGGGATAAAGTGTATTACCCACGATAGGCCAGTTAGGAAAGTGTATTATAAAGCATTATAAACATGAAAATTCGAGAAAGTTTAACATAAAAATATAATATTAATGTTTTCTTTGAGTATGATAGAATAAATCTAACCATTTTTAATCTACAAAATAAAGACACTTTTCTTTAAAGCAAAACCTGTGTAGATCTTAACGAAATGTTTATTGCAAAATATGTGTTCGTGTAACAGATAATCCAGTAATGAAAATACTGGAATACAAGAGAAAATAATAAAAAGCTGCCGTTTCAAACCAACCCTTACCCTGATAACATGAAAACATACATGCAAAGCTTTCATTAACAGGTGCTATTTTCAGAACAACTTAGCAATTATTAATAATGTTAGGTATAGGTAAAGAGTTTGGCTGAAGCTGCTCCTCGCTATTTTACGCTCATCCAATTCATTCATTCAAAAAACGAAAGAAAGCCTCCCAAATCCCCCCATTAAACTATCAACGCTTCAATATGATCGCAATGTACGTGGAAATAGAAAAACAAATCGGATTCAATTTCTTCTGACAGTTAATAATAATTCATTGATGCGTTGCGATGCGGGTCACCACATCATGTGTTGTATAGGGGTTGTTCTATGTCCTCGTTTACTTTAAATCATCATTCATTGATCCAATTTGTCACCTCGAGTTGTATGAACGAACGAGACCGTCTACCTACCTCATTGACAAGCTTACTGTCATCACTGGCATGTCATTAATCGTTCAGATAGGGCGCCCGGCCAAGTGATGCTATTCATGCTGAAGGCGCGGGATATTTACGACTATATAGATTCGGTCAGTAACAACATTGGGGGAGTCCCCATATGATCCCACATCTACCCTGTCCAAAACACAGATTAAATTACTTGGATAAGCTAACGATAATGCTTATAGATGATCATCGTATTCTTCATTCAAGCATTGAATACCTATTCCGAATGAAGGGCATCAAGCATTTTTACCTGCAACTAGTAAAAATAATATTATACAAATTGTAATGCTTTATAGAAACCCTTAAATAAATAAATAAATAAATAATAAATAAAAATTATACATTAAATATGTAGGTTTAGGTAACGATAATTAAAGCTGGCGTTATAAAATTATGTAACACACAATTTCACTTTGAGTCTCTTTAGACACAACATATTACTTTTCAAATAAAATTCGCTAAACTGCACGCCGCTAAGCCCAGCCACTCAGAATGCACTGTTGACATGTCGTTGAGTATTCGCGCCGTGTGTGCATGGCTGCTATACGTTGTTAAGCCCAGCCACTCAGAATGCGCTGTTGACATGTCGTTGAGTATTCGCGTCGTGTGTGCATGGCTGCTATACGTTGTTAAGCCCAGCCACTCAGAATGCGCTGTTGACATGTCGTTGAGTATACGCGTCGTGTGTGCATGGCTGCTATACGTTGTTAAGCCCAGCCACTCAGAATGCGCTGTTGACATGTCGTTGAGTATTCGCGTCGTGTGTGCATGGCTGCTATACGTTGTTAAGCCCAGCCACTCAGAATGCGCTGTTGACATGTCGTTGAGTATTCGCGTCGTGTGTGCATGGCTGCTGTACGTTGTCAAGCCCAGCCACTCAGAATGCGCTGTTGACATGTCGTTGAGTATTCGCGCCGTGTGTGCATGGCTGCTATACGTTGTCAAGCCCAGCCACTCAGAATGCGCTGTTGACATGTCGTTGAGTATTCGCGTCGTGTGTACATGGCTGCTATACGTTGTTAAGCCCAGCCACTCAGAATGCGCTGTTGACATGTCGTTGAGTATTCGCGCCGTGTGTGCATGGCTGCTATACGTTGTTAAGCCCAGCCACTCAGAATGCGCTGTTGACATGTCGTTGAGTATTCGCGCCGTGTGTGCATGGCTGCTATACGTTGTTAAGCCCAGCCACTCAGAATGCGCTGTTGACATGTCGTTGAGTATTCGCGTCGTGTGCGCATGGCTGCTATACGTTGTTAAGCCCAGCCACTCAGAATGCGCTGTTGACATGTCGTTGAGTATTCGCGTCGTGTGTGCATGGCTGCTATACGTTGTTAAGCCCAGCCACTCAGAATGTGCTGTTGACATGTCGTTGAGTATACGCGTCGTGTGTGCATGGCTGCTATACGTTGTTAAGCCCAGCCACTCAGAATGCGCTGTTGACATGTCGTTGAGTATTCGCGCCGTGTGTGCATGGCTGCTATACGTTGTTAAGCCCAGCCACTCAGAATGCGCTGTTGACATGTCGTTGAGTATTCGCGCCGTGTTTACATGGCTGCTATACGTTGTTAAGCCCAGCCACTCAGAATGCGCTGTTAACATGTCGTTGAGTATTCGCGCCGTGTGTGCATGGCTGCTATACGTTGTTAAGCCCAGCCACTCAGAATGCCCTAATCCCGCAGATGAAAGACTTACAGACAGTCCACGTTAAGTCCTGTGTAAAGCCAGCTGTTCGTTTGGCAATGGGAAGGATTGAGGCAAACGAACGTCATGTTCAATTTTTGGTAACGTTTCATTCCACACGCAAAGCAAGGTGTTAAGAAATAAATAGGTGTCTGAGTTCCATTAAAAACTTAGAAGCAACAACGGATCAATCATGAATAATTAAGGAAAGCTGTCTACCGTTCAGGGAAAAGGTCCAGTTCTTTTATGTGTACATTTTTGCGTGTGGAATAAAGTTCACAGTAGAGATTAATGAAGTCGAATAGCTGAACTAAAGGTCTATAACTCAATAGCAGGATGAATTGCGAGGGGTTTCCCCGTATTTAAATAAATCACGGATTCCCTTGTGCCAATTTTTCAGCATTGCCGAGCGAAATTCACTAAATCGTGGCTATCGAGGCGTGGTGACCAATCACAGGCCGTATTGAACTGGGGAATCCCTTGCTTGAAACAGCAACGGTCAGTCTACACATGTTTGCATTGTGTGGCTCGGACAGTAGGCCTACGCCTGTAGATATCTTAGAACCTACTCCCTTCAAGCTCAGGAGATGGGAACGAATTTGCGCTTTTCAAAGCAGAACGCATAAACTTACTTATCTTTTACGGATCTGTGTTCTTTTAAAATATACGATAAACCCTTTAAAATGTTCATTTTAGCTTTAAATTTGTTTTTTATGTCATACGCTTTGTATGTATATTTTTAATTTACTATTCGAAAGCTACACAATTTATGAATCATTTAATAAACCCACGAAGGGAAACAAAACTTCGGTTTACGTTTTCATTTCCTCGATTGCTTTAGACCGGAGTTTTCTAATGTGACGATTTTAATCTATTTTCGACTGTTTTATTTTTCAAATATCGTTTATTCATATTAATGGGAACATACTAAGTTAAACAACATTGGGATAGACCAGGTGATGAGTGGGTGACCGCTCACTTTTGAATCTAGTTACCGTTGGTTAGAGGGACTTTGATGGTTCGAACTTCGGAAATGTTTGCACGCGCGGGTGTATTTAATAACGATGCCCACGCAGGGATAAGCACCATAGGTTAGGTTACTTTGTGAGTAGCACTCATGATTCTTTCGAAACAAGGTTTCCCGTTTCCCTTCTTCACCATCACCGATGATAACCATAGACAGAACGCGGGTCTAGTATAGCTTCAAAGCATAAACACGAGACGGAAACGGATACCGGTAAATGAAGAAACAATTACCCGAATGAAGAGAGAAAATAAAACTGCAGCAGTACTACTAGTTTTGTCGCTTTTTTGTTTTACTGTTTTGTTTTTTCTTTTTTCGTACGAGAAGGAATCGCGAGACTGGAGTCTAATGTCACGTACTCGCTTGTACGTACGTCTGCTACTCTTTGCTGTGCAAACACTTGCTAGCTTTAAGGATTTACCGTGATGTTTTTGTTAAAAAACATGAGTGACTGACAGAATTCTGTTCTCGAGAGATGCCGTATACATCCAGTGTCTCACTTACATTTATACAATATCTTGAACATAGATTGTCTTGCATAAAGATACTGTTAGTGGAGCTACAGTTACATTAGCTTCCTAATAATTATGAGAATAATTTCGAGTTACGTACCAATTTAGGTTTAACGTCACATTTATTGAAACTTTTAAATTCAAGAAAGCACTTTGAAGTATCTATTTCCTCCACCTAAAAA
Organism: Isoperla grammatica; assembly: GCA_945910005.1. Lineage (NCBI taxonomy): Eukaryota > Metazoa > Arthropoda > Insecta > Plecoptera > Perlodidae > Isoperla > Isoperla grammatica. The sequence goes on from OX246746.1 coordinate 29,717,500, forward strand.
AACTGGCTTGTGGAATTTTCCTGCACTTTTCATGGGATGGGTTGACATTTGCGAACATTAAAATCAATACGATTGCAATATTGCCTCAAAAAGTATGACTAGCATGTTAAACTTATTTTCAATAGACACGCTTCAATAGTACAAAATAGTGATTTGCAAAGTTAAAAAATATTCGTTTTTCACTTTGTATGAATAGCATAAAAAGTTGTTTTCTCTATTACTATTATTTGGTGGTTGACGAACCGTACTAGATAGCTTTAGGTCATAACACGACGTCGGCCGAATCAGAGCCATTGCACATCGCCATCGTCATAAAGGAATCCAAAATAAGGTGAGGGGGTGGTGGGCGTTTGTATCTCAAGAGGGCCGCGGAAAGTATGTAGAAAAAGAATGTGAAAGTTGTATGAGGAAAGTTGTATGAAGGATTTAGAGAAAAAATAGATAAAATATATGCACGAGAGCCCTCCTTGCAGGCACCGGTCAACACGGGTAGCAACCCACCTCGACCGGAGTCTCAGTAAGACTGCAAGCTATCTGCGCTTCTCGAACCACACTTTGTTGATATAGTTCACTAGGTAGGTGTGGTCACAACGCGTGTAAAGCATGATGGCGCTCCTAGGTTCGCCCCTAGGTTCGCCCCTAGGCTACAAACGGGAGCATATATTGAAAAATGGCGAAACATAGATATGTCGCAAGGGCACGTCAATTGATAAAAGATTATTTTAATTCTGACGGAAAGCTATAAATTTAATATTTTATTATAGAGCAGTCGATCTAGATATTTTAGGTATATTCATTCCTTGTAACGAAAATTGTGTAGATAATGCTGAGTGCTGACCCGTATGGATGAGGCAATGGCCAACCAAATATCAGTATTTGAAAAACCCACCCCCTGATTGACTCCATTTCACTCATCTATGACATCAGCATTCACAAGGTTGCTGTGGTTATAGTTGGGACAAGTATAATGTCGGACTAGGCACAGAGCGCTAGGCACTATAGGCACGGCGCGCAATGTACGGTGCTTCAACATGCCCCCACTGTCAATATCGGTGGAGCTGCACATAGTATAACCATACCGACACTGACATACATAGCCACACGTGCGCATGGATTCCTCTCAAATATGACACAATAGCATTAAATGTGTAGTGCGTAAACATAATAGCTGCACCGCACCATGCACGCGGCCCCCTTATCTCATGGCTAATTAACCTCAAACAGCAAAGTCTCTGGGGGCCCCGTCCCCAACTGCCGCGGGGGGGAACTACCAAACCAGACACTCGCCTGCCAATAACCCCACAACAATCAGAACCAATTGATGGGTGAACGCAAAGTGCCTCACGTGCGATAAATGACATGTGGACATCATTTGCTCACGGCAGACGAGCTAAATCACTGGTTTGTGTTGATAGAGCGGTCAACTCAGTCAAGTTAGTGGTTGGCTGTCGGTTTTCAGCGCAAAATTATGCGAAATGCTCTAATGAACTCAGTGATAATGAACTTGAATAGGAATAAAGTCTCTGTACATATTTCACAATAGATGGAGACATTGATGGGCAGTGATTAAAGGGAAAGGTGGGTCTTAGCTATTAAAACTGCGCCAAATCAAAGGTTTTTAGTAATTCCACATCATATTTAAAAAATAATAACCAACATTTCCATCGAAATAGGAGGATGTTTCATTTTTATAAAACACGTGTTTGTATAACGTAACTATTTCACGGTGTTCACATCTAAGTAACATGAACATGTTGTATTTCTTATCTCCCCACAAGAGTTTCGTCACAATTATGTTATCCCTCTTCCCCTGACGTGACCCCAACATAAGACGAGTAGTAGGCCTACACCGCCTTGTCCTGGACAAGAACTTACTTTCCACCATTGTTGGCGTAACTCTCCAGCCATCCATCTTTGTGACGCAACCTAAGAAATGTGAACTTGGACTAAACTCGACTTGGGCAGTTGCAAATTGACAGCTAGTGTTGTGCGTCGATCTAATAAGACGGACCAAGTCCAGCCCTTGAGTCCGGTGGGCAGGCAGGCAGGCCAGCGTGGACCCCGACTCCCAAGGGGGGCTTTTTATTGATTATTGATTCGGCCTGGAGCCCAAGTGGTCCAGCTACCAACACGGGATCATCTATTTTCAATTCGAACATTGGATATCGAATTATTGGTAGCTGTGTGTTTTATCATTGGCAGCCCCAGTTTAAAGCTTATGATGGTGATAGGGTGACAGAAAGGTAAACAGACGAAACTTTGTAGAAAAAATCACAACACAGAGAAAAGAGAGCACGGGGTATGCACTACGAATATATGTACATGTTTCATAAACGTTTTAAGCATTCAACGATTTATCAATACTTGCAATATTATCATTATCATTATCATTATCATTATCATTATCATTATCATTATCATTATCATTATCATTATCATAATAATAATAATAATAATAATAATAATAATAATAATAATAATAATAATAATAATAATAATAATAATAATAATAATAAATATAATTATAATAGTTATAATAATAGTAATAATAATAATAATAATAATAATAATAATAATAATAATAATAAATAAAAAAATAATAATAATTTTATATTTATTATTATTATGCTACATAATAAAAAAACATAATAATAAATAAAATAATAATTAAAGTTTTATGTTTACTATTATTATTATGCTTATTATTATTATTATTATTATTATTATTATTATTATTATTATTATTATTATTATTATTATTATTATTATTATTATTATTATTATTATAATCATTATAATTATAATTATTATTATTATTTTTATTATTATTATTATTTTACCATAATTACGTTATTAATTTTTAACATTATTATAACACATTCATTAATGGCACTGTAGTTTCATCAGAAGTAGCTTCGTATGTATATAATGAAATGGAATTCAAAACCAAAATTCTCTGATAATTTCGGACTATATTTGCAAAATCTACAGAAATGGAGCAAAATGTATTGCGTGGATACGAACACACACTATTTCTGAAATCAAAATACCTGATTTTATCCAATGCTAACACATAGACACTTTCTTCAAAATTCTAAGTCACCAATAATTACGTTTGTAGGAAAGAAAATCCTTCAAACTCTTATGTATGTTAGCTAACTCTACTATTAGTCGGTTAATTTAATTTTATTCGCTTTTTTTTAAATAAATTACTACCAGTAGGCCTACTCTAAATTTTTCCGATGACTTTACATTATGACTTATGAGTACAAACGCGAACATTTTAACTAACAACCGAAAGAAGAAACTCTCATGCGAAGTGTAGTTACAAATGATTGTTTTGAAATTATTCCATTGCATGGAGGGAAGTGTTCAAAGAAACATGCAATATTTAGCTGTCACAGGGTAATGTTACTGGAGTGTTTAAATGAACTAAGCTGTAATTCGGACTTAAACACGCGACACTGACGCAAACGTTTGCTTGGTCTTGGTAAAATATGACAAGTTAAAAACTTTTCTTGTAAAGTTAATCCATAAAGTTGCCTTCACACGTAATAATTTAAGAACACAAGAATAACATTGGATTCTAGTTGGGGTTATTTGCCAGCACATGAGAAAAACATATCACTATGTGAATGTGGCTTACATAAACCGCTCTCCATAGAAATTAAACCATGGGATTTTGAAATAAAAAAATTGTGTTACCTTTCCTTAATGCGTTATAGTTTTGTTTTATAGAGTTGAATAATGTGATTTGTGTTTATTTTATCGCTTAACTATAGTTTTTCAAATTATTATTCTGGAGAAAGAAAAATACTCAGCCATCCATCTTCTTATTACTTTAACCAAAACGAAGATTAATTTTTCTCAAATTTCAAAGTTAAAAAGACACGCGCAGCATTTATGCCGTACGATGCACTGATGGGGAAATTTTTCCTGGATATACTCGAGGGATGAGATTAGGAAGCACAAGGCCTCACACCTCTAGTTAAAGATTTCTTCGTTTTTCTGGCCAGATCCTCCCGTTTCACACGTTTATATTCTCGCGGAGCAGAGCTTATCCCCCCCCCCCCCCCCCCCCCTACCAGAACACACACGCACTCGCCACAGACTAACATACGACAGGTACAGAATTAAGCATCTAGTATTGGAAACTGTGATGGAACTTGGATATTATCAAAAGAAGGTACAATTTCAGCGGCAGCAGATCCTGAGAATTTATGGTTTTCTGTTCGTATCTTTATAACAATGTTTAAGATCAAAATTGTGGAAAGATGAATAAATCGAGAGAAATGTTTGCAAATAAGTTTGCTCGGTAGAAATTAGTGTAGTAAAAACATCGAAAATAAATATTGAAGTAGTTATTTGTTCGATTCATTAATTGGTGTTCAAACATTATGCATATTTGTATAATAAGGACATAATACGACGAATAATAATAATAAGATGAACTTTTATATAAACAAGAAATTGCAACAAACAAAAACTCAAAGTGAAAGTTTGAATTCAAACAAACACTTTTCAATAACCACTCAAAAGTGTATTGGAAAACCCGGGCCTCAAAAGTTTACCTTTTACCGCCCCCCCCCCCCCCCCCCGTAACCCTTCACGTTACTATTCAATACATTTGAAACTACTTGAAAAACTCAATCACATTCGCCTCTATTTAAAAAAAAAAGTTTTCGATCTTTTTTCTCGTTTCGTTCCTTATTTCGTATTCAAGACGTTGTCTCCAAGTCCAATTATTAGAGGGGGTGCGTTGGGTGGGTTTGAGGGGAGAAGGGGGGGGGGGGCGAACACTTGTCGATGGGGGAAAGAATATAGCCGAGAGGAAAACGAAGAAAACCACCCCCTTCTGTACAGTCGGAGCTAGGGACAAAGCATGTTCGAAGGCATCTTTATGGGGCGACCCCTCATAGCACCCCTAAACTAACGATTAAGTAATAAATAATTCTCAAACAGGAATTCTTTGTGGTTGAATTTGAGGGTCAAAGGCCAATAAACTATATCAACTGATTTTTGCCGACACCGAAAATTGACACAGATTCAGTTTTTTTTTGTTTTTTTTACTCAAGACATTGATTAAAGTCAACTATTGTCGATCAAGTAGTCGCGTGATGAAGGAGTAGGTCATGCTATCCGAAACCTCAAAGATCAAGGAAGGGGATATTGCTACTATGGGAAAACGTTTTTAGTCTTACTCACTGCAAGCGAGTGTCAAAGCATGCAATTCTTGCAAACAGCCTAGTGATTCGTTAAACCATCTCCATATAGAAAATATTTTTGTGATCCCCTCCCCTACTAGAAAAACGCCATTTACCGTCTCCTTCCATACAATAAGTCACTTTCCATAAAACGCCGAAACACATCGTTCCGTTCATCGTGTGTTCCAGTTTAATCAGGTCAATAACAATATCCATCAATAACAATATCCATCCCAACATCGTTATTATTGATTAATGTAATACAGAATCTACATCTCAACTGCAGTGATATAATAACGCTTGTAGCCCAGGACGTTACAAATATGGATACACACACATAAACAATCTCTTCAGTACGGAGAAGAAGGCGGACGTAGATTAAATAAAGTTTTGTTTGTACCTTGAATAGACGTAATACTGAAGCCAATTATAAAACATTTACTTCCGATGGAGGAGTGGGACACGGGAATAATGCAGAGTGCCCCCGGATTTGACTTAGCTCCGCAGTCACAGAAACTTCCATTTTCTAATTAACTCAATTATGCTTTTATTTACATTTAAATTGACATCATTGTGTAGATTTAGAATGGACCGATTTATAGCTTTAAATCATAGAGCTTCGTGAATAGTATTGATGTTGAATGATGCGATGTAGACCTTGTAGAGTCTATCGCACCATAGGTACAACTCTTCAATTTAACTTGTCACTTAAACGTCTTCCGTTAAGACATTTAAGTGGTAAGTTATCACACAAGTTCTGATGGACTGAGTTCAGTGTTCACTCTAACCTCTGAAGTTAACTCCAGTCCACCGAGATTCAAACCTGTACTCTAATCAAAGAATGTTTGAAACCCAGTGCGGTATTTAGGGCTGCCAAACGATAAAAAAATTCATATCGATATCGCGGATGTAATTATCGATATCGTATCGCGATATCGAATTTTTTAAACTCGGTACCGGTATCGATATCGCCGATATCGTCATTTTTTTTTCAAACCAGCCAGAGACCATTCATTATAAACAATTTAATGTGATTAATTTAACGTCGAAATGTTTTACTATGTGCGTCAATTTGTGTGTTGTATTATTTAAAATGTATCCGCAAAACAGCGATGTTGTGATTGGCGTGACGTGACGTGAGTGTGACACACTGGCAGAACGAGCGCGGGCGCAACAGACTCCCGGCCGGCGGGCGATGAGGGCGAGTAGGTACCAACGCGAATGTTGCAGTGTATGTATTGCAAAGATGCAGAAGCACAACACCCAAACTTTTTTTTTACGATAGTTGACACTTGATCGATATCGCGAGACGTACGATATATTATTTCTATATCGATATCAAATTATGTCTCTATTATCGATATCGTATCGAATTATCGATATCGTTGGGCAGCCTTAGTATTTAGATACTTAATTTACTTCATATTATATTAAACATACAAATCCGCTTCCTGAATTCCTTCATAGTGAATGAGATAATGTCCGGCTGTTCTCTCAACAAAACTTTTGAATGATAATTCTTTCAATTACCAGTGAACGTGCTGAAGTTTGTGATGATATTTTGTGGCGTGTAGTTGAAGAGAAGCCAAGTGACACTGACACAACGAAGAGGAAAACTAAAACAACTCTCATTCTTTCATCGTACGTGAAAGTTGCCAATCTCTCCTGGAGCAGTTACGTGGATTTATACTTGTTGTTTTCCTAGAAATAGTCACGAGAACGCAGGTTATATTGATAAATGCTGAGTTCGCGGTTGTTCTAAGTCTACAAAGTGAACAAACAATTGTGTATCGGTTGACAACGGCGAGTTTGCATTGAAATATATGTAGGGTCGGATTGATAAAATATACGTACACATACTTTTAAAAAACAAGCAAATATTCTGAAAAATTCATAAATAAACAACATATCCCCTTAGTTAATTGATATTTTTGCAAATAGAAGGCCCAACTGGCCTTAATCACGCCTGAAAATAAAGACATTTATCTATCTATCTCTTACACACTCACTCACTCTCTCGCTATTAATTGTACAGTCGTTGAAAATAAGAATTAATGTATTTTGTACAAAGATAAAGAAGTATATCACCAATTATATTTTACGTTATAAAAACTTATATTGATTCTATCCTGACAAGTTTTTAATTTGCAAATCGGTATAATTGTTTAATTGTGAAAGGATTCCTGTGCTTCTCTAAAAATAAGCTGGCTCTTTCTTTGACTGATTTTAAAAACCATTGTTCTACGTAGACAAAGAAAACCCTTTTAAGAAAATAAGAAATTGTCTACGTCGAAGATACTCCCATGCAATGTAATAAGGAAACATAAAATACCCACAACCAATACCAAAGAAATCAACAAAAACAACATTAGCAAGTACAACATTGGAGATAAGTAATACACATTACACGAGTATCCTCATACTGTCCACATTTTTTGCTTTGCTCTGCTGGTAGCAAATAAACGTAAGACAAACATACATTTCATGAAAGCAATATAAATACCTCCATGAAAAAAAAATCGTTCAAAAAACCCCCCATAAGCGAATAACGATAACAAAATATCTCTCGGCTCCTCTTCCAGTCTTTCAACGTAAAATACATCATTCTTATGGCATTGTCCCAAATAATGATCTCTGTCTGGGTTCTGAAGGGAAGATATATCTCTGATATTATCAGGTGCTCGGAACCAGCTAGGAAATATCAATGGAGTTGATCAGAGAATCGTTAATCATAAGATATTTCTGTGGGAAGCGATAGCATCACACTTCATCTATAGGGACGAAAAGGAAGAGTTCCAATCACTACCCGATCCCCCCCTACTTCCGGTGCAGGTGACAACCTTGAACAGGCTTAAGCGAGGGATTCACGCCAATCATAGTGGGTGCTCTTTTATTACAAATATTACTATAATTATCTCTATTATTATAATATGGTGTTTTAACGACGTACTCGACAACATGAACTAGGTCATATGAAGTCGTAGACCGAAGATAGACTTAAAGTTGCCCCAACGCAACTACTGTCTCATGCTTACGAAATATGGTACCAACTTAGTTGTATACTTATCTAGTTACTGCCATCTACTGCAACAGGTCAATTATGGATTATTTACGGTCTTGGGTAGGATATCTACCTGGAAATGCTCGTTGGCTCGTTTGTACTGTTTCTAATCCAGAATGTCCAGGGTTAGATTCCCGGTTCGGACTGGCAGTTTTTAACGTTGGAACTTGACTTAAATCTACCTGATCCTGGTGTACATGTAAACGGTGACAATGGAGCCATCATAGCAACGAAGCAGATAACATATGGTATAAATGTCCCTTACTGAAAATCAGTTCTTGTAACTGAGTGGGTAGACTACAAAAATATACAAATGTAGTTATTTATTTGAAGCCTACTTGACGAAATGGCGACATTGCTTATTTCATTTGTCAATAATAATAATTTACCTTGGAAGCTTAGAATACGGATAATGATTATGTTATATCTATCTTAGCAGAAGCAGTGGTTTTTAAACACACACAACACAACACTGTAACGTGTACCCAGGACACGGTGGACACATTTATGAGTTTCCCTTAGGGAATCAAAAATAAAATATTACTTCTCTATGAAATTTATGTCATCACATATAATTTTCTATCCGAAGTATTATAGCTAGAATGAAGTATATATAGGGACGTAGTTTTGTAATAATGTTCTATTTTTTCTCGTTTTAATGTTAGAAAAAATGTATTTCATTTCCGGAAATTTATGGGAAAATTAATTGTGTGTAAAATCGAGAGAATAAAGTTAGTCAGCTACCACTGAAGGAGCTTTATGAAAATATGGTTGAGTTTATTAAATTAAATGTATGCTGGAAACGTAAAACCTTATGTTTAGAGCTCATCTATATAAATACAATACTGATAATTTAGCAATATCAATACAAATAATATAAATTAAAATAATATAATATAGTTGTTAATACTATTGTCACAATAATAGTAAAAAATAACAAAGTCAGTTCTAAATCAGTCCTCAGAGTCGAAAGGGAGAGAAATTAGTGCCTGCATAAAACAAATAAAATAACTCCTTAATTTCCCATAAAAAAATGTTTCACCAGAAATGAACCAATAACGAATCTAACCCCGAGTGATATGTATAATGTATATTCACCACCGAAGTATAATAGTCACCATTCACAACCACTTGGTCACTCCCATGATGGTGTGGTCTTATGAATCTTAGCTCAAACTCAATTCCATTTTGCATTTACCCAATAATATCTACAACAATGTTTTAACAGCATTTTTATTTATTCACTTTTTAGAAAATCTTCTTTAATTTTAACAGGTTTTATTTAGTTTATTTCCAAGTTAATTTAAAATTTCGATATTAAAAGGTTTGATACTGTCATTCATCAGCTCATAAACTGGTGCCATTGGGTCGTTAGACGGTACACACTGGGCATAATGGATAGGCATCTTAAATTAAGTACCAAAGTGGTTTTATAAATACTGAATAACAGTCACACTATGTCCATTTAAAAAACATTCGCGAAAATGTTACTGATTTGTTTAGCAATATTTGACATGTACTGTACAAACTTCACGCGTTATTGGGATTGAAAGAGTGAATAAGCTGCATCTTCAACTCTGCATCTTACGAATCAACAGGAAAGTAAGAAGAAGCTTCATTCTATTAGTAGAAGTGAAAAACAAGATTTGAAGTGTGTTAACTACGATAAGGATCATTGAAGTGCGAGTAGCAGAAAGCTTTCGATTGCATTCAAAAGCACGCTGAACGGTAAATAGAAGTAGGATTGGAAGTAAGAAAAAGATAGGCGAGCTAAATCGTCCACTCCCAAATAAACGTATTTATTCGTTGAAAAGGATTGAATTTGAATTGGCTACAAGCATGCTATTTACAAAACACTGTTACGGGCACGAAATGATTTGATTTCATTGAAAAGGGGGAATGACTGTACACTTGAGGCTTACTTTGTACACCCACAGCTACATAAAAGAAAGCCATCATGCAAAATGTGTTATCCTGGAATACTTAGACAGTTACACAAGATAAAGATTTCTGTGCATGGTTCTCTATTAGAGACATACATGGGTTAACTCCAGTCTACGCATCGTTATTCTAAGAGACCTTGCACAAGCAATAATGCAACATATTCGCCTGGAGATGTTCTGTGGCTTTGTGATCAGTGTACCCAGCCTACAATAAAAAATTCCGACTCCCATCTTCTTCAGCTTCACTATGGCCAATAAACCTTCCATATTGTGAAGCTCATAAAACAAATAATTTGTTATTAAGCGAGCGAAGCGAGCGTCTCCACTAGACTCTTATGGCACTTCGTTCTGTTTTTTTTGTTTTTATGTCTGGCGATAGCGGTCGAACAGAAAGTCCGATCAACTTGAAATTTGGACCATTCACAAGCCTCGATGTGGATTGAAGGTGTATAGTTTTGAGGCAAAATCGTTCGCAAAGTTACAAAGTTATACCATAGTTACTGCAAAACAATTTTCTGAAACAAAATGGCGGTAAAATGTGAGATAGCCATATTTTTTTAAAGCTTTTTCCGGTTATTAATATGTTCGTTTTATGGCGATCTGATAAATATTGGCAAAGTTACACAAAAGTTACTCGAAAATATATTTCTGAAACACAGTTTCAGCAAAATTTGAGGTGGCTATTTTATAGTACATTTTTGTCCGGTCACGAATATACTAATGTAAACGCCATCTGATACGTATTAAAGGCAGAAATCTCATTTCAAATGCTGTCAATAACTGTTAGTAACGGTGGCGGACCGCGGCGAAAATATGACAGCGAAAATTCTTAGCGACGCACATTGCACTGCATCCAACAATGTCGGGAAGTATAATAGCTATGGAAATTAGAAAAAAATTTGTTATGCGCATTCTTGAATTGTTGTTAATTGTTGTTTTTATTAGCTTTGAGATATTTTCGCCAGAACGTTCGTAGATATGGACGCGCTCGCTTATCAACGCGTCAAACAGAACGCTTTCTTAGTTTATATATACAATGGAATATCATGCAACGCATCGTGGTTATACCGGACGGGAGACACAAAATGGAAATCAAGGTAATGTGTTTTTACAACATAACTCAACTTTTTATTTTTTGAAATAACAATATAATAATAATAAATAATTTGTTCTGATAAAACGTGTATTTTTACAATAGATAACCCAACCTAACGTAATGTGCCCTATATTGGCAAGGAAAGCATTTGTTAAATAAAAATAAAAAATAGAGCCTGACCTCTAAATTTTGTTCAAACTTGTAGACGAATTGCTCAGTGCGTTCCCAGGGGCGAACGAAACGCACAGTCTGTGGGCTGTGTCTAGACAGAAAAATGGCACCCGCATTACGAACTAGTCCAACTGACGCCAGCCGACGATCTGCCAAGTTTCCATTGCGAATCTAATCACAGGCGAAACTACGGGCAGCCCAGCGGACGACGGATGAGCGAGGGCATGACATTCAGCAGATGTGTACTACACCTTACTTGAATCCTGCTCAAAACATCAATGGACGTGTGGTGACTAATTCATACAAGAGAACCAACATTTATCATATGTCTAATTTCAAACTATATTTTGTCGCATATTACGTCAATAATCAACCAACCCTGTGAATCTCCCGTGATCACCGTGACGCGCGCGTAGCTGGTGTAGCTGGTGTAGCTTGTGTAGCTTTTGTAGCTGGTGTAGCTGGTGTAGCCGACTTTGGGGTAGTCTCACTAAAAACTTAAAAACTATAATTAACGTTTTTTAGTCATATAATTTAAGAACGCTATACAATATTGAAAAAGCGATTAAATGAGAGAATCGTGGTTTCAAACTTTCACAATATTAATAAGAAACTTTAAACTTTGTTAGTCCAGTTTTTAGTTGCACCGAAGCACCCACCCGTCATCAAAAATGCAAGACCATTGACGTCATAACAAGTAATACCAACCAGAGGCGATTCCGATTTATAAGTTTACTTAAACACAAAAACTAATTTGAACAACTTTAAAAATAGTTCTTCGACTTTGAAGTTCAACGTTTCGATGTCGATTTCGAAAATGTTTCGATGTCGCGTTGTGATATCGACTTTTTTACTTGGATGTCGATGTTGTAATTTCACATCGATGGTAACCCTTTTAAGGGATGATATTCCCTTACATCGATCTATTCACTAAAGAAAGGTTTGCATGGAATGTGGTCTTGGTACGGGTTTTACAAGCAAATATCAATGGCATACACATTGTTTACTTACGTTTGGCCATGATGTACCCCTTTTGCTAAAATGTTGTGCAAACACGTGTGGAGTATTGATTAGCACAATGCCGATGTTACTGTTGAAAGAAAGTGAAAGCGAAACTGAAAAAGGGTGGATTTCCCTGGTTCAATTCCCAGTTGGGATTGGGAATTTTATTTTCTGGTATCCACTTAAATGTCAACACATAATTCGTTGCAATGGTAATTTTAAGTTTTTATAGTTGGTCTACAGGTATGTCCATCGATGTGAAGTGGCAACATATAACATGGACACCAACAAATTAAATAACTGACATAGCAAAACTTTTAACCAATCAAAACTAAAAACTTAAAGCAAACTGGTATGTGTTGTTTGTAACGACAATTGTTATAACAATTAACGACTGGTCAGTATGGGGCAGAAAGTTTATGATGTGCGAATATTAAATACAAAAGTAATACTACTACTACTACTACTACTACTACTACTACTACTACTACTACTACTACTACTACTACTACTACTACTACTACTACTACTTCTACTACTACTACTTCTACTACTACTACTACTACTACTACTACTACTACTACTACTACTACTACTACTACTACTACTACTACTACTACTACTACTACTTCTACTACTACTACACTATACTACTACTTCTATTCTTTTAATGATCCGAACAGAAAACAAATTCTCACGCACTGCTGCCACAGGCTCACATCTGAAACATGCATCGACATCGATGTGAACATCCTTATTAAATACATGTCCTGTGAAAGGCCTTCTCGCTTCAATGATCTAATAGGATCCTGCATTACCGACCCTAAACCCCACTCCTTAGATCAAAGTTCGCACAACTCACCATGGATGTGGTATTGCGTGCCTGTCTGCTAGCACCCTCCCCTCTGCTAACCCTTATCGCTGCTATGATTATGAAATTACCCGGCGGGCATCTAGAATATCCAAGTAACAAGATTCAAATTCAGTGCTGTCTATCATGTCTAAGACAGGCAGACAGGCAGGCAAGACAACTTGCTACCGCAGACAACCCTCCACGGCAATGGTGCTCATTTTATATAACGATATCGGAAAAAAGCGTTGTCCTATTAAAGGTAAACCGAACAGTTAAGTTCGCTTTCAAACGCATCATTGTGTGTTGTTTGTCTGTACGTGAAGGATATTTTGTGTGTTTAATCAGCATTGCGTCGGAGGGCAGGAGAGTATACACTATACACACGCATATCCGCTTAACGAATGCGACTAATAAATTCCATCAGCTACAGCCGCATCTCCCCCCCCCCCCCCCCTCTAACAACCCCGTTCCAATGTGGCGTCGATTGGATTGTCAATGATGATGGGAATCGAATAAAACAGTCCATGAACTGACATGGCTAACTGTGTCACTTCTCTCAAGGTATTTAATAAATCAACTTTTAATGAGTGGGAAAACGTAATTTATGTATTTATCCCGGCGACTAAATGATTATTTGCAAGTTGAACCTTCTGTTGAGAATATTTGTATCCGAAATGTTATTTGATAAATAAATAAAAATGAGGACGCGTTTTTTTATTTCGTGGTTGTTTATGTGTACCGGAAAAATGGTTTTCGAATGTTCGAATTATAATTACTCGAATTAGTAATCGTGAGAAGAATGTGCCAAGAAACACATTTGAAAATAGGTCGTTCCAAAGCAACATTGTGTACGCTGACGTCATAGATGAGTGAGGCATTGGCCAATCAAATGTCAGTATTTCAAGAAGCCACCTCCTGATTGGCTCCGACTCACTCATCCAATGACGTCAGCATTCACAAGGTTGATGTGGTCCACATACTTCATTACATGGCCATGTTGCAAACCGTGCGAACATGACTCTTCACACAGACAGAAAACGGCAACAACGCATGCCAGGTGCTACCAACATTTCCTCGAATGAATAAAAAGAGCAATACGTAATTGTAGTCTTGTCAGCATAAATTAGAAAACAACTGAGGGAGCCATTTGCACTAGATAATGCTTTAGGGGATGTTTAGAGTGAGTACAGAACAGCGAGCAACGCTTTCAGGGAGTGGAAAGCTCTACGCAATCTTTTGATGCAGCACTCAAGCACCACCGCCCCCGGGATTTTGGCTAAACTCGAGTACATGGACGCATTACCGAGGCGAAGCTCAGACGCCAGGGAAGACCGGTATGCATAAACACTAACCAACGGTATGCCATACCGGTACTTTGTTGAACTGGTTTTGTATTCGTTTGATTCTTTGTGTTAAAAATGATGATATTTGGTGTTTTACTACGTACTCTGCAGCTATATGTCATACAGCGAGCGGGATGGTGTTTTACGACGTACTCTGCAGCTATATGTCATACAGCGAGCGGGATGGTGTTTTACGACGTACTCTGCAGCTATATGTCATACAGCGAGTGGGATGGTGTTTTACGACGTACTCTGCAGCTATGTGTTATACAGCGAGCGGGATGGTGTTTTACGACGTACTCTGCAGCTATGTGTTATACAGCGAGCGGGATGGTGGTTTACGACGTACTCTGCAGCTATATGTCATACAGCGAGTGGGATGGTGTTTTACGACGTACTCTGCAGCTATGTGTTATACAGCGAGCGGGATGGTGTTTTACGACGTACTCTGCAGCTATATGTCATACAGCGAGCGGGATGGTGTTTTACGACGTACTCTGCAGCTGTATGTCATACAGCGAGTGGGATGGTGTTTTACGACGTACTCTGCAGCTATATGTCATACAGCGAGCGGGATGGTGTTTTACGACGTACTCTGCAGCTATATGTCAAACAGCGAGCGGGATGGTGTTTTACGACGTACTCTGCAGCTATATGTCATACAGCGAGCGGGATGGTGTTTTACGACGTACTCTGCAGCTATGTGTTATACAGCGAGCGGGATGGTGTTTTACGACGTACTCTGCAGCTATGTGTTATACAGCGAGCGGGATGGTGTTTTACGACGTACTCTGCAGCTGTATGTCATACAGCGAGCGGGATGGTGTTTTACGACGTACTCTGCAGCTATATGTCATACAGCGTGCGGGATGGTGTTTTACGACGTACTCTGCAGCTATATGTCATACAGCGAGCGGGATGGTGTTTTACGACGTACTCTGCAGCTGTATGTCATACAGCGAGCGGGATGGTGTTTTACGACGTACTCTGCAGCTATGTGTTATACAGCGAGCGGGATGGTGTTTTACGACGTACTCTGCAGCTATGTGTTATACAGCGAGCGGGATGGTGTTTTACGACGTACTCTGCAGCTATGTGTTATACAGCGAGCGGGATGGTGTTTTACGACGTACTCTGCAGCTATGTGTTATACAGCGAGCGGGATGGTGTTTTACGACGTACTCTGCAGCTATGTGTTATACAGCGAGCGGGATGGTGTTTTACGACGTACTCTGCAGCTATGTCATACAGCGAGCGGGATGGTGTTTTACGACGTACTCTGCAGCTATGTCATACAGCGAGCGGGATGGTGTTTTACGACGTACTCTGCAGCTATGTCATACAGCGAGCGGGATGGTGTTTTACGACGTACTCTGCAGCTGTATGTCATACAGCGAGCGGGATGGTGTTTTACGACGTACTCTGCAGCTATGTCATACAGCGAGCGGGATGGTGTTTTACGACGTACTCTGCAGCTATGTCATACAGCGAGCGGGATGGTGTTTTACGACGTACTCTGCAGCTATATGTCATACAGCGAGCGGGATGGTGTTTTATGACGTACTCTGCAGCTATGTGTCATACAGCGAGCGGGATGGTGTTTTATGACGTACTCTGCAGCTATGTGTTATACAGCGAGCGGGATGGTGTTTTACGACGTACTCTGCAGCTATGTGTTATACAGCGAGCGGGATGGTGTTTTACGACGTACTCTGCAGCTATGTGTCATACAGCGAGCGGGATGGTGTTTTACGACGTACTCTGCAGCTGTATGTCATACAGCGAGCGGAAGCGGAATAGTCTCACGTTTTACAGCGCAAATAATTTATTTTTCAACTAAATCTCAAGAATGCTACACAAAATCGAAAATCGGATTCTATAGCAAACTGTGAAACCCTACAGAATGAATGCTAAATGTATCTAGCATTATTATCAGTGTAAGCTTAGATGTTAGTTATATTGAATTTGTATCACTTATATTAATTTGATAAGCAAATTAAGTACCATATTAAAAATTATAATATTTTAATTATAATCAGCTTACAAAACTACAGAGCTACGGACTCAGATTTTCGATTTCGAGTATAGCATTCTTGAGATATAATTAAAAAAATGAGTTTTGTGCGATTTGTACACTGAGAGTAGCCCTCCACCGCTAAGGCATTTCACACACTTGCGACTCATATTCATTCAAACTGAGTCTTCGGTTACATAAAGGCCTGTCTATACCTCTCTGAGAGGTTCCACACTTCCACGGGCCTTTTAAAGACCCTCTACTGTGTTAATAACTAAGAAACTTCAATAATTCACAGCCGTGTTTGACTAATGGTAATGCATGGTTAATTGTGCTCGTTGCTTAAACCCACAGTAATTTTCCTTTAACTGGAACATCCTATTCATAACACAATAGCTAGGCCTACGAGAAGCTTTCTTGTCTTTTTGCTAGTTCAGTCGGTTGAAATAAGCCGATTAGAAAGGATTACGCTTCCCCTGTCCATTGAATGTCTCAATTAGGACCGACATGGAATTATATGCCTTATTACGTTACTTATTTTTATGGATAATTTATTAAGTTAAAGGAGACCGTAGCTAAAGCCATACAAACAGAATACTGTAAATGTTGATGTGGTTTTGTACCCCACCCACCACGCGCGCTGTATCTGGGCCCAGGCTTTAGAGTTATAATAAACGGGCGCATTGAACGTTTATTTAGCGTATCACAAAAACGAGGAACAAAGAAAATGTATATTAGTTTGTGGTGGGTTTACACAACAGTTTAAGGTTTATGTTTAACGATTTGAGGCTAAGTGGTCTAAGGAAGGTGTTCACATTAATTTCAATTGGTATTATGGTGACGGGGATGATAGCCTGATAGGTCTCCATTGATTGGGTCTAAGGATTTAAGGTCTATGCCATAGATAGACTTACCTCTTGTTTCTATGCTTTTATCACCATGTGTGAAGCCAACACTGTTTTCCTGTAGATTGTCCAAACACTATAACATTGTGCACACCGATCATAACTTGGAATATTTTCCTTCTCTGTTGAACACTCTACAAGCGGAATACAGTGGGCGCAAACCAGTGGCAATTCTTCGAGAGAGGCGAGAATGGCTGAGCCTCAAGATGGAATCCGTACTGCATCTTACTATATCATTGAAATAGTATGTATGCCGAAATCCAGTTTTCTATTTGTAACTCTTTTACTCTACGCGTCATCAGTAAAATAGTCTCAGAGCCGCCACTGGTGAAGGTACAAGACTCGGTATAAAATAAGTATCAGACCTTTGTTCACACACATAACAGTCAGTACTGCTATGATTATAAAACTTTTGACTCGAGTTCTCATACATTTTCGAGACGAAATGTGTATTGTGTATGTGTATGTGTATGTGTATGTGTATGTGTAATGTGTATGTGTATGTGGTGTTGAGAGACCGATAAAGATTATACTCTGCTTCCCATGTACCAATTTATTTATTTATTTATTTATTCATTTATTCATTTATTCATTTATTCATTTATTCATTTATTCATTTTTTCATTTATTCATTTATTCATTTATTCATTTATTCATTTAATTATTTATTCATTTATTCATTTATTCATTTATTCATTTATTCATTTATTCATTTATTCATTTATTCATTTTTTCATTTATTCATTTATTCATTTATTCATTTACTCATTTATTCATTTACTCATTCATTTATTCATTTACTCATTCATTCATTCATTCATTCATTCATTCATTCATTCATTGATTCATTCATTACTCATTCATTCATTCATTCATTCATTCATTCATTTATTCATTCATTCATTCATTCATTCATTCATTCATTCATTCATTCATTCATTCATTCATTCATTCATTCATTCATTTATTTATTTATTTATTTATTTATTTATTTAATGTCTATCCTATTCAGTTATAAAAACTGATTTACAAAGGAGGACCTTAAATAAAACTATAAGCTATGCAAACAATTAATAATAATGATCCCACGTGAGATCGTTGACCCATGGACCGTAAGACAAAAGCGAAGGTGTATACAAACAAAGATATTGGGATAGTTAGGAAGAAGACCATGCATATACCATGAGTTATTATTGAGGATACCTTAGGATGCTATTCAAACTACGACCTCCTCAATGGTTCTCACGGTAAAGCCAGGATACTATAAAGCTAGTTTCACATCGTGATATTATCCAGGCAGAACGTAAAGACCCTTCGTAATTGATTATATAAAGGTAGAGGCAAGGAAATATCATTCCATTCCGCCCTTGTCATTATAGTTTCAACTTGTTTACAACCACAACGGGTTGCTTGTTTGCTTGTCTTAAAGTAGTGTTCCACAACGATTTTGTGTATGTTGACGTCATTGATGATTGAAGCATTGACCAATCAAGATATTAGTATTTGAAAAGCCACCCACTGATTGGCTCCGGCTCAGTTGTTTATGACGTCCGCATTGACAAAGTTGCTGTGGAACCTCTTTATTGTCTAGTTTAGTTTGAGAGCAATAAGCGTCCCTTCACTCTTATTTGATCTACAGTGACGGGTAAACGCAAACCCTTATAAGTAATGTGAAGATGGATCCAAAGGGGAGAACACGTTTACCCCAATATACTGTAGCAGACTTAAGTATAAGAGGGGGGGGGGGGCATTTATTTGGGATTAGCTGTCATTCAACGGCGTTTCAGAGATGATTGCCTTACGACAACGTGTTTGTTTTATAATCTTTGATGTGTGTTTCCGTATTTAGTATTTAGTATACATGTACACGTGAACTATGGAATATAATGAGTGCCAAATTATGTTTTACTCTTATTTGTTCAACCAATTTCTAAGAGCTATGAAAATCCACGCCAAAGATAATAAGGCTCATCAAGAGTGCTATAAGTACATTGATACTCTTCCTATGAATGAACCTTATATTAAAACGCATACAAGTGATAAAAGCAGAATCTTACCTTGCCGACTCCGTTGACCTCTTTGACCCCAAGACGCCTCAGCAACGCCGGTGGCACCACCGGTGGCGTACGATGTAGTACGCCACTGAAACCCACTCCCCCATCGTCGCAGTACGAGTCACGCTTACGCCACTGGGGAGACGATAGATTCAACTTCTGGGCAGCCCTGGAGACAACAACAAAGAACCCCTCTGTGAATTACGCCACTGAACACCGGGTACCAATTATCACAGTGGGAGGCTGTTTCCGCCACTGGGGAGGGGCGAAATAGAAGCAGTGGTGCGAAATGTTGGTTTCCTATTGCGTTACAAATCTAAAAACCTAAACCAACAATGAACATTCGGCAACCTGTTAACGAGTAACATACAAAGTTTTAAATTATGTAAATAAATTAATTCACCATTTTTCGATGAATTACTACGAGGAACCTGTTAAAAAATTAGTATATTATTTTTTAACAGGTTGGTCACAAATGTTCTTAGCCCCATACCTAGATATGACATTTCTATACGAGTAGGTCAATACTTAATATTTATTATAATCGTACTATTAGTTTAGGGTCCAGTCTTACATAGTCCCAATAACTACTTATTCGTCGAATAGCTTGTTTTCTCCATGGTAACGACCAATCAAAACTCTTGAAATCCTCCAAATAGCTTAACTGCTACAAATAACTTTCCAATTAGGAAATTGTAAGACCGGCCCTAAGAGTAATTAGTGGACCCACAATTCATCTGAAAAACTCCTAGTGCCGAACGCACTTACGATTTGACGGCTACATATTGAATTCCAGTCCGTACAAAGCATCCAACGCACATTTCTCCGTGTTTGTTTAATGTATGACTGTAGAGTGTAGATCCACTTTTCCACGTCCACACCCACCTCAACTTCCGTTGGGTTGTTCATATTTAAGTAAGCATTTCCCGGAAAACCTACAGAGCATGGAGCTAGACGAGATACTTATGTCCCGGAAAAGCTCGATCATCTACCCTCCTGTTTTACTTAAAGGAAAATTGAAAACGGAAATTATGATTTTGATCGTTCCTGGCTACGTTATTCAAATGCATTTTGTAGAAGTGACGTCTCATTTTGTTGCCGAATTAAATAAATCGCTGCAACCTATAGACAATAACAAGGTTTTTTAACATAAATTTACTTAAATAAATTAGTTTGAAACTGGAACACTCGGGTACACTCGGGTACACTCGGGAACACTCGGGAACACTCGGGTACACTCGGGAACACTCGGGTACACTCGGGTACACTCGGGTACACTCGGGTACACTCGGGTACACTCGGGAACACTCGGGAACACTCGGGTACACTCGGGTACACTCGGGCACACTCGGGCACACTCGGGTACACTCGGGTACACTCGGGTACACTCGGGTACACTCGGGAACACTCGGGTACACTCGGGAACACTCGGGTACACTCGGGTACACTCGGGTACACTCGGGTACACTCGGGAACACTCGGGAACACTCGGGTACACTCGGGAACACTCGGGTACACTCGGGTACACTCGGGTACACTCGGGCACACTCGGGTACACTCGGGTACACTCGGGTACACTCGGGCACACTCGGGTACACTCGGGTACACTCGGGTACACTCGGGTACACTCGGGAACACTCGGGAACACTCGGGTACACTCGGGAACACTCGGGTACACTCGGGTACACTCGGGCACACTCGGGTACACTCGGGTACACTCGGGTACACTCGGGAACACTCGGGAACACTCGGGTACACTCGGGTACACTCGGGTACACTCGGGTACACTCGGGTACACTCGGGTACACTCGGATTAGGTTGTTAAGAGACGCGTCAATTACAAAGGAAGAGGTGTAAAAGTAAATCCATGTACCTGAAGGAAACCAAAGGTTAGACTAATGAGTTATTGTTTCAAATGACATTTATGAAGATGGTGCGAATTCCTTTCAACAGATCTGTAATCTTAGTTTACATTAGGTTTGCATTTAAGTCTATCCATAAAGGTTTAACACACATTGTCGAAAATTCTACTGCAATTTGACTATATTGATACGGAAGGAACTACTTTTGTAATAATCCACCAAGGTTACATTAGTAAAGAATAATAGTATATTTATCACATGCTTGACTAAGTATGTGATAAGCAGGTTTTAACGGCTGGTGGATTACCACTGACCACTTATGTTAGGAAAGTGGAAACACAACACAAGTTTTGCTATTACATTATCTTTTTTTATTGGTTTTAGTTTTACCAACATTATATTATTACGTCCGCGGAGTAATAAACAAACATACGCGCGTTTAGGCCATATATTTCCGTGGGGAACTATTTGAAGTAAGGTGCATATTACAATGTACCAGTAACATAAACGCGACGCAGCGAGGGGGGTGTTTGGGACGAAGATTTTAAATAGGTTTCTTGTGAAAAGAGCGCCCGTAGCTGCATACTCCGCAAAGTCTTGAAAATAAAAGTTTGTTTTTACTGACAGTGCTTAACGTTTCCATGGCAACTTTTAAACCAACAATATATCGATACGTACACACAAACGATTCAACCCCAAAACGTGGGTAGAAAAGCTTTTGAAAGACATCTTTTTACTAAAATCCCATCTTGATCTCATCAGCTGAAGGCGTTTACCTAAAATTGTGTTCGAGATACAAATCTTTATTTTTAGGCCTACATAAAAAGAGGTCTGATCCCATAAGCTCATTTGAAATCCAGCAACCCATAAAAAATGCTGAGTTGTAGAAAGTTACCGTCCAAACTCGAAAGATGCGAACGGGGGAGGTGTGGAAATGTGACTCTGATGCTATCAGTGTGGATCTGCAAGTCACAGGGAGACAAAGAGGGATGGAGGACTATACAAGTGAGAGAAACAGGGAGGGAATCAAGAATGAAATGAGAAGAGGGTGGAAAGTAGAAGGATTTTCCAATTTCACACATCTCTGGTTCCGGTTCGTGTTCCCAGTGGCTATTCTGCGTGTTCTGACATGTTCGTCTGGGAGAACTAAGCCAACAGCCTATAGTGTCGCGACTAATATAGGCCTACCCGTCTAATGTGGACACTTACCCTCCTTGAAATATGAACTCTTACCTGCCAGAGGTAAACAAGCGTGCGTTAGACTGTCAACACCTCCCAACTTCTTCAATTCCTTGTTCAACCATTTTATAAGAACTGCGACTTTTTCTCTGGCGTATTTATTTTAGATTGAATTTTAATCTAATATAAACAAGACGTTAACTGACACAAATGTAAAATACGCTTTACCTTTTTTGTTTTAACATCAAATTGGAAAAATATTGTGCGCTTTCCAATGTGCCAACGTTGTTTGAAATAACAGCTTAAGCCCCACTTCATATCGATTATGGATTCAATGAATTCAACACAGGGGATGTCCAGTGGTTAATTTGTAAGGAAAAAGGTGGGTATACGCATCATAGTTTCATGTTACAATGTGCTCGTGATAAAAATTGATGTCTCGGTGGGAAATGCCCCCCTACCATCCCGCTTACCAATTCAGCTTCTGGGCTCGTAATCTGGAATTGGATTCAGAGTTTTGGGTTGGATTTGATACAATTGTACTCGTCTTCAAAAGCCAATCGTTATTTTAATTGTCCTGTAAGTTTACCATTAAATGATTAAAAGCAGATACATATATTATAAAATATCAGTTATTGAAGTAGTTTTACAGTAATTTTATGTGTGAACTGGCAACAATTCATTTCCAAGAGGAACGACCTAGCAATAACAGAAATTTGTATCCGTTGTATTTATTTTTATGACAAGGTGTCACCTCAAAACGCGTTTCAGACCAGCTAGGCGGACTGGGGAAAAAATCCAGGCCGGGAAAACTTTTGGTCAGGCTAGGTCCGGGGGGTTTGGGGGTCTGTAGCACCCCAACAAACAGCGCCGCAGGCAAAATTTTTTAAAATCAGGTTTTTAGA
Organism: Isoperla grammatica; assembly: GCA_945910005.1. Classification (NCBI taxonomy): domain Eukaryota; kingdom Metazoa; phylum Arthropoda; class Insecta; order Plecoptera; family Perlodidae; genus Isoperla; species Isoperla grammatica. The sequence continues at coordinate 29,741,092 of OX246746.1, forward strand.
AGGCATTTGGTGCGTTTTAGAAAAAAACATAGCAGGCTGAATGCACTACCGAAATACTGTAGTTTTCGTCGGTTAAAAGTAGAAAAACACCAGCAAGAAGATTGATGAGAATGAGATCAAGTTACACCGAAATCCAACGCATCTTATCTACAATGTAATTTAAACCTTGCAATATCGTGAAGGAAGGGGTGGGAGTGACTCGGGTTTAAAGAAATTTAAATTTCAATGCGCGGCAACTTACCGCTGGCGCCAGGCAGTTTATGCCTGTTCCAGTCGGACCAGTCCAAATTTGGGTAAAAACAGGCAGGCCACCGGACATTTGCCCGGTTGCACGGCGGGCCTGTCTGCCCCTGCATGACCATCAAACATAATGCAGAGCCAAATTTTTAGTTTTAACAAGATACCCCTTTAGTATTAAAGAGGAATCGAACGTATATCCACAAACAGAACATGTAAATCATATTTTGCGGATCGTGCCATTTCCCTCACAGCAGCGAGAGCGACTGTACCGCCTTCGCGTTGCTAACCCTTACTGGCTGGTTGACGAGGAACCTGCAGCCAATAACAATAGGAGACGATTCTATTAATTTTATAAAGTACGGCAGTTGGTTTGGGAAAAACGTAAAACCAAGAGATAAGAGTTTTATTTAAAGTTATAGATATATTCAAGTAAATTTGAAATATGAGCATGTGAGGGTAAAATAACCAATACAAATTATTATTGTTGTTTATATATGTTAGCCAAAATTTGAGTGTTGCGTACCTAATAATTCATAAAAAAAGGTGGGTATGCTGCGTATACCTACGAAAATAGGTGGGTATACTGCGTATACCCGCGCTCCATTACAAATTAAGCACTGGGGATGTCATATGAAAGAAATTTAGATTCAATTTACTTGTAATTGAATTGGATTCAATTTCCTATACGGTTACAGTAGCACACAAACATCGAACAACGTTGTTTCAGATAACAGTTACTCTATAATGAAACTAACTGCCGATAAAATGAAAATAGAACGTACTAAAACGAATTTACTGGCATAAAAAATTAGAGTGTAGTTCATGGTGCTGGAATGGTATATAAAAACATAAAGCTATGTTTTTAAAACTACTGCCGACGCAACGTTGGCGAGTGGGAGTGGAAAAACGGTTTTATGGTGTTTTAATGCAATATTGACTCGGCGTTCCGATTCTCAGACGACTAATTAAACTGTGATAACACTTTTTGTGTTTACAAACAAACACACAAAGTAAATTTAATTATCGGTCGTCCACTCAGCTGGTTAAGACTTTTTGTTGAGAGACCAATAAACTTTAAGTGTTTGTGGCTGATATAGATTGCGCTGTCCTTAATAAAGACGGCCAAGGATTCGAGCAATCCAACAAACCACTATCCACCTCGGCATCGTGATTGTAATCGGGATCGCATTGACTTTTTCCCATTACAAAATCATGCGACATTACGATTTAGTTGTGAACAGCGCCATAAGAACTATACGTGTTAACTCTTTCACGACTTCGGAGTAAGAACATTAATAAAAATACAGTTTTTATCAATTTAAAGATAAATATTTTACTACACGCATTCCGATTTTCAACACTGTGCTTGCGACTTTTACAACCGCGTAAATAGCGTCAAGATGCTCATTAAACGCTGCCCTGAGTCAAGACCTACATCAACAATAAACAAAATGTGATCATGCCAAATAACCCACGTTCTAAATACTCAACTTGTATCGGTCGTATATCGTCGCTTATAACGACGTGAAGCTATGTTAAATAAGCTATAACCTTCTGTTGAAATGCTTCGTTCTTTAGAAGCCATCCATCATTTTTAAGAGCTCGTGTTGACTTTGTTGAAGCTTGTTAATCCCCAAGAAACTATAAGCTTTCTCCTTCTCCTCCCATTGCGTCACCCCCACCGCTGTTGCTAACTCGCTATCACACGAGATGACAACCAGGACACCTGGTGCCCTAAACACATCATCCAAAGGAATGGTCGTCCCAACGCTGTACAGTAGAGAAAAATTGCCACAATAAAAAAGTGTATTACCTTCATAAGTTATATTATTCAAATAGAGGAGGTGTTGTCTCCGCTCCGTTCAACGGTGGAATTGTCTGGAGGTTTCGAGGATTCAGGTGAACATCGGGGTAGTAAATTTTCATCAACGTTGGAGCTTTTATTCTTGTTTATATGGAGAAAGACACATGTTACTGCATCGTGCGATAAACTATTCGTAGGCATTCTTTCTTTATGTCGTGTTTCGAACACTTGCGTCGAGTTGGGAACACAAAACAACATTTTAGCGAGGCGTGGAAATAGCGTTTTGTGTTCGTCTTACTCAACTTTAGAGAATAATCTTTACAGGAGACGGATAGAGGAATAAACGAAAATTGTGTCTTGATGGAGACTCGAATTAAGGTCCCTTAATTGCCGGACAGTGTTGAATTTGAGCTGGACATCAGGGTTATTATTGCCCATAACGCGTAATGGAGATTGTGGGTGAACAATAATTAATAATAATAATAATGATAATAATAATAATAATAATAATAATAATAATAATAATTGAAATAATAATAATATTAATAATAATAATAACAATAGTAATAATAATAATAATAATAATTATAATAATATAATAATAATATTAATTGCTATTATTATAATCATTATTAAAACTTTGAATTAGCCTACCAAAAATAGTATATTCACAATTTGGGTGGCAGTAGCGAGATGTTAGAAATGTATTTAAGTGTGAATGATGTGTAATTAATGTGTAATGAATGTAATGAAATGTGATGTAAGTAATTTTTAAGATAACTTAGTCATAAGCTAGGCAACTTATCACATCTGTATACAAAGTGTAAGTAGCGTTGTTGTGGCATTATTCTAGTTAGCTGTACTCTGAGACAGAGTAATAAGTTAGTTGTAGTACGTCTATAGTGTAGATAACACGCTTACAAGACGACTACACCAGTTCTTCTCAACAACATCATCAGTGACAGAGTCTACCCAACTCTCTCGTCTGAGATGACCCAACAGACACTAATTTACCCAATCAGGCTGCGTAACCTGAGGTTAGTTCTTCTCGTTCTCGTGAAAATATCTCCCGCAGTTGAGACGAAACATAGAGACCGGCGAAATGCTGCGACATTTTCAGCTGTGGTTTGACGGTAATTTAAAAGAAATATAATAAGATTGGAATGGACACCGATTATTTTCTACATTGATTTTTTAATCTTGACACATTTTTAAAATTGCATTTTTTATACTACCGCAATATTGAAATGATGGAACATTATAATTTTTAGTATGCCTATAATATTATCTTAAAACACTACACAACATTTAAAAGTATAAATCTGACGCGATCTAATTGCCGAGTATGTCGTTAAGCCCAGTAAAATCAAATTAAAAGTGTAAGATGAAGTTTTTTAAACATTAATTAAGAACTGAATGAAAAAAAATCATATTAGAATTTGTGCATTTTTGAAATTTAGCAAACAAAATATCCCTAATGATTATAGCGCTTATTTTCAGGAGTGAATGATAAGAGGTAAAGATAGTTTAATGTTCACTGGTTATGGTGCAGGGATTAAGGTTCCTTTAGCACTAAGGCCGGAGATGGCGGTAGAACCTAAGTGTTTGGTGGAGGCGCCGAGTACAAACATTTGATTCTCCGCTGTCGTATTTACTTGATGTCTCACAGAAACACCGACGTGTTAAACTATGTACTTAATAATACAGCTCACACTATCCCTCGCCTAAAACACTATTGTTAGAATCTGGAGTTGGAAATAGAGGAAATTTAACATGTGGAAGCAAAGAATAAATCAGTTTTATAACTGAACAGGATGGACATTAAATAAATAAATAAATAAATAAATAAGTAAATAAATAAATAAATAAATAAATAAATAAATAAATAAATAAATAAATCAATAAATAAATAAATAAATAAATAAATAAATAAATAAATAAATAAATAAATAAATAAATAAATAAATAAATAAATAAATAAATAAATAAATAAATAAATAAATAAATAAATAAATAAATAAATAAATAAATAAATAAATAAATAAATAAATAAATAAATAAATAAATAAATAAATAAATAAATAAATAAATAAATAAATAAATAAATAAATAAATAAATAAATAAATAAATAAATAAATAAATAAATAAATAAATAAATAAATAAATAAATAAATAAATAAATAAATAAATAAATAAATAAATAAATAAATAAATAAATAAATAAATAAATAAATAAATAAATAAATAAATAAATAAATAAATAAATAAATAAATAAATAAATAAATAAATAAATAAATAAATAAATAAATAAATAAATAAATAAATAAATAAATAAATAAATAAATAAATAAATAAATAAATAAATAAATAAATAAATAAATAAATAAATAAATAAATAAATAAATAAATAAATAAATAAATAAATAAATAAATAAATAAATAAATAAATAAATAAATAAATAAATAAATAAATAAATAAATAAAAAAATAAATAAATAAATAAATAAATAAATAAATAAATAAATAAATAAATAAATAAATAAATAAATAAATAAATAAATAAATAAATAAATAAATAAATAAATAAATAAATAAATAAATAAATAAATAAATAAATAAATAAATAAATAAATAAATAAATAAATAAATGAATAGTTAAATAAATAGTGCATGATTCTTTTAGAATTAGTTAAAAGTGAGGACTTTTTCACGATAATACTCAACTATGCAACCTAATTTGGTAGCTTTTTAGAAATAATGTTGAAAAAATGTTTGGTTCGTCTTAGTGACGGAAAATGAAAGATGTCGTGAGAATATATCGAATACAACTATATATGGTATAGCTTAACACAAAATAAGAGGATATCGTAAATTTACTGATATCTGATACTACTGTAACATCAATACGTCAATATAGTATAATATAGGACAATATAAAGTAATATATAGAAGTAACTTGAAAGCAATTGCCAGGCACAAATGTTATGTACGAGGATATGACAGAGAATTGTGTACAACTGTACTGTACAACATTATGTATGTATATCACATAGTCCAGGAGGTGTTATGAATGTTAGCTAGTAATTTGAAAGCAGTATCACCATCCTTCCACTTGCGTGAGCGGTTTATGATAAAAAACGAAACGTTCAACTCGAAGATCATCAAAATATTGACTATCAATTAAAAAATGAAGTAATGACAAATTATTCTTCAAACTCCATAGACCATATTAATTGATAATGTAGAAAATTAAAAAAACAAATTAATGCGAGAACTGAAACAATACAACACTGTAACATGACACTGTAGTTTCCTTTAATTATGTATAGCTATTTACGTCTACTGACCAAAGCTAGATTGTTTTATTATTTGATGATATTTAATAGACCTCCCAGTGAAACAATAGGGTAGGCTACATTCTACAAGCGCGCTTCCCAATAATGCTCTAGGCTATATGTTATTGAAATAATTACCGCGTCTGTTATTCTTGCTCGACCATGCAGTAAACACACACATACACAGGTCAGTTTAGCAAATACGAAAAACTGCAACAATTTAGTTTGGATTCATGAGAGTAAGTTTTATCGAACAAATTGTATTTTGCGTGATAACATACAACAAGATGTCGTAACATTGAAAGTATGGTTTGCTCGTTCTATAAGATTTTTAATGTATATGCGTTTAATTTATCTTGTGGTTTTATTTTAATTGTCTAGATGATTTAATAAATTAAAATTAACAATTAGCACTGATTGTGTGGGTGTTTAATTTTGTTGGAAGAACTTCAACATACGATTTAAGAGAATACAATATACTATGCTAACGATTTTTTTTTCATCCCAATTGTATTCACTTTATTACAGGTAGGAGGTATCCTACTGTCACGAGACCGATCTACCATTTATTACATGCGAGATCTTTACAGTCTTGGCGAGATTTGGAACTAGTAGAGACAGTTAAAAGTTAAACAAATAATATAGTCTAACGTCTAACGCTGTGTTTTCTAACGCTGGCCTAACAAAACTTTGCACTTGGCAAGGAAAAACGTGTGTCCGAAAATTAAAATAAGTCCAAATGAGTAGACACGAAACAACTACCAGAAACGATGAAATAATAAATAACTGTTTCAAACCAACTTACGGATCAATAGCATGAACAAAATACAAAGAAATAAATGTTGCGAATTTTAACACGCAATGTATAAACCCAAAACGGTGTATTTCTTCCCTATAACCCCATCAAAAAATTACCCATTTACAGACGCCGTATTTATACGCTGTGGATAAAACAAAAGCTGGCGTTTTTGTCACTCTTTAAGGATAATCCCTTTGTTGAAACTGATGGCGTTGTTTCTACCTTAAACAACCTGTTGAAATTCGCATCAAATATCAAGCAGAAATTCTTCAGTCTAGTTATACATAAACTGCCTAGGTTCATGATCGTTTGACATTGATGAAACGTACGTCCATTAGCTGACGGAACGAAACGTTTAAACTAGTGCCTTACCTTAGATAAAGCATCCTTTAAAGGTATTATCACGGTATAGTGGCATACCAGATCCTTTTATGAATAATAGATATGATTGAAAAGGCGGCGGCGGCCAGAGTGCACGATATGGGAACATGCGCTGCTACGGGAAGATGTGTTGATAACGTCATTAGGTGAGTGATGGATTGCTTTTGCCTGGATCACCTCACAGTTTACAGTAACCCACTGAGCGCGTTCATTCTTTACCTAGCCAACCCTTTCACAGGGGAAAACAATGTTTCCTATTACACTACTACTCCTAGCACTCCTAGCGGTCGTTTACACAAACTAAGCGTTTGTATTCCTCGCCTTAAGGCTATCGGGCAACCCCTGGTCTGATTTCTCCGATATCCAAGAAACTCGGCTGAATGGAAGTACAACGTTTGAATAACAAACTATTTTTGTTTTTTTTACGTGTTCTTTCTCAATACTACCAATATTATAACTCATTTTATCATATCTTTTGGTACAAATTGCTTGATTATTGGTATTAGAAGTGTTCTGTATTAATGAATCTTCCGTAGAAGGAGATGTAAGAAATTTGTAAATAACATTGAACTTGGCAAAAATATATATCGTATTCGTATGTATGGTTTGTGAAGAAACTTCGGTGTTTTGTATGACATCAGAAACAATGTAATATAAAGGACACAAATTTCAAAATACATAATATATTTACCAAAAGTCTTGTGTCCTCATTTTGAATTCTCCCTCTCACTTACTTATTACATTACTTACTTACTTATTACTACTACACTATTACTGTTTCATTTTAACATCTAACTTTCAATCACGACCTTAAAATTAAATCTCTTTGCATCTTATCATTCATCGAGATCATTGAACAACTTCTGATGCATAACGGATTAACTTCCATCCTCTCTGTACACCAAAACCAGCATTACCCCTGAATCTGTAACTACATGAACGAGCCTCCGGCCTCAAAGAAACCCAACCAACGGCCGCTCGACACACGCAACATACGTGTTCCAAGTGGACATGTCCAACCGGCAACTAAACCTCGAACCCAGAGCCTCGCACGAGAGTGTACGTGCCACGTTGCCAGCCAACCACTTTAAGGCCCCGTAATTTATGTTATCTTGATGCACGCTGGCCTGTGAGCGCTGCCACCCACCCTTCACACGCAACCTTGCACACCACTACGGATGAATGCAATTAATAGCTGTCACTAATGGATTGGCGAGCTATTATTATTATTTTTATTATGATCGTAAATTTCTGAAAGAACAAACATCAAACGTGTTTAAACATGATTCTTAATATGGTTCACCGACTTTGATTTGTGTTAGTTTAAATGACCACCTGCATGAAACATTTTTTTTCCCTAACGTAATAAAAAGCATTAATAGGCAGTACCCCAGGCAAAAGCATTTACGAAATCGTAAAAAAAGGCATTAGATACACGAACAGTTTTGCCTATTCTTGCACAAAGTGTTTTTTGTTTCCTACCTGTGCCTTTCAGGTGGGCGTAACTATGATTGCATACATGCACTTTAGTTTGATTTAATCATACGGTGGTGGAACGTCAATTGGATGATGAATTGACATCACAGCTGTTCGACTAAGTAGTTATTACCTTGTGATCGATCACTGGCATGTGAAGTGTGTGTGTATGTGTGTATGTATGCAAGGGGAGGGGCATACTTCTAATGTGACCGATTAGAGAAATAAGGCCACTTTAGATGGCACAATGCTCTTGTATTTCACTTATCTTCTACTGAAATGGACCGCCCTTCAAACAGAAGATAAACTATTGACGTTGCAACGATTATATTTATAACTTGAATGTCATTACAAAATCTCATGCAAACTTTTGAATTTAAGCTTCCCTCACAATCACAATCAGTTCTAGAAACCACTGAACTTCAAAATTATTATGTTTTTCGTAGAAATTGTTGTAAGCGTCAAAAAATGAAGTTCGATGTTTCGGATTCTATGTGCATGTTAAACTAGATGCAAATGCATAACACGCAACAAAACCAACGGTTTAAACACCTTGCACATCTCCAGGCTGCATATTACCAATGAGGTGGGGGGGGGGGGGGGGGAGGAGGAATTGAGTGCTTTCCTGTTTATATCATCCTTGTTCTGTTTTGCTGAAATACATCCCTGTCGAGGAGACCTAAATATATCAAATAATGTATTCTAAACTTATTAAAACAACAAAACTAGATATTTTGGTATTCTTTCCTTTTCCTTCGTATGGAATATATACTTTTAAATTTTTTTAAATATATACGATTTCTGGGAACTTCAGGCAATATATACATTATATGCCAAAACATTTCACCTACGGCGCTAAGTGGTGAATTCCCCAGACTCCTTCATGTATGGACCGTTATCGCCTCCCCCCCCCTCTCCCCTTCACCATTCCAACTGATAACCTGACCATTTGCAGCCTGCACATGTTTCGGTTGCCATGCAGCCATTGCACTGTTGCATCCTCATACGTGCGCATACTGCCTTTATTACTGTAAGCACCACTAACTCACTAAGTTACAGAAACTATAGTGTTGCATTCGCTCAATGCCATCCGTCCGTCACACATTCCAACCAGGGAACTGGAATAGTATGACGTACTATTGCGAGTGTTATTATTAATTAATTTATTAATTATAGAACTGATTTGAAAAGGAGGATAATAAACAAAACTAAACACTTTACTATGAAACATTAATAGAAAAACAGTGAAAGAAGCCCAACAACAATACAAACGTTACTAAGAAAAGCGAAGATTAACTAGAAAAATGGATCGGTAAAATCAAATTGAATAATTTTAATTAATGTATACATATAAATTCAAAATAATATAATATAGAAAAGGGAAATATTAAAATGAGATATAACAGAAACACACACACGTGAAAATGAAACAATAACCAACAAAGATGTCAGCCCGCACATGAAACAATGGTGTTTTTCGTTCCTACAAACGCAGCTCTAGAAAGGGTTTCTTTCATTCATCGAAATGCTTCTACAGTTGGCAAACACAACAAACACTTGCATGCGTACTGTTCACGCAGGGTTCTTCTCGTGAAGGGGCTCGGGCCCTTGGGTTTGACTCACGCATCCATCACAGCCCCAAGGCCCCCTCCCCCCTCCCCCCCCCCTCCCACACTTTTATATTGTTTCCATAAATTGTCTGGCGTGGCCAATATGGCTCTCGTAACGTGCTATGAAAACTGGCTTCGTCGCAAAGCTTTTCAGCAAAACCATAAAAACCAGCGTTGCGTACCGAATGGCATTCAATCCACTCAGTTCTACACCACGCACTGATTTGCTGATTGTCTTCAATGGCGTACTTGTTGGAGGGGGTGCTCATTGTTGTATGACCTTGACCTGATGATGAGAGTACGAGTGGGCTACTTGTTTTCATTCACTGTCAATTCCCGACGCTCTATTGTTTACTTTAAATACTATATGAAAGGGGTTTAAACGCGTGTATTGGTCGCTTTAGGGTAGGTTCGAATCCCGCATAACGCATGGGGTTTATGTAAGTGTACTTCATCTTTATTTTATCCATCACCCCTCATCGTCTCGAATAGCATGATTGCAATAGCAGAGACGTAAACCAGCAAGAATTAATTATCGAGTTGTTATTTAAAATCACCAAAGGGAAGAGAAGTATGGTATTCAAATCAAATGCGGTGTGTATTGATTTATTTTATTTATTTTTAAGTATATCCTATATCCAGCTTTATAACCGATTTACAAAGGAGGACTATCAATAAAACTACATCAATTAATAATGCAACAATTTAATTGAATTGAAGATACCATGATTTTTTAAAATTGTAATCAATATAAATTCAGCGTTTTAATTTCAGGTGGTATCCAGCGTATCCCTTGACCACTTATTATTTGCGTGCGGATTTTCAAAATCAAGACATACACCTTTTTCAATCCGATAAAGTCCCCGAATCAAGGGATGCGAAGTTCACAGTGCACACTGTGTGCTGTCGTACGTTTATAGTAATTCTTCGTAACTTCTTTAACACAATATTTGTCTTTCCTCCCGCCAATGTACACTTAGAAACTCCCCTTTTCGCGTGACCTGTTCGTACATGCCACTTCGCAATCCGCGCGTATATGGGCATCTCGCACTTTCAGAGTATCGGAGTATTGTTGGAATTGGACAAATTGCGTTAAAGGTGAGATAATTTGACAAAAATAATTCAAATTGCTAGAATTTTCCCCAAACGCACTAACTCAAATCCATTTGGTTGTATTAAATCTCGCTTTAAAGATTGATAGCTGAAACAAAATAATTCACTTCTCATGTGTACTGGAACACATGAAATACTCTTCTCATTATGAATATACAAGTATAATATTTATTTATTTGATTGTAATTAAGACCAGTGTAGGGCACAATGCCCTCTTCAGCCTGATGAGGGATGATTGGCGGATGATTATGAGGAAGGAAGGAGAGGAAGCCTTGTACCGGCACGTAGCCTACTCCTGTCGAAAAGTACCAATGGGACCATCGGGTTTACGTTCCAATACAAGTATAGTGATTGTTATCCCAAATGACCTACAGTCGTTCCGCAGCAACCTTGTGAATGCTGACGTCATCAGCGGGTGGTTTTTCCTTTTACAAATACTGACATTCGTTTGGCCAACACCTCACGGCTCACTCGTCTATGAGTCAGCATCCACAAGGTTGCTGTGGCGCTAATACACACCCAGACATAATCCCGCTAATGTGAAGGAGAGATAGGAAGGGGAGCCGGACACAGATAAACTGAAGGTGGCGCTCCTACATTCAGTACGGTTGATGAAGCTAAAATGAGATGTTAGCAGATGTTAAACGAAGACTGCAATGTATGGAAGATTTCAGAGCTAGTTTAGCATAATGTTGGATGAGAGTTGGAGAGCCGGCTAGGTAGGGTATAAATCACAAGGGGTGCAAGAAAGGAAGGCGGGTGATAAATAGGAGGGAAGGGAGGGAGAAAATGATGTGTATATGTGATAAAGACGACGAGAAAAGAAGAAAAGGTAAAAAGAGCCAAAAGGAAGATATTTCCTTTGATTGAAGAAAATAGGAGTCGCGCGCGCGAACGAAAATGTTTTTTCTTCTCGGTTTTAAGTGTGATCCAAAAAGGAGTGAAGTGGGCGGGGAGGGGAGGGGGGAGAGAGGGGGGGGGGGGTGAGTTGAGTGGATAAAGATACGCGCCGCTCTTGAGGTGAATAAGAAGATACTGTGTACACATCAATGGGAAGCCTCGCACAAAGCAATGAATAGGCTTTAGGCAATCAGAGCCTAATATCAGTCAACGTGCCTTATGACAAGTTGGTCTATCTATATATAGTCTATTGAAAGTCGAAACTCTGAGGACTGTCTCATCACAGAAACGATAGAACATGGGAGGGGCGGTTATTCATAATTATTGGTTTATAATATTATTATCTTATATCTGATGTTGATGAATAATTATAATAATAGTAATAGTATCCGGAGGTGGGAAGTCATGAAGTAGGCTGAGAAGTGCTTGGACTGTTGGATTGGAATGATTATGACTACAGTAGTATGAGTGTGGAGAACGTATGGAATATCTGTAAGTATGGTTAGGCCTAAGTCACTTCAAAGTGAGTATTCTGAATATTCCCATAACACGATTAGGTAATGTTGCCAACACTGTTGCCAGGCCTATCAACGTTGCCATCAGCTTATTGGTGGTAGGTAAACTAGTTGTGTTTCCAGAGAAAGTCAATTTAAAATTTAAATTGGAACTTGTATAATTATTCAATTATTCTGATCCCGTAAACTAATTATGGTAGTGGAAGTTTTTAACTCAAAACAACTTCCGAACATAAAATCCGGTCGTTGCCAAACAACGGGGTATTATTCGAAGACATTAGGATTATGTGCGAACGTTTAAATTTAACAATTCAAATCATTTGTAAAAGAATAGTTTTCTAACTTTAAAGCTCTGAAGCTTCAATTTAACTCCTCGTAAGTCCGTGGGCGTCGGCTTGTGAGGAGGGGGGGGGGGGGGGGGTGGAGGGGGGCTGTGAAGGAGTACACAAAGGACCACTTTACTCACGGCTTTGAACTTATGTCCAATCTGTTATTTTCGAAGTCGCAAGAGAATGTTGTGCAACTACCGGCAATATCTGATGTGAGCCATCTGGCGTAGATCAAAATGTTCCTCGGACCGTCCCCCTTAGCGATAATCACGCCACTTAACACTCGCATCGCTTTTCAATATCGATATTACACTTGGATCGATAAATAACCAACTCTTAGGGGTAAATAAACCCACGTTCTTAAACCAGGTTGATGCTGATAGATTGCTTCCTGCCGGTTTAGCATTCTTCGAGGGCGCCTCTTAAGAGCTACAACTCGTAAGTTAACGTCGATGTGTTTATTACAGGGCTGAGTGTATAGTGTGCGCGTGCTTTACCCACCCACACACACCTCTAATTGCTAACGTGAAGGAGGTATTAAATCATTGATTATGTGGAGATATTTACTCTATTTGTTCTCTATTAATTTATTGTGACTGTGCCGCCTCTATATTCAATAAAATATGTTCTGCTGTATATTGCACGCAATAAACTCTCTTATTGATGTTTCATTAAGACCTTGTCTACTGTTCAAATAGCAATGAAGCGCACAGCTATCTAAACCTTACTACAAGAGTCTCCACAGAAGAGGGATATCCTCCTCTCTCATTAGCTACAGAAACTATAGTACTCAGCAACGATTTGCAGCTTTTACCCAAATGACGTTGCGTGGATGTGATAAAATGCACGTTTGTTGTGTGGATATTTTTATGGATAGGATAAAAGAGCAAATACTATTTTTGAATCAATGTATGGTTGAGTCAGAGGTGAGAACACTAGTAGCGTCAGGCTAATGAGACTGGAGCTTAGGGCGTCCATATTTGGGGGGCACTAAGGCAAGGAAGCTACCTGAATCCTCTTAATACCATATCCCCCTTTACTATATGATGACTATCACTCTGAACATGTAACTTCTTCAGAATAATATGCATTGCATATCCAAAGCTATATACGACCAAGTTTAAGTTGTAAAGATATAATAATTTTCCTTTATCACTGAAAATAGAAAAATGCTTAACTATAACGGATCGTCTCTCTCTTACCAGCTGAGAAATGCATGGGCGCAGAAATAATTAAAATTGTCGCGAAAACATATAAATGGTCTCACAAATGCATATCTAATGTAATACAGTCTTCTTTCTGCATTTATGTGTGTTTCAAGTAGAAACAGTTAGTTGTTTGCATCCAACATTTTCTCTGCTCAAGTTCTTTCCGTGCTCGATCAGCTTCTCAACGTCAACCTCGAATGTTCAAAGCGGTCGGGCAAACAAAGCAGTCGAGAATCCCCGCCCATTATTGCACCGACCGAAATGATTAAGTGAATCCGACAAATGAAACCATTTGTTTGTTTTTGTTCATCAAGAGGGTTCAGTGTTCACCTATATGTGACCTGCTCCATTAGCCGAGCGTAATTCACCCCATTAGCGGCGCTCCTCCCCCGCCGTGTAAAATATGATACGTCTGTCATATAGTAATAACTGCATTAAAAGTTGCCTTGACATGCTATTAATTAAATACGTGGAAGTTATTTAGCAAACATTGCCCTTAATTAGTCGTAAATTAATGAACGAGTATAGACAAAGCGAATTTCTGGACCAGAAGCCAAATCTAGAGTATTCCTTTCTTTGTCCGGGCATGGTTGGAATTATTGTACCCCGACTATAGAATCCTTAGAAAAGTGAAATAAGGTATTCAATGTGAACTGGCATTGTAGTTAACATTAACGGATTAGCATTGTAAATTAAGTTTCTTTGATGCTGCACAACACAAATTAGAGTCTAATAATATCTTTTAGCAACGAAATCTCTCGTCCTGTATTTCTCTTTTGAATAAGTCCATTAGTAATTTCCTGGCACAATCTCGCAAAGAAAACATCTAAAAGAAAAGTGTTTTCTGTACAAAATTAATGGAATGATGTTAAACTCAATTATCGGTGTCTAAACAAATTGAAAATTAACTGTCAAAAGACGAATGCTTTTAAAGGTAAACACGAAGCCAGAGAGTTACTCAAATAGCACAGACTTACAGACAAGTGAGCGACATGACGAACAAGAAAGTGCCTGGGTTCATTTATAACGATTGATTTACTTATACAAAACAATGTGCCTAAAATTATTGATTACTTAGACCACTCATTTAGAAATTGTAACAAATAATATTAATAGGCTAATAGGTATACAACTATCGCACTGCTCCATTCCCATAATTGGCAACTATATTTTTCAAACATTTACCCCCATAATTTCTCAACTCTTCAAGATAAAATAGGGCAAAGTGTATATATACTTGATTTAGAGAGAGAGCGAGCATTATCAATGAAATACATAATTATTGTACGTCCATAAGAAATACAGTTGTAAAGAACTTCCAATATAAGTAGAGTATACTACTCTCTACATAATTGCAGAAATTTAAACGGGTTGAAAGATAGAAAAAGAAAAGACAACAAAACATTTGTTATAGTTAGGACAAACATACAAAGACGATAAGTCGATAACGAACATAAAAAAACAGTTGATATATCGGAAAAAAGTTTTAAAATCAAAATTATTTACAAAAATTAAATCAATAAGTGCTAAGTTTGTGTGCAGTGCTCACCCTATTACTTACTAGAATACATTAAGGGCGCTACCACTGACCTAAACAACAGGATTAAGCTGTTAGTTCGTGCACCATTGAGCGCCCATATCAATAGGCCGCGCTCTCACTCAATTGCGTTTTATCACACATCTACAGGCGTCCGACCACGGCTCTGACATGGTCATTATAGAAATAGGAATAGATATAGTACACTACTACTAGGGCATGAACGAAGTAACCATGTTCTAAATCTCTCCGACTGTCCCTATCTGTTGGCAGTTCACCGGCATAGCAGTTCAAACCCCACACACGATTGCACAAGGACTTAAATACTTATGTTTGCTATTTTTTCCTATAATATAAAATATTTATTTGAAATGTTATCATTTACTTGTTTAAAATAAACGTTGAAAGTAAAATTAATAATGAAATGATGTTATAGTCAAATATATTTATAATCTGTTCTTTTTCAACCGACGAAAAATCAGCATAAATATGTTTATTATAGTCGTGTTGTCAATTTGAGGTTCAATAACAGTATCAGAACCAACTAATCATGATTGATGTTTTTGATTTTAAATTAACTGAAGCGTAGCTTACAAAAAGATAAAAGAACATGATATTTCCACCACAGTATGGTGAAAATGTAATTTAAACCCCAAAAAAATAATGAAAAATAGTTAATAATATAGTTCGAATACTTCGTCGCTCTCGAAACATAGTGGTTTGTAGATTTCTAATTGTTGTTTTAATCTAACATGTTACCCATATTGTAGTGGAAATAGCTTCTTGCAATGCACGTGCTACGGCGCGCTGCGCACGGTGACTCCCTCCGCCCGTGACCCTGGACGAGGGAGTTCCCCTCTACGCGGCGACAACTACAGCGACATTAGGAGTCTTGTCTTGATCCTGAAGCCGAGAGCCGACGGTGAGCTAACTATCAATAACCCTGCCTCTGCTATTGGACCGTGTTGTCTCCGCTGAGAAATATGATACAGAGCCTTGGGATCTGAACTGGCCAACAATATTGCTTTCCCGAGGGACTTCTGTGAAGAAAGCTGTAATTGAAGCGAGAAAGCATAAACGCGAAAAGAAGAAAATAAAATAACATCAAACGGAACTACATTCACTTTTATCCGGTAGAGTTTTAACCGTGTCTTTCTTGTAGTCTTGAACCTTACCTTTGAGTAAAACCTTTTAAAGTAAGAGTAACATCTTTTACCTTATCTGTAAAAGCCGAGATCTAAAGACAGTCTTTTTCCTCACACCTACCCTTGTAGTTATAATATATTTCTTAGCTACTAAACAAAGACCTCCTTGTGTGACAGACACTGCATATGGTATAATTTCATCTGTTTTGGCAACCATGTCGATACGAGTGGCTCTGCCTACGCACAACGTTTTTGATTGTGTAGGTTTACCCTTAGCGTGAGAACTGTCACTGTTTCCCTTAGCGTTGAAGGGAAACCAATACGCCGAACCAATAACGCCAATACTAATTACTTATTAGCTAATTGGGTGTTGATCGGCCCTGAATGTTGTTGGTGTCGTTTCTATGGTTCCTCTGGGGAGTAGGCCTACTCACAGTCTCACGACACGGACAAACAAAAAACACCAAGAAACAGTGTGGGCGCATTATGTGGCCACTGGCCAATAATATTTGCTTCTTTAATACTGTTTACCTCTCAATGCTCAATTCGCAAATTCAAAATGAAATAAACCCCTTATCGGTTACTACTTTATGAAGATGTTACCTTACCTTATATTATTATTTACTTACATTATTCGACGTGTATAGTAACAAATAAACAGGCACTACATTGTCACTATATGATTCTTCCGTAACCCAAGACCATATTACCTAGAATTCCATCATTCCCTAGAAAAAGTGGCCGTTCTTAGTGCAAGAGTATGTGGTCGCAGCGAGGAGAGGAGAAGATAGGGATGTTATTTACCTCAGGATATTGTGCTGTCAGTGCCCAATGAACTGAACCGATATGTGCATCCAGCTCATCCAGAGTGGCCACTGGTCAGTATATTGCTTTTAATTTCAATGTCTCGTAGAAATGAAGCCGCGGTTCTAGAGGAATAAGCTTGAGTCTTAACTTGGTTTCACTCTGGACATACGTAATCCTTATCATTTGGACTAGAAGGATTTAGCTGAAACCAAGTTTAAAATAATAAATAACGAAGCTGGTCGGGTGTGTCCGTAATCAAGGACTCTAGTAAGAGGGTTGTTTTGTTTGGACATAGCATCAATAAAATACCCACATTTCATAGGTTGTAATGACGACTGTTGGATAATCAGTAGCCTCGATTTTTTGTAAAGAGAATGAGGGTAAAATGCATAGTCGTTCCTCACGTGCTCCTCAACTCTGCCGTTCCTCAGACTCGCGCAACCACCAATCACAGAGCAGCATTGCAATGTAGATTGCTCTGTGATTGGTGGTTGGGCGAGTCTGAGGAAAGGCTGAGTTGAGGAGCACGTGAGGAACAACAATGTTAATAAATAAATAAATTCACATTTAGACTCGACCCACTCAGTTACCAGTAACTAAACTGATTTGCAGTGGGGGACTTTAAATTAAAGTGACTAAACCAACCCTGTAGGCTTCGAACACCATCGACGAGTGAGCGATAACTAATCAAAGATCGATATTTCAAATACGAAACATGAATCAGTGATTGGACAGTGCGAACACCTGCGGACAAATGTCAGAATAAACTAGGAAAACGCTCTGTTTGACGCGTTGATAAGCGAGCGCGTCCATATCTACGAACTTTGTGGCGAAAAGTTCTCCAAGCTAATAAAAACAACAATTCACAACAATTATTCAAGAATGCGCATTGCAAAATTTCTCCTAATTTCCATAGCTATTATACTTCCCGACATTGTTGGATGCAGTGCAATGTGCGTTGCTAAGAATTTTCGTCGTCATGTTTTCCACGCGGTCCGCCACCGTACTAACAGTTATTGACAGCATTGAAATGTCATTTCTGCCTCTAATACGTATCAGATTGCGTTAACATTAGTATATTCGTGACCGGACATAAATTTACTATAAGATAGTTACCTACCTCACATTTTGTTGTTACTGTGTTTCAGAAATATATTTAAGAGTAACTTTTGTGTAACTTTGCCAATATTTATCAGATCGCCATAAAATGAACATATTCGTGACCGGAAAAAGCTTTAGAAAAATATGGCTATCTCACATTTTGCCGCCATATTGTTTCAGAAAAAAGTTTTGCAGTAACTGTGTAACTTTTCAAACGATTTTGTCTCAAAACTATATACCTTCAATCCACATCGAGGCTTGTGGATGGTCCAAATTTCAAGTTGATCGGACTTTCCGTTCGACCGCTATCGATAGACATAAAAAAAAAAAAAAAAAAAATACGAAGTGCCATAAGAGTCTAGTGGAGACGCTCGCTTCGCTCGCTTAACAAGGCCGATTCAGAACCACTTTGAATTTATTGAGTCACGGTTTACTTATTCCTAAGCCAAGAAGTATTGGAATTGAATCCACATTGGAAGTTAAAAAACTTCTGCCTGAAGTGGGATTTGAACTCGGGACCTTCTGCTTTGGAAGCGTAACAAGTAACACGTAACACGTAACACGTAGCACGTAACACGTAGCACGTAACACGTAGCACGTAACACGTAACACGTAACACGTAACACGTAACACGTAACACGTAACACGTAACACGTAACACGTAACACGTAACACGTAACACGTAACACGTAACACGTATACAAGGTCATTATTATTGACGGAACCTGGCAAAAAATGTATTTGAGTTGACCCTTAGTGACGGAAGCGATGGTTGAGTGACATAATAATGAAATCGGTAGCATAATTTACGAAACTAACACGTAATCATCTGGGATTACTAGAAGGGCCGGACGAAATAATATGGTGGTAAGGGTGGCCGGGGAGGTTGCGTGCATAGCAGTAAAAATTCGAGGTCCAAGGTAGTCCCAGTGGAAACTGTCTTTTTCGAGGATTTTTTTAGAAACCTATGAATTTTTGATTGGGTAAAGGGATCAGGGTTCAATCTCAATACATCATTCTCCACTGCATCTTGTGCACGTGAATTCTGTTAGTATAGCCTATGTCCACATGTGTGTATACTTCTCCGTGTTTTAATGAGTACCGGTACTTCAATACATTGAACTTATTTTAGTTGTAGACCTGACGAGGGTAAGAGCTTTGCTTCGTACAGAGTTTCCGGTTGAAATTCTGTGTGAGAGGAATTGTCCGAAAAATCATTCAAACACGCTGAAGTTAAGTCATGTAGGCGAATAGGCGTATACAAGGTCATTATTATTGACTGAACCCGGCATAAAACCCATGGTGACCCAGCAATCAGGTCGCGACCCGTGGTTTAGGAAACGCTGCTCTAAGGTATAGGTCTAGTTCAAGGATACCGAATACTCGCAGCTTGAGCAGTAGAAGTCAGTTTTCTTAGGTTCCCTGCTGATTAGAGATACGTGGCAGGTAGTCTCCGACAACTCAATCTAAGCACGTGCCCTGCTGGGTCAAACCAAGAACACAAGGTAATACATACATGAGGGCAAGCAAACAAATTGATGGAGCCAGACACGATCCGATCCGCATAACACTATTCAAGTATAATGGACAACCTATTTCTTTGCGTGGAAACGAAGCGAACTAAAACGACTTCGAATAACAAACCCCTTTTCTTCTTGTTCGGTATATTGAATGTTCATAAAAAGGCAGAAACGCGTTGTGGAGAAGAAAATTCCAATTTTCACTGGGGCTTTCTTCTTCCACAGATTTTATAAAACAATTTAAATAGAAGATGAACTGTTAGTGATGTTTCCGAGGTCCGTACCAAGAAACACAACACAATCTCTGCGTTCAATGTGTTGCGTTTTATTGGAATCAATAAAGTGGATGTTTTTATTTGCTTTATGAACGTTTCCGTAAGTTGAAGGTAACACATAACATAACTAGTACACACGTAGCAAAATAAAACCTACCTTTCAATGTGAATGGCAATTTAATCGATTAAAAAGGCGGAGGGTGGGGGGGGGGAGGGGATGTTAAGATGATATTTTTTTATTGTTACTCTTTTCACCTCATCAGGTGTTGCGAGAAAAGACATCCCTAGACATACAGGGTAAACTGACAATCAACTTGTTTATATGATTCTTGCAGAAGGACACCATAACGATTTCAATAATAATTGACTATACCTACATGGTGATGGGTAATTGCTGTGGTCTGTGGTATGTGTCGTATTTGAAACCAATTACTGCCAGATCCCATGAGCCAGAGCTGGGCAGTGTAATTAGACAATTAGACACATTGAAATTAATATCACGTATACCATGATTACCTAAAAGCTATTTTCACAAAGAAAAAACAAACCCTTATC
Organism: Isoperla grammatica; assembly: GCA_945910005.1. NCBI lineage: Eukaryota > Metazoa > Arthropoda > Insecta > Plecoptera > Perlodidae > Isoperla > Isoperla grammatica. The sequence continues at coordinate 29,761,744 of OX246746.1, forward strand.
AAACTAATCAACTCTTGAAATGTAAGCCAGTGATTTGCTTAGCACGCTACGCTATTAGGCCTATAGCTGACACTCCAGCCACAGTGAAGTCTGTTCTTCAAAACACAACCTTTATTAAAAAGAATTAGAAAAACGTTAAATTAATAAGCTTGGGCAATGCTCGTAGCATCACAAATTAAATTACCCTCTAAATGTTAAGATTAAAATGGAGATTTTTTCACGCACTAAGATCACGCTTTCATGACCATGGCTGTCGTTTAATACTACGTTGTTTTGATTCAGAAGGTTAATTAGTATGCGCACATCAATATACTCGCTGATCATGGTTTTGAAACACGATCATTATTTTAGGTTTCATAATCCCAATATCGAAGATATTTATACAAATGTAATAAAACATATCGTTTGTGGTTTTTTCTTTGTACAGTTGTTGTAAGTGTGTCCGGCATAATTTTTATATTACAGTGTACATAATTCTTTTAAAGTACCTATAGTGTACTTAAGTACATAGTGTAGTGTAACAGCTGGGTAAGTAAAGTACTTTAATTGGCTCCCCGCATCGTCCCGGTTCTCCGGGTTGGCTGCCAGCCTGCCTGCCCGGAGGTGTCACGGGGATCGGACATATTTCTCTAATGGAGATTAATGGTCCAGGGCTCGAGTGTCAGTCAGGAACCAAGTTAGTGTCGGGAAGCAATAAGACGTAGCGCTGACTTCACCTCCCCCTCCCCCTCACGTACATCTGGGGTCACAACACAACACCAATTAGCTGTTTCCTTATTGGCGCACAAAATGAACATTATTCTAGGCTTAGTTTCAGTGTGTATTCAGTATGTTCATCACGATGTAAAGTTCCGTTGCCGTAACGAGCAATGTGAGGTATGGAATTCTCAGAAGAGACGGTCGCTCCACGACGGAATTCGCCGCGAAATTTCCCGGTATACCTGCTTGTTATTGTCCAGTGCAGGAGTGCACCCGCCACACTTGGAACAGACAACGCTTGCCAACAGACACGTTGATGGCATCACAATACCTGAGGCATGAGAACGAGATGCAAATAGATTTAGATTGATAGTGCACATAAGTCACTTCACTAATCTATGACCTTGTAAGATGAAGGGTACAGTCCTACGGGTTATAGAAACGCAATGGATCGATTGATAGATGCCTAGACAACATTGTGTACACAATTTTCCATTGAGAAATTAATTTTTTACAATTTAAAAAAATTACAATCACTACCTACTTTAAAATACATAGAACGAAACATGTTGCTCTTTGTTGCACGGGGGTGTTCCGTAAATCCAAATTACCGGTGGCTGCTGACGCCTGAACACTTTGGCCGGCTCCTAAACACATATGTGCATTATTTCGAGATAGGCGTCGACAACGTCGCCGTGATAATGATAATGAATGCAAATCGGTACAGATGGCTCAATCATCTCAATCCAGAAGTTCCTGGGGTGAGACCATCATGCGCTTACGTGACGTACAAAGGGTCGTCAACTCTTGACCTCTGCGTGTCCTCTAACCTCCACGAGGGGCGATTCCTCTACACTTTCTAACTAAACCCCAGTGTTACAGTCAATAGCCAATCAGGAATGAGCAATTGAGACGTAAAATCGTACTGATCGAAGGGAGACATTGCCGAAACGCTAAGATGAAACAAAAACAATAAAGCCGTATCCACAAAATTGGAGGTATCGGGATCGCAAGCACCTGGGGGAGGGGGGAGGGTCATTCTACTTGTAACTGAGGGAGGAGAAGTCTTGCTTCTCAATACTGACAGGGTTTTCCTCCCGCCATGTTTAATTTGGACTCATTATATTCTAGATGCAATTTTAATAAGGTTTATAAAAAAAGTACAGTTATTAATATTATGTTTAAATTATATTGAATATTGTCCTTTTTTATTTTCGGAGGGGGTCGGGGGGTCGAATCTTGTGATCCCCCAGCCCGTCGCTACGCCCGTGGAAGAATATACACGCGGGCAGCTGAAAAAACGATGGCCTTTGAAAGTATTGTTCCGATAACTCGTCTTAACCCCACTATTGGACATCGTTAGATTTGACCCCGTATTATGCGGAGAAAGCCTCTGCAAAAGTCAGCCCGGCGTCGTAATAACATGGAGGAAACGAGAGTAAGACAATGTACAGGAATGGGGCCCTAGAGGACTCAGAAGACTTCATGCGAGCGAGAAGAGAGGACATCAACGATATCCTGGAACTGAAAACCCTCTTAATCGAGTTACAACGTTCGGAACATGTTATCGATTAAATACAAAACAGATTAAGATTAAGGGGGACACATTTGGAATTGTGCACAAACGGATTTTGGCAGCCAGGAAACACTTATTCTGTACACAAAATATGCGTTATTGTCCATGAACATCTTCTATATTAACGCGTGTGCGTAAATAATCAACATTATTTGTAGATCACTAAACAAAAAACATGAAAATAGCTTTTATGACTTCTTCCAAAATAAAAAATCGTACCAACAATTATTATTTTTATTTTTTCTACTAATGAAACAACAACATTTTTAGACAAAATGTATTTAAATACATTTGAGAAACGCAAGTATTTAATGAACAAAGACATATTAATAAAAAAGAACACTTCATTCTCTAGGGGCTGATATATTTTGTTTTATATTTAACAATTTTAAAGCATCTTGAAGCCAGTTTAACCACCCGAGATCGGGGGTCTCGCAGGGTCGTTCGACTTACAGCCTTAATTAAACTCCCATTAAATTAATCTATTTTTTTCTTGGACCCGCGAACTGCATTCTGATAATCTTAACATTCACTCATATTCGGGGAGTTCTTAATCTTCGCACGCTACAGTCCACACTGCACATTCTGTCTTTCCTAACTGTGACCGTTGCCAATAGATCATAAATTTGATGTTATCATTAAAAAATAATGGAAAAATAATCTCTTTTCGACATATACAGTATAATATGTAGGTTTTCAGAACCACGTTTGTTTAGAAAAACAAAGATAGGCATGCGTTTGTTATCTTAATGAGTAAAAATGAACGTTTTTACTCGTTAGAGAGTTGCATTTGCATATCTTTGAAGCGTTGAATTGCGTGTGTGGTTTCACATATTAGAATCACATAAGGGAGGAAATTCCGATGCGATCACGGAAAAAGTATTATTTGAGTTAGTTTGATAGGAATAAAAGGGGTCAATTGCCTGACGTTGCCCCATTCAAGTGTGATGCCAATCTTTTAGCGATTTCAATTCGTGGGTGGCTTTGGAGCACGAAACGTAAAGGTACACTTATTCTTGAGTTGAATGCGTGAAATATTATAATATATGGATATCATTGCGGTTTAATTCATGTTAGTCTTCATCGTATTTCATTTTTGTTTTTACTTATGTTTAATTATTGCACACATTTTCCGTAACTTATATTTGTACACTGCGGGCCTTCAGTCAAACTCAAAGGGGGAGTTAGATAGAAATACTTTATGTTACACTTCCTGCGTATTACTGTATGTTTCAAGAAACCCTAATGAATAAACTGGAGAACATATTTGGAGGAAATTCAAAAAAATTTAAAACACCTGCAGTCTCTAGAAAGACTTTTTAATTTGATTCTGCGTTAATTCTGTTTTGATCATTTCACCTCGCATATGGACTATTAGAACTCTGAATTACCAATGCACTGCTTTTTAAGTTCATAGTGACGGAATTGCCAATAATTGCCAACATATATGTACAACGAACGTAACTTACTGTGTTCATTCACGTTCTTAGAATTTCATTTCTTGTTTTCAAGGTAGGCCTACTACACTTTCCTCGCAACATTTAAATTTATACTTTCGTACGATATGAAGGGTCGTAGAAGATTCCTTCCCCCAACCGGGAATCAACCTCAGATCATCTGGCTCATACTAAGCTCACTCATATTGATTGAAGTATTTTATATGAGTGCATTTTATTCCTTTCCGCCCTACGGCAAATGAAAATGAACCCCTAAGCTGGGAAACTCTTGGCAGCAGGCTGCGTGGGCATATACCTAGTACGTAATTTAGCTTGGCGTTGCCATTTAATGGTTGATTTAAGTGCCGCGGTGACAGCTTAAGAGGGACTCAATTTCACATGTGGCCGACTCTCCATTTAACTGAACTATGCACACATGGCAAATGCACATATGCACTTCTAGCATTTAACTTGATTGCTATTTGAATGTAAAGTAACGGAAGACAAATCTTGTGGACTATTGAGGGAAAGGTATTATACCATCTAAAGGCTGTTCAGGAATGAATAAGTGAAATACATTTCATTCAAGAAGGTATAACATTTCTTGGGAAGCGTTTTAAAATATATATTAGTTTAGTAGACTTGAATATAAATTGAAAGGATGTAGAACTGTGAAATCGCTTTTTGAGGGTGATGGTTATATACTGGCAAAAAGTAACTTAATTCAATTCAATTCAATTTTTATTGACAGTATACATTGTCAAGTTACAATACAATCGTGTTATTAAGAATGGTATGATATAAAATCGCTTAACATAATATAGTCAGGGTTTACTGTTTGCATTTTGGTGCATACATAAGTGAAAAGACTTGGACGTGTGCACCTGATGCCTGTTTGCCGCCATCTAAGAGCTAATTTCAATCTAAGTACTAAATTTAATATTAATTTTATATAAATTTAAATAGATTAAACATATGCTATGTATAAAGATTATCATTTTTGTATTATTATTATTATTATTATTATTATTATTATTATTATTATTATTATTATTATTATTATTATTATTATTATTATTATTATTATTATTATTATTATTATTATCATTATTATTATTATTATTATTATTTTTTTTTTAGTTTATATATATATATATATATATATATATATATATTAAAATACGGAGGCGTTCGTGGCCCGGGTTAATGTTTGTAAAATTAAAACTATATCGGGTTATGCATGTATGTATGCATGTATGTATTTATGTTTGTAAGATACATAAACATAACACAAGTCAACTTGTACGTACACATATCAAGTCTAGATTACCGGATGGTAAGGCAACCCTAAAGCAATAGGCGGTGACATTTTGTGATAAAATAATAAAAACCGTATCATTAGGGGACAATGCAAGCACACGCCATTTTAATTTGTGAATTACAAACTTATTTCCTGATTGGATGTATGTTTCACGGAGTCCTCTGATCTCTTTCGCAACTGCATGTTGAATCAGGGCATTATGGTTCAATCACGTGTGTACAATCCAAACCACACAACCCTTAGATATATACCTGAAGTTCATAACTGAAAGATAACAAATTCGTGGATAAAGACGTCACTCAAGTTAATGCAGACATTAGTAATTTCAAATTAAATAAAAGCACGTTTGAAAATTACTTAAACGAGACTTTCTGTGACAAATCGGCTGTAAAATGACGTAAGACCGCACTTGCACACTTATTTCCTTTCAGTATCGCATTTTCAGCATCGCACTGAAGAAAACTTGAGCTTTCTGAAATATATTCACAATGCAAGAATTATGAACAATTGAAAATCTCAATATTTCATTTATTTTCATAAAAACATACCCATTTGCGGGCTTGACCACTCAGGGTCACTCTTAATTAAGTAATTTTAATGAATGGCACTTCTCCCCCACGCAACCAATGGAGGGGGAGGGGGTGGGGGTGGGATCTCTAACGAGGCACTGAGCACATTCTCTTCCGGTTAGGGCTGCCTGCTTGTTAATAGCGACTTAGAAGACCAAATCCCTGCTCGCTATTATTAGTTTGGCTAGCTCTCTCTTAGTTATCAATTCTATTCCGTCCTCAACATTCCTTCCACTAGTCTTTTATACTTTACTATTTTTTTCTATCTTGCTTGCCGGCCTTTGTCTTCGTCTTTTTCCGAGTTTACACCACTCAAGGATTTTCTTTCCCTCTTTTGCATTTTCAACTCCCCCATTATTTCGTTGACTGTGTCTTTTTATTTCCATTTTTGGCTTATTTTCGTTCATCCGTTACTTCCACCCAGTTTTCGAGCTCATTTCTCGTTTGCCACTATACGTTGTGTATCACGGAGCTAATTCTATCTCCTTGTGCCCTATACTTATTTGATTAATGTAATTTATTTTATTTATTTGCAAAAGTTTTTACGCTCCAATATAAAGATCTGCTTTATGTAATCATCAAGTAGCAATATACAAGATACACAACTTTCACGAATCCCTAAAAGATATATAGGCTTCTTGAACTTGACTTTCCTTTGAAGGCTTGTTGACTCTTGGATGGCTCGAAGATCTATCTCTCTTTTTAAGGATGCTCATTAATCATTATAGACAGCAATAGACAAACGTGAGGTCTTAAAGAGTTTTGTTCCTACCTTTAAAATGAAACAAAACAAAATTTTGGAATAATACTGAGCTTAATATCATCATCTAACTGTAATCTAAAATAACTATGAACATGTATTGCGATCGGTTAATGAATCAGACAGTAGAATTAATTGAGATCGTCCAATTTTGTAGGAGTGCGATGCATGCATTGTAATTTTACATCTTGTGTTTTGAAGGCAGTGCAAAACTCCACTATTTATGTTTTCAAGGTATAAACGCCTTCTGCGGTTCTGTATCCCATCGAGAGACGTCACATGGGTTTGAATCCAACATTAGGAATGTTTTTTAATTATCCTTCCAAAATGCGTTTGATTCTTCTACTTTCCAAGGTTTCCATCAGGAACTATGTTAACTCTCTAGCTAGCAACACGAGCATGCACATTTCTGGGCGCAGATTTCTACTCCTCGGCAATGTTTCAGGTGTTAAGCTGCTCCCCCTTACGGTATTTATCATTCCCTGCGTCCGCATTTCTTGATGACTTCCTCCAGTTACCGATCACGTTACGATGTGTGCCGATATGAAGATGACTTCGCCCCCACGCGCCCGGGAGGGGGGTAGGGGAGAAACGGAGGGGCGGGGGCGGGGGTGGGGGCTTCGATAATGAGGGCACTTGTCAAGTCTCAGATGCTCCACGAGTTAAAGGTGACATTCCTCACACGCGTTACAGTAAATCGGCCACCCCTGTTGCCAAATGTAATAAAACAAGGCAATTTAGAAAGATTAACGTTAAAATAGCTCATATACCAAGCGTAAGTTTATTGCATCCTTTCAATTAGGCCAAACTTTATAACACATAAATAGGCGAATTAAAAGACATGAAGCAAATGTTCGGTAATTCAAAATGACATAAAATGCCAGGGAGAGAAAAACAATTTACTTGTCTGCTGTTCAACGTAAGCATAGCGTGGCCACAAGCATCCACCATAATACATACAATTATAAATGAAATACATAATTCATTACCTACAAAGAATTTTTAACTATTTCGAAGGGTTTTGCTATATAGAAGGTTTTTTAAAATGCTGGCCGAAGCTATAAGAATTGTTAAAATCTTATCATCAAGAAATGATAACTGAATATTTAGAAAAATTCTCAAGATATCTTAAAAGGTGAACTTAGGGAGTTACACTCCTCTTCACCCTTGCGATATTTTCATCGGTCCCCGAGTATACTTCGTAGTAACGTTGTGTATGTAGACATTGCAGAGGCGTAACACCTCATCACGTAGACTGAGCATCGCAAAAAGCGAACCCTGGACTGTGGTTAACTCAACAGCACAACTGTTCAGTAATAAAAACACGTATTGTTATTAAGAGTGTGTTTGTTTGTATATCCCCAATGAAGCGGCCTCTCTTCTCCTGTGAAGTTCCCCTTGTGCACAAGTGAGTAACCAACTTGTTGGTTTGTTTTCCACAACTGGACGTTTTCCAGATGCAAAGCGTATTTTCTTTTCCACCTTGGAAATGAGTTGTACTACAGTGTATAGTGAATAACGGTTAAGGGTGGTGTGATGAATGCAGTCTGGCTTATTATCTTTTGCGCCCAAGAGGTGGAAATAACTGTTGAGAGAATGGCTTGGCCATCGTTATTCACAGTAGAATTACTAGGAAATTAAATTCTTGACCATCGAGTGGAAAAACTAACAGTTGCAATAATATATGCATACTGTAGACTTACACAAAGACGCCCGTTCACGATTGCTTTGGAGGTGAGATCGCGTGTAAGAGCTATATTATGAATTTCGCGCGTTATAATTAAAATTGTATCGCATAGCTCTAAACAAAAGCCCCTTTATGAGAAATTGAAATTACGAATGAGCGCATCAAATAGCTTATATTCTTAAAAATGAATTCATCTAGCCCATGTTTAAAAGATATTTCAGAATAGATAGATAGATGGATAGATAATGGTCTTTATTGAAGGCGGGATTAAGGCCAGCTTATATAGACATATACGAACACGTTAAATTGTATACAGCTATAGTGTAGTGTTTCCAGCAGTTGTTACTCTAAATTATACAGTTCATTAGCTCAAACAAGCGATAGTTTTGTTATAAATGTACAGTAGATTAAGATTAATCTCTTTGCCTCAACTGCTTTGCTTCACTGAGGTCTGATCATGTATAATTACGAAGAAAATCACGGACCAGGTTCTCAAATTAGTCTATGTATAACAAGCCCACAAAACTATGGATATAAAAATCTGTTCAAAAGCGTTTTTAGAATTTCTCTTTTTCTTTCAATTTTTATATTAAATTATCAGTTTTTCTTTTAATTAAACTTTCGTGAGTAGTTTCATGAGGCCTTTGTAAAAAAATGTGAAGTTTCTCTAAGAAGAATCGGCTACCATAGCTTCTTCATAACTCGTCTCGGTTGGCATTGTGGTCCACATAGGAAGAATAATATTCTGAGAGAAGAATTCTTCAGATATTACTTTAAATAACGTTAATTTCACGTGGTTGTAGACTCCCTAGCCTCTATTTGTATTGTTGTACAGATGTTCTATATTCTACAGTTGTCACTAGTAAACTTTTGTGTTTTCTTTATAGAGACATATTATTGATTGACATCAATAAGACAATAACTCTGCTTTTCGTATTGTATCACATGTTTTCTCACGACATATGTTTTGCACAAAAACTATAACTGAGTGCAACAAGAGAAATAATAGCATGACATAAACATAACTAAAGTCCTAAACATACATTTCTTCTTCATCTTTTCTTCCCTTTCGTCCTCCTGGTCTTTATTCTTTTCTCCCCCTTTCTCTTTTCTTCTAAGGGCTTATTGCTTCCTTTGCCTTGCAAGGACTTGTTACATAATCAGCGTCCATGCGTTTAGCGGACGATTCTTCTATGTTTGTGGTTCGATTTGAAAGAATCCGCATTCCCCCTTCCATTCCATCTCCAACGGATTCCCCGCGCTTCAAAGAGCTAGGATCCAGTTGGATTGAGGCAACTTATATTGTCACTTAGACAATATAACTTTCAGTTGTCTTGTCTAGGTTAGTGGTTACCGAGCAATCTATAGCAGGAGCGAGAATCGTGCACGGACTGTAAACTGTCTGATTGGTGGTCATCGCGGGGGTTGTAAGGTTGCCTCATCCTAGTCAATGTGATAATGTAAACAAGGGATATCGCAGCAAGTGGCTTTGTCTTGCGGTACGGACAGAATTAACACTGTCTTCTTCTTCTTCGTCGTCGTCGTCTTCGTCGTCGTCGTCTTCTTCGCTGTGTGGGTTTGATTGGGGTTTGTCATGATGTGACACGATACCACGTGACATGTTTACTTGGTGGTTTAGCTACCTGGCCTTCCCGCCAGGGGTGAATCTGGATGCTGCGTGCGTTCGTCCCAATCATGTAACCATGGTAACATGGGATATAACTCGCGTCGCCTGGCGTTCTCTTATCTACTAGCCGTCTCGATCAAAACAAACCACATCCTTCAACCCTTCAATACTTCGACTATAGACAACACATTACGTCATTCGTACCAATTACCTTACAGTTGTACTGACAACATCGGGAGTTACATTAATAATCCTCGTGATCATAAAAAAATATAATTAATGTATCAATATCAATTTAATTAAATCTATAACTCGCTTTATAAATGTGGTTATCTGTATGGATACCTGTCCATCATGTTACAGTTAATTAACGTTGTATTTAATTTACAAAGCTCCAAGGTTTTTGATGAATGTGTTTTCCGATGAATGAAAGTGGAGCGATGTGAATCAGTGCCGGTTTGGCCTGGTGGTAGCGGTGGACTCGGAACACTGATGGCTGGTTTCAAATCCCACCGCAGAGTCTATTCCTTGCTCTATTCTTTGCACTATTCTTCTCCTAAATTTGCCTCATCTATTATTATAATGTTCTACTGTTATGAAAAGTAAATGTGTTCTTATAATTAAGGTGCATTTTCTTATGTATGTTGTTTAATTACACTATCTCGCACACCTTACAACATACATGTTCACGAAAAAATGTACTTATTAAAAACGTACCGAATCCCATATTATATTTGTATTTGTATGTTTACTTTAAATAAAGTTTTTTAGTTAATCTAAACTTAATACAAAAATTACTTTCTTCCAAATGCATATTTATTTTCTTCGAATAAAATCCAATAATACGAAATACGCTTTTTTGTGTGTGATTTGGACTGAAACCTATTTTATGTGAGTGATTGGATTGAAATGACCTGAAACATATTGTACATTAAACAAGATAACTGCGATGATGATGATGATGATGATGATGATGATGATGATGATGATGATGATGATGATGATGATGATGATGATGATGATGATGATGATGATGATGAATGGCAACAATATTTGAGCCTTACATATTATATGTGGACCACAATATCAATCGAGAAGAGTTATGAAGAAGCTATGGTAGCCGATTCTTCTTAGAGAAACTTCACATTTTTTTACAAAGGCCTCATGAAACTACTCACGAAAGTTTAATTAAAAGAAAAACTGATAATTTAATATAAAAATTGAAAGGAAAAGAGAAAGAGAAATTCCAAAAACGCATTTGAACAGATTTTTATATCCATAGTTTTGTGGGCTTGTTACATAGGCGAGATTTTAAGATTGTTTGTAAACTAATTTGAGAACCTGGCCCGTGATTTTCTTCGTAATTATACATGATCAGACCTCAGTGAAGCAAAGCAGTTGAGGCAAAGAGATTAAACCTCGAAGAGATAACAACCACAAAGCAAGCCTCAGGGCTGTGGTAAAGTGTTTTAAATAAACACACAAACTCGTTCCTCTACGTTCTAGACGCAGGGACGGATGACATGGAGATGTCAGGGCTCTTTTCTCTTGAGTAACAAGAAAGCTGACGTTTTGGAACAAATAATGTACCGGTATCGAATCGGCTTGGCTAGGCTGGCTTGGCTAGGCTGGCTTGGCTAGGCTGGCTTGGCTTTCAGGGTTTAAATTTTACATTCCTGCATTGATTATCTGACTGGTTATGTCTCTAGGGCTCCCCTGCATTCATCAAGTATTCCATCTACATTAGATAACTGTTTGGTGGTGGAATAACTACTGGCGTGATGGATACAGACAGCTGGCGGCAGAAGAAGTGCGTGTGCGTGTGCGTGTGCGTGTGCGTGTGCGTGTGCGTGTGCGTGTGCGTGTGCGTGTGCGTGTGCGTGTGCGTGTGCGTGTGCGTGTGCGTGTGCGTGTGCGTGTGCGTGTGCGTGTGCGTGTGCGTGTGCGTGTGCGTGTGCGTGTGCGTGTGCGTGTGCGTGTGCGTGTGCGTGTGCGTGTGCGTGTGCGTGTGCGTGTGCGTGTGCGTGTGCGTGTGCGTGTGCGTGTGCGTGTGCGTGTGCGTGTGCGTGTGCGTGTGCGTGTGCGTGTGCGTGTGCGTGTGCGTGTGCGTGTGCGTGTGCGTGTGCGTGTGCGTGTGCGTGTGCGTGTGCGTGTGCGTGTGCGTGTGCGTGTGCGTGTGCGTGTGCGTGTGCGTGTGCGTGTGCGTGTGCGTGTGCGTGTGCGTGTGCGTGTGCGTGTGCGTGTGCGTGTGCGTGTGCGTGTGCGTGTGCGTGTGCGTGTGCGTGTGCGTGTGCGTGTGCGTGTGCGTGTGCGTGTGCGTGTGCGTGTGCGTGTGCGTGTGCGTGTGCGTGTGCGTGTGCGTGTGCGTGTGCGTGTGCGTGTGCGTGTGCGTGTGCGTGTGCGTGTGCGTGTGCGTGTGCGTGTGCGTGTGCGTGTGCGTGTGCGTGTGCGTGTGCGTGTGCGTGTGCGTGTGGGTGTGCGTGTGCGTGTGCGTATCATGTTATTCTTTTACTTATGACCAAAAATACATTTAATACATATTTGTGTGGTGCTCCTTGGCCATACGGTTACCCTCTTGCTTGCAATGCAGAACGTTCAGAGTTCGATTCCCGGTTCTGGTTGGATTTGTTTAAGTTCCTGGATTGATTTTATTACATGGATACGAAACTATAATAAATTTGAACGTTGATTTTGAAGCCGTGATAGCAAATAAACACCTTGATAAAACGGTATATGCGCCTCATTGAAAATCAGTTCACGTACCGTGAGCAGGTAGAAAATAAATTCGTTATTTATTCATTCATTTATATATCTATTTCTTTATTTATTTCAAAAGTAGGTAAAAGTATAAATAATAATATCAAACTCCCCAGAAATTTTATCGTTTACACCCCCGATCGTACTTGTTAAAAGAATTACGTACTCGATAGTAAAATGTAATTGTAATTCTCCGACATTATGACTCAACTAACCGAGCACAGTTAAAAACAGTCTCTTGTGATAGGCTACATAGAAATTGGCAAAATAATGAATCGCTTAATTCGTTGAACTAACAATTTAATGGAGTAATTCTGAACTGCGTGAACTGGTGAGATAAATCATCTCTGCACTAAAACAAACACGGGCAACGAGGGGACAGCTAGGCTAATATCGCTAATGCAGACTGGCACTTATAGCCCCGGAATTAATTATTACTTCATTTGAAACGTGGAACTAGAGAGAGAATGACACTGAGATCTAAGAACATGCTACAAAACACACTAAATATTGGATTAGCAAAGGCTAACTTCCTCAAGTGTAGCTGGAGTAACTTAGTAAGTTAAGAGAATGGGTGAGTTAATGGGGAGTGGAAATTTTATCAGCCATCGCGTTCCGTTCGGTTTTGCTACAATGCGAAAACTAAGAACTAAAAACAACATATTGAACCAAAAATAAAAAGTTGACATCACCTTTATAAATAAATTATTCTAGTTTATCTCTGAAAAAGAAAAAAAAAATATAATCAGCAGGTAAAACACTATGGAAAAGTCAAGCTTGGGAAAGCGCGAGCTATGAACTATAATCATCTGATAGTGACAAGCTAGTGGTGAGAGATAAGAAGCAGCGGACAGGAACTCCAGACAAAGGGAACTGTGCCTCTGAGATGCAATCCCATCGTGATAGTTCGCAATAGTTCATACTTGTAGGTTAATAATTGGAACAATAATGTTTCATATATACAAATTGGGGAAATTAGTTGCCACATACACGATCGGGATTGTTTTGTATAGAAGTCTATGAGTCTAAGAGTGGATGGATAACCATTTATACCTATATAATATAAGATTTAATCTTACCTTAAACAGGAGCATTAGGAGGGAAGTTCGTAATTATGTATATTCTTCGTGAAAATGCATGGTCACCTGGTCGTGAAAGATATTTATTTAATTTTACTCTAAATTTAAATAATTATTTATTATTATTTTTATTATTATTATTATTATTTTTATTATTATTATTATTATTATTATTATTATTATTATTATTATTATTATAATAATAATAATAATAATAATTATTATTATTATTATTATTATTATTATTATTATTGTAATTATTATTATTATTATAATTATTATTATTATTATTATTATTATTATTATTATTATTATTATTATTATTATTATTATTATTATTATTATTATTATTATTATTATTATTATTATCATTATTATTTTATTGTTGCAATACATACAAACTCGGTCAAAACCGGCGTAAACATGTTGTACGGACATAAATGTCAAGTATTTCCATGTGTTTATCTTATAAAAATCTGCTTATAACTAATTAAATATATCATTGTCCATATTATTTTTCCAAAACAACCTTTTTATTTCAATAGATAACTCCATATATTTGTTTATCTTTTCCCGCCAAGTTGTCTCTAAATTGTGGATAAAGGGACAGCAACATCAATTAAAATCGTTTCTTGTTTCTTCTTGTCAATAAATATAATATCCGGTCTATTGCGATGTATGATTTGGTCTGTTATAACTGCCTGGTCGTAATATAATTTGTAGTCTTTACTATCCAATACCTTTTCAGGCTTGTATTTGTAATACGCAGTGATTGTGTTTATAAGTTTATACTTTATGGCTAATTTTTTATGTATAATGTTTGCAACTTGGTTATGCCTTTGAAGATAATCTGTTTGACAAAGCATTTGGCACCCAGATACGATATGCTCAATTGTTTCTCCGTTCATATAACATTTTCTACATTTATCTTCCACTGTGACGTCTTTCAGTATGTATTTTTTGTAATTGTTAGTCTTGATTACTTTATCTTGAATAGCGATCATAGATCCCTCTGTTTTGCTTAAAATGTCCCCGGACGTTAACCATTTGTTCGATGCTACCCTATCTACGTTATCCTTAAGAAGTTATTTATAGTTTCTGCTATGTAACGTCTTTTCTGATATTCTGATCTCTTTTGCTGTGTCAGAATTTAGTTTTTGAAGCAAATTTAAATTTCCGTCATTTAAATTGAGGGCAGAAAGCGACTTGTCTGCCGATACTATAGCTCTATGAAGTAGTGAATGTGGGCATTTTGTATAAATATACTTTCTTAGAATTTCAATTTGTTTATAATATAAATTGTTTAAATCAATCAAGCCTCTTCCCCCTTTTTCTCTAGGTAGAGTCACTCGTTCTATTGCTGACTTAGGGTGATGACTTCTGTATTTTGGTGAATGTTGTGCGGGTGAGAATTTCCAGGGCATGAGTTTCTGTCAGTGTCCAATTAATAATTCCGAATGAATACGTAAGTACCGGTACAGCATAAGGATTTATTGCTTTGATCTTGTTTTTACCATTTAGTTGTGTTTTTAAAATGGATCCTATTCGTTTTTTGTATGCAGAAATTAATTTACTTTTCGTCAGGCTATGATCGATTTGTTTAGTCTGCGCAACTCCTAGATATTTGTACATGTCTTCTTCGTCCATTACTGCAATTCGGTTGTCTTCGTCAATTTCAAACCCTTCTAATTTCGTTATCTTTCCTTTGATGACATGAAGTGACTTACATTTATCCATTCCAAAATCCATACATATATCTCTACTGAATTCTAACGTTGAGTTAAGTAAATTCGTCATGTGTGTCGCATTTAAAGCATATAATTTGAGATCGCCCATGTAGTCAAGATGGGAAAGTGTGTGGCAAACCGTATTACCGTCCTTTATCTTGAAACCATGTGTAGATTTGTCAAGTATGTGAGATAATAGATTTAATGAAAGACAAAACCATAACGCACTAAACGAGTCACCTTGAAAAATACCTCGTCGGATGTTTACTGGGTCAGTACATATCTGCTCTTTTCCTACGTTTAACTTTAATGTTGTTCTCCAACTCGTCATCGCTGTCCGCAAAAAGTTTACTATCAATGGGTTTACTTTATTAATTTCCAATATCTGTATAAGCCACGAATGTGGTACGAACCATATGCTTTCTTGTACTCAATATAGCTAACGTGAATGTTTCTCTTTTTGTTGAATGCTTGGTTCATTACAACATAATCGATAATTAATTGATCCTTACACCCTTGCGACAAATTTACGACATCCCTTTTGTTCTTCAGCTAATATATTGTGTTCTTCACAATGACTATATATTTTATTTCTTATGCACGAAGTCAAGATTTTGTATATAGTTGGTTAGCATGTAATTGGTCTATATTTACTTGGATTTTTGGTGTCATAATTTTTGTTTTAAGAAATGTTATTCCTTCAGTAAAGAAATCTGGTAAATCCTTGTCTCCTAATTTAAATTCATTAAGACATTTAGCTATCTGGGTGTGCATGTTTGAGAACTTCTTGTACCAAAAATTTCGAATGTTATCATTACCGGGTGCTTTCCAATTATGAGTATTTCGTATCGTTGAATTTATATCATTTACACTGATGCCATCAAATGTCATTTCTTCAATATCGCTCATTGCCTCAATTTTATCTTGAATCCATGTTGCATTGTAATTGTGCATTAATGGGTTACTCCATATCCCACCCCAAAACTGCTCAATCTCGGTCTTCGATGGTATACCATTTCCTACAATTTCTTCTTTATTGTTAATTTGCTGATAGGATTCTTTTTCTTTTTCTTTAAATATTTTGTTTTAATATTGTTTATTATTATTATTATTATTATTATTATTGTTATTGTTATTATTGCAGTTATTACTTTTACTACTATTGTTGTATGGTTGTACACTTACAGCTTGACTTCAGCAAGTCCAGTAAATAAACAAAGAATAGCAGTTATGATAATAATTAATAATAACTAGGAAAACGGTCCGCGTTGCCAGATGAGCGATTATTTTCAATGTATCAAAGCAAACAAATCTTTTGCGTATCATATTACTTTTACAAAAAAAAATACCTTTATAATAAGCAAAATTTTTGTTTACAAGATGGTGGTTTAAGTTCCAACCTTAGAATTTTTGTACATTATTTCTCGATATGTTGCTAATAATTGCAAAAACTATTATAAATTCAAACCTTCAAGTTGATTTTTCACTGGATTTCCGAATATTTCATTCGACCGTGGTCTACTCAATAGGCTCTAATTCATAAACCATTAAACTTATCTGTGTAAAGAAAGTTCCATATTGTAGATACAGGCAAGATCTAAAATGTCATATTGTTTAATCATACAATAACCGCATTTAAATCATAATAAAAGCTTTTTAATTTGTCGACAAAGTTCGTTGTTAACTTTTGCATGTTTGCCGTGAAAGTCATAACACATAACACGTCATTGTAGCCATTCTGTGATAGCTATAACATTCCAAATACATGGTGAGAAAGGTCAGAGTGAGCACGCCATTTCTGCTGCATACTATGTGCATCTTACTTCAATGATCCGCAAATGCGAATCATATCGGTGGAACACTGTAAAAATGAAGAAATTAATTGCCGTAAATAAACAATATTTTTTATAACATGGCGGTTACAGCCACAATTTTGAAACTATTGTCAATCATTGATATTGTCGATGTGGACCTACATGTAAAAAATCATTCAAATCCGTTTGTTAGTTTTAATTAAATTAAATAAATTAAACTTTTTGTTTCACTAATTAATTTTTTTAGAATGGCATCTTGACGGATTTGGCTGATATTTTGCTGGTTATGTTAACAGCATCGAGTTTAGTGGTAACGAATGTTGACCGAAAATTTCAGCCATATACATCAAGCCGTTTGACCTGTGCGCGACGAACAAAATTTAGCGCACATACATACATACAAACATACATACATACATACATACATACATACATACATACATACATACATACATACATACATACATACATACATACATACATACATACATACATACATACAAACATACATACATACATACAAAAAATACATACATACATACATACATACACACACACAGACAAAGCGTTGATTGAGTTGTATGGAGAGATTCACTCCGCTTCGCTAAGCTCATCTAATTAATTGCCATATATATTATCACAATATGGCCGCCATGCGCATCACATTAATAAACCGTATTGCTTATAAACACCGATATATATCCGTATGTTGTGTTCACCATACGGTGCGTATTACTTTTGGTCGCGTAAGTATCTATCAGTTAGAGCTCTGGCCGCTGGCGTTCTATTCCGCTCGCTTTCTGACTCCTAAGTGAATAAGGTGCCAATATAACTACTTCACCCCATAAAAGATTCACAACTTCTGATGATCTCTGGCCCATACAGCGGTAGAGCCAGAGAAGAAATTCAATGGGCATCCAGCAATGAACGGGGGTCCATGTTTATTATACATGATCGCCTGCTTTATTATTGAACACCGAAGTTGGAGCGAGCATGCTGGGAGAATGCAGGCAGCTAGGAACGTTGTTCGACCGAAGCACTTGTGTATTGTGGATACCAGACTATCCAGAAAGCAATCATATTCTGCATGTTTTACTCAAATAAAAGACTAAAACTCACTGGTGTTATTGATTTATTGAGAACGCTTCAAGAAAGGTAATTGAAACCCGGATATTGGTTTTGTATCAACTAAACAATGAATTTAAAAACTCGCAAATATTGTAAATGTTACGATTTGCTATTTATGTAATACACAATAATTTATAATTAATAAATTAGTCATAGTTTATGAATGAATTTGTCACAGTTTCCTAAATGGAACAATGAAAGTTATTACTCGCGATGTTGTCAGACCGTTTGCGGGACACCACCATCAAAAATCGGTTGGAGGACGATTGGAGGACTGACAGACCCCATGAGGATGTATCGCTGATTGTCATTGATGGACCGGAGGACGGGAAGCGAAGCGAGTGTAGTAAAACATAACAAGTCCCAAGGAACCATTAACCGAACAATCGGTGAGGGCACAGCCACCGTTGTACGAGAAACGATGAAAATTTACATTTTTAAATTGTGTGTGCGTTGATTAAAAATGGCAAACGAAATTACACCGCGATTCATAGGACAAGCCGAGAGAGGTGACGGCTATGAGATGTGAGATAGAAGGGCACATGTTTGAACCCTCTTTGGGGCTAGTCAGTAGGGTAACACATTAAAGACTGGTGAATTTTCATTGAACACAAAATAGATCTATATAAACGGTAATAATAATAATTGTTCGTACGAAACCTTCCCAGGGACAATCCATGTCACTCATCAGGTGACTAACTATTGCACTATTTGGAATGTATTTTTTGTTTCAAAACGTCTCGATAGCTATAGGTCATACGACGTTGGCATTTTAGTCACTTCTGACATTTAGAGCTACCCTGGACCAATTCTATCCCAAACGGGGAGCTTGTTATTTTGATTAGTAACTATGCGTGTAATGGTGAAAATATAAGCCCTCCTGATTGATTAAATATTAGATATATTTAGCAAGCACTGTAGTACTTACGAAACATCCGGGGGGGTAAATGCAGGATATGATTAAAACGTGGAAATTTCATGTGTTTTTAATATCGTGACTAGATCCCCAACAAACAGGGAACACGCCGTGTTCAGCAAGCACAGTATATGTTGCTAGTAAAACTAACTCACCGGTCTCGCCACATGCTGGAAGCTCCATTAATACAAGCGGGACAAACCGGGCCGTGTTCAGCAAGCACAGTATACGTTGCTAGTGAACTACCTCACCGGTCTCACAACATGCTGGAAGCTCCATTAATACAAGCGGGACAAACCGGGCCGTGTTCAGCAAGCACAGTATACGTTGCTAGTGAACTACCTCACCGGTCTCACAACATGCTGGAAGCTCCATTAATACAAGCGGGACAAACCGGGCCGTGTTCAGCAAGCACAGTATACGTTGCTAGTAAAACTACCTCACCGGTCTCACAACATGCTGGAAGCTCCATTAATACAAGCGGGACAAACCGGGCCGTGTTCAGCAAGCACAGTATATGTTGCTAGTGAACTACCTCACCGGTCTCACAACATGCTGGAAGCTCCATTAATACAAGCGGGACAAACCGGGCCGTGTTCAGCAAGCACAGTATATGTTGCTAGTGAACTACCTCACCGGTCTCACAACATGCTGGAAGCTCCATTAATACAAGCGGGACAAACCGGGCCGTGTTCAGCAAGCACAGTATACGTTGCTAGTAAAACTACCTCACCGGTCTCACAACATGCTGGAAGCTCCATTAATACAAGCGGGACAAACCGGGCCGTGTTCAGCAAGCACAGTATACGTTGCTCTCGCAACATGCTGGAAGCTCCATTAATACAAGCGGGACAAACCGGGCCGTGTTCAGCAAGCACAGTATACGTTGCTAGTGAACTACCTCACCGGTCTCACAACATGCTGGAAGCTCCATTAATACAAGCGGGACAAACCGGGCCGTGTTCAGCAAGCACAGTATACGTTGCTAGTAAAACTACCTCACCGGTCTCACAACATGCTGGAAGCTCCATTAATACAAGCGGGACAAACCGGGCCGTGTTCAGCAAGCACAGTATATGTTGCTAGTGAACTACCTCACCGGTCTCACAACATGCTGGAAGCTCCATTAATACAAGCGGCACAAACCGGGCCGTGTTCAGCAAGCACAGTATACGTTGCTCTCGCAACATGCTGGAAGCTCCATTAATACAAGCGGGACAAACCGGGCCGTGTTCAGCAAGCACAGTATACGTTGCTAGTGAACTACCTCACCGGTCTCACAACATGCTGGAAGCTCCATTAATACAAGCGGCACAAACCGGGCCGTGTTCAGCAAGCACAGTATACGTTGCTAGTGAACTACCTCACCGGTCTCACAACATGCTGGAAGCTCCATTAATACAAGCGGCACAAACCGGGCCGTGTTCAGCAAGCACAGTATACGTTGCTAGTGAAACTACCTCACCGGTCTCACAACATGCTGGAAGCTCCATTAATACAAGCAGGATATACTGATATTTGCAGCAATACCGAAACTGGGCTTGCTATTAGCAAATTGCATCCTACTCAGGGTAACAACGCTATACCGACTATTTCCACTGTCAATTCACATCTGCCATCGGTCAATACGGTAATGAGATCTGACACAGATGAGTGATAAGCTGATAACCCGTAGGCCTATATATGTTACAAGCAATTATATTATTAGGTACGGTACATTTCATAATTATCTGCAAATTAGTACACGACTAAACCTAATTATTTTATGTCGCCACTAGATGTTAACTATACGCATCAACGATACGCCCAGCTGAAAAACATTCGGCTAACACTAAATTGCACCTCCCCCTTCCCCTCCATCCCGCGCAACCAAAATCCCCAAATGTAAATATCTTATCGTCATTTGGTGAAATGTTGGCGCTGTAAAATCGTTTTCAGCTGATGACACAAAAACCCAAAAACATTTACCCACCCCGAAAGTCGTCTCGCAAAGCCCTATCCCAATGATTAGTTACAAGATATTATAAATGCTGTTCATAAATCCTTTATTCCTTTATGATTTCGAAACCAAATTGGTCCAATCATTCACGTTTCCTACTTTGTGTAGCGTTCATATCCATTTTGGGGGGGCGGTTAGTCAAACTAGCCAAACTTTAAAAATTCTACCGACGTAGTAGCCGGGATCGCCTATTAGTCAACTACGGTTCCTGCTTACACGTTCAAATCCTGTCACGGACATGGATGCCTATGTTGTGTTCTATCTTTATATTAGTCAACTACGGTTCCTGCTTACACGTTCAAATCCTGTCACGGGCATGGATGCCTATGTTGTGTTCTATCTTTATATTAGTCAACTACGGTTCCTGCTTACACGTTCAAATCCTGTCACGGGCATGGATGCCTATGTTGTGTTCTATCTTTATATTAGTCAACTACGGTTCCTGCTTACACGTTCAAATCCTGTCACGGGCATGGATGCCTATGTTGGGTTCTATCTTTATATTAGTCAACTACGGTTCCTGCTTACACGTTCAAATCCTGTCACGGGCATGGATGCCTATGTTGGGTTCTATCTTTATATTAGTCAACTACGGTTCCTGCTTACACGTTCAAATCCTGTCACGGGCATGGATGCCTATGTTGTGTTCTATCTTTATATTAGTCAACTACGGTTCCTGCTTACACGTTCAAATCCTGTCACGGTCTATGTTGTGTTCTATCTTTATATTAGTAAACTACGGTTCCTGCTTACACGTTCAAATCCTGTCACGGGCATGGATGCCTATGTTGTGTTCTATCTTTATATTAGTCAACTACGGTTCCTGCTTACACGTTCAAATCCTGTCACGGGCATGGATGCCTATGTTGGGTTCTATCTTTATATTAGTAAACTACGGTTCCTGCTTACACGTTCAAATCCTGTCACGGGCATGGATGCCTATGTTGTGTTCTATCTTTATATTAGTCAACTACGGTTCCTGCTTACACGTTCAAATCCTGTCACGGTCTATGTTGTGTTCTATCTTTATATATCAGCATCATCACTACAAGCCCCTTATAGCTAAAAAGAAAAAGCAACATACTTAACTCATAAATCTAGCGAGATCAGGACTACACAACTTTAATTTCATTGATCACAGTTTATATATCAAATTCATATAATTTTATATCAGACATTTAAGAGGGCGAACAATTTCGCGCCCTGAGTTCATCTTGTAACACTTGAGCCAACAGTATTCGTGATCATTAGTCTTATTAGAGAGAGCCACGAGAAAAGTATCCGTGGAAAGTTCACTGTTATCACACGCATGAATAATATGACAGCTCGCTAGTTACCGACTTGTGTACCCGGCGCCTCTACCGATAGAAGCAGCTCAGCGGTAACACGCAACCCTCTAATTCAGAACGTTGCGGGCTCGATTCCGGCCACCGGCAATGCGACTGACTTTTTTCCGTTTTTTTTTTTCACAGTAATGAAGTGAATACTGGGAATTTGTCCTACGATAGACTTTTGGACATTCTTTTCCAATAGGCTTTAATCTACCTAGTTAGTCACCTGATGAAAAGGGGCACGGGTAAAGCTGGCATGCACCTACAGCAAGGATTCCTACGAACTACGAGTGGACACGCATTGCTGGAATACACATTTAGAAGACTAAGTATGTCAACTGTTATAATATATTTTATTACTTATGCCTAGAGGTGTTTGTAAATGGTGTTATGTTTTCTTAAATTTCGTTTATAGATTTAATAATTTCGATGTTATGGCGGTGTTATGCTTTTTGGGAGATTTTCTACTGTAAATTTCACCAGAAACATGTTTAAATTAAAATGGAATTTTAATGTAATTAAATTTTTTTGAGTTGTATGGTCAAACTAGTACTAGTTAATACGAAGTGTATTAATTTACCATTACCTGTGTTTCTCTAGTGTGTCTTTACGGTCGAATTAAAGGTGGCAGTCACAACACATAAGAATCTTTTTGTCCGTCACGTAAAATCCCTCAGAATTGTACTCGTTTTCTCTGCTTGACGCGGAATTTCAGCAAAAATAAATCGTTGGTCTTAACGAAATCATCATTATAATGAAAAAAATATTAGGTCCCCACGATTGTGTTCTAATGACGTTTGACTGTAATAATAAATTTAAATTAAAAAAAAAATGTTTATAATAAATTAAAAACAACCTAGATTTCGTGTTATTTCGCTCTTTAATACAAATTTCGATGTTATGACTGGAAATTGACGGATTTCGCGAATTTTCGCGGTGAAATTTTGATGTTTTTAAGGTGCCTATCAACTGATATACACTTTGTTTATCTCCCCCTTCTTTATCAACACTTTTCGCGATTTCGCGGTCCGCGAAAAACAAACATCTCTGATGCCCTATCCTATTAAGTTAAAACACCGATTTACAAAATATCCTTATATCGTTTCTGTGGGTTCGGTTCTTGTCACCAACTGAAGGGCTTTCCCAGCCATGCGAGAAATACAAGGATTGTTAACTAGGAATACGAACCGAATTTACTCCGTAGCAAGTATCCTGCATTAAATTGAATATCATCCCAGGTATTGTCCGTAATCTCAGGGTTTATGTAAAGCAGAGTATCGAACTCCCACGTAAACACCCGAAGCTCGTTGGTAACGTCATATTGTATATGAGCTGCCGGAATTCTGACGAGTATATACTCAGCTAGCACGTCATATCAATATCATGCACGATTTGGTTTCGCACTTCGATGTTCAATGATGGATTCAGAATATGTTTCACATATTTTGCAATTATAAGGAAAGGTTAGTTGGAAATTCTAGCAGCGCTCACCAATAGATGACAAAATGAGTTTTGGCAACTGCACTTAGCAATGTGACGCAAGATGTCAAAATAATATACCAGTACGAGAAAACATTGTAACTTGTTTGTGTAATAAGTATACACATAAGCGAGATTTGATAGTTTATAAATCTGCTTCTTCAGACAAGATTGTATAACAGTTACTATCCCATCGGATGATTACCACAAAGCCGCTTTCGTATCGTAAAAAATAATAATATGTAGCACAGCTAACATGAACCGTAGTTGTTAGATGTTAAGACTTCAATTAAATAATAATACTAGGAAAACGCTCTGTTTGACGCGTTGATAAGCGAGCGCGTCAATATCTACGAACTTTCTGGCCAAAAGTTTTCAATGCTAATACAAACAACAATTAACAACAATTCCAGAATGCGCATTGCAAAAATTTTTCTAATTTCCATAGCTATTATACTTCCTGACATTGTTGGATGCAGTGCAATGTGTGTTGCTAAGAATTTTCGTCGTCATGTTTTCAACACGGTCCGCCACCGTTACTAACTGTTATTGACAGCAATAGAAATGTAATTTCTGCCTCAAATACGTATCAGATCGCTTTTAAATTAGTATATTCGTGACCGGACAAAAATTTACTATAAGATAGCCACCTCACATTTTGATGTTACTCTGTTTCAGAAATATATTTTCGAGAAACTTTTTTGTAACTTTGCCAATATTTATCAGATCGCCATAAAATAAACATATTCGTGACCGGAAAAAGCTTTAAAAAATATGGCTATCTCACATTTTGCCACCATTTTGTTTCAGAAAAAATATTTTGCAGTAACTATGGTGTAACTTTGTAACTTTTCAAACGATTTTGCCTCAAAACTATACACCTTCAATCCACATCGAGGCTTGTGGATGTGGATCATCCACAAGCACATTTCACATTTCACATTTCATTTCACATTTCACATTTCAAGATGATCGGACTTTGTAAAAAAAAAAAAAAGACATAAAAAAAACAGAACGAAGTGCCATAAGAGTCTAGTGGAGACGCTCGCTTCGCTCGCTTAATAACACAGCTAGCATTAACCGTAGTTGTTAGATGTTAAGACTTTAATTAAATAATAATATAACACAGCAAGCATTAACCGTAGTTGTTAGATGTTAAGACATCAATTAAATAATAATATAACACAGCAAGCATTAACCGTAGTTGTTAGATGTTAAGACATCAATTAAATAATAATATAACACAGCTAGCATTAACCGTAGTTGTAAGATGTTAAGACTTCAATTGAATAATAATATAACACAGCAAGCATTAACCGTAGTTATTAGATGTTAAGACTTCAATTAATTATTTTCGATTGTCACATACTATACTGTAGTACATAATACTGTAGTATTTTCTTCCTGGTGTTGTTTGGTGGCTAGTTAACGTAATGCTGACATTACTTGCCAGATACAATGAAATGTGATGGCGTCCAATACTTCCATTTAATGAGTGCATTTTCATGAATAATTTACCCTCCGCACCTCGCAGAGTACTTTTCTGGTACTGTGACGACACAACTTACAGCAACAACTCCAATACCAACAATCACAACCCAAAATATATGATTGAGAGTAAAATAAAAATGGTAAAGTTATTATTATAAATAATTTTAAAAACAAAAATTATCTGTGAATTAGGGTATGTAGCATAATATAAATTATATAAATGTTATCCCCACTGAAAATCAGTTCTTGTAACAGAGTAGGTCGACTATAAATACAAATATATTTATTAATTCAACAAGTTATTTTTTAATATTTATATGCACACATTTATTTGGCATTTAATTTATTGAACGAAACCACAAATTTAATTGGACGTTCTAACGTTGTCGAATGTCAAAATACAATTGTAAACGTCGAGAACTGCATGCCCCCGAAACGTCAGTTATCCTCAACACACAACACCAAGTCAAGTCCAGTGAACTAACAAGATCCGACCCGATCACAAAAACGAGTTAAAGATACGTAAGGAAAAGTTAGCTTAACTTAATTACTCTCCGCGCTCAAGTTAAGTTAAGTCAATCGTCCACGAGTTTAAGAAAATGTCTTTCTACTTACCTCGGCGATTCCATGGTGATGTCTGCTCTAGTCTGAGACAGTCACTCGCGTAACCATAGACTCATTGTCAGTAGACCAGCCTCGCACCGCGGGCAACACCTTGCCAAGGTAATAATATACACAACATCATCAACTTATAACAACACACAATGAGCAATTACCAACTTCAAGTTAAAGGCGTCAATCATAATATACGAAACTTTGCGGAAACTGTGAATACAGGTAATTAAAATTTAGCACGAACGAAGAATGTCCAACGCCAGGCTATAAAATATTTATGAAAAAATTCAACACTTAATTTAAAGTTCACGTAAAGTTTTCCAAGATAAATATTACATAAAGCAACTTGATAATAATCTAACTTTTAAGTTCTAACGAGTTTGCTTCTGTTTTTTTCTAACCAAAGTCAATGTTTTTTTTTTTGTAAATTTATTATATTTTTAAATAACCAACAAACATGTAATGATAAGGTCCCGTGACACTGCGACGTGGATCACAGTGAGGTTGTGCGAGCTGTGTGTTGTGCGTATACGATCTCGCGTGTAGCGTTCTGTTCTGTGAGAGCGCTCGACAACAGTCCGTTCTGTCGACCCGCCCGCCCGTTACTGAGAGCGAGCGCACGCCGCGACGCCCAACTGCCACGACGCCGACGTACGGTTTACCCCGCGCCAGGTAGGGAGGAGTCTCGTCAATACTAACCAAAACACATCGCATCACATTCAAACAAATAGAAACAAATTATTATTTTTTAAATTGTCATTAAATTGTCAATTTTAAATAACACACCACACAAACAGAATCCGCGGTCACGAACAGAAAATTACTAACCAATGTGGGAAGATTTTCGAGAGCTCCGTTCTCTTCCTCAGACGTCATTACACTGAGACACTGAGGAAGAGAACCTCTCGAAATGTTACGCACTTTGATGAGTTTCTGAGTTCATGACCATTTGTTTGTGGGGTGTTTAATTTAATTTTTTTTCCACTTTTCAAGAGTCTTCGTGCATCAGCATTTATTTTGTTGAGAAGCTAAAGAAATTAAGAAAACGTTTGTCCCGGCCGGTAATCGAACTCGCGTCCTCCGGCTATTTCCGCAGCTATAAATGAGAATGTTTAGGAGAAAATAAAATAGTTCGCACATTGTAGATATATAGTAAACTGTGGGAAAAATAATGAAGAGGTTGGCTAATCTGACATTATACTCAAGTGAGTTATTTCCCAACTCAGCCATTGCCGAACTGTCACCCAACCAAGACCTTTCCTAACTGTGCTATACATTTCCAAGAGTGACATGACCAACTCAGCCACGTGCCAACTGGGCCACCACCAACTACACAACACCAACCCAACCAAATCACGAGTAACAGTTGGGAAGTGGCAGAGTTGGAACGGGTCTCTCTTGGGTTTAACACATAGTTGGTCGTGGCACAGTTGGGAACGTGGCTGAGTTGGTCGTGCCACAATTAAGAATGTAGCACCGAGCACGGTTGGGAAAGGCACAGAAGAAAAGTGGCACAGTCAAAAATGAACTTGGAACAGATCACATGCTACCACATTGACAATGCCACATTTACAGTTAAACGCAATACACCTTACGACACTCAACATAAAACACATGGCGTCTGCGCGGACTTTTATTTGTTAGTCCGTAAACGATAAGGGTGGCTAACAGCTGACAGGGAGTATCAAATAAAGGGGTGTGAAAAGTATAAATAACACGGGTGCTAACTGGATGTTTCATTCTAATAAACATTCTGTTATACAACTGTAGTCCATGCTGCTTATTACACAATAATCCATCACTAAAAGATCACTTATTTCCCGCCTAGCAACTACATTGAACTACATTGTCTGTCTCCGTGGTCTGACAATGACATATTTGCAAACAACATTCAATCATTTGTTAGTTCTATTCGCCGTCACATAAATATTTATGGCTAGTTGACTATTACCTGTGTATTTATTAGTAATGAAATAAAAATGTATAATGTAAAATGCCTGTACAGCTGTATTAAATCGTCAATAAAAAAAATATATAAATAAATACTGTAGGTAATACAAACGTTATCACTACCACATTTTCTTACACATGAAGGTATTATTATACTCTTTTAGTCGGTCTCCCTTCTTCTTTCTCCTTTCTTATAATTTCCATTTGGCGTGTGTATGTCATATGTGCATTTGTACACTAGAGGGCCTTTCATATGTTTCGGAATGTCCAAGAAAAATTGTTTCCATCAGCAATCACGATTGAAGCCTCGCATATAGGGGTATATTCTCCCACATGCATTATTTTTTTAATTATTAAGCGAGCGAAGCGAGCGTCTCCACTAGACTCTTATGGCATTTCGTTCTGTTTTTTTTTTTTTTTTTTATGTCTGTCGATAGCGGTCGAGCGGAAAGTCCGATCATCTTGAAATTTGGACCATTCACAAGCCTCGATGTGGATTGAAGGTGTATAGTTTTAAGGCAAAATCGTTCGAAATATTACAAAGTTACACCATAGTTACTGCAAATTGTTTTTCTGAAACAAAATGGCGGCAAAATGTGAGATAACCATATTTTTTATAAAGCTTTTTCCGGTCACGAATATGTTTATTTTATGGCGATCTGATAAATATTGGCAAAGTTACACAAAAGTTACTCGAAAATATATTTCTGAAACACAGTAACAGCAAAATGTGAGGTGGCTATCTGATAGTAAATTTTTGTCCGGTCACGAATATACTAATGTAAACGCGATCTGATACGTATTATAGGCATACATTACATTTCAAATGCTGTCAATAACTGTAAGTAACGGTGGCGGACCGCGGCGAAAACACTAGACAGAATGACAACGAAAATTCTTAGCAACGCACATTGCACTGCATTCAACAATATCGGGAAGTATAATAGCTATGGAAATTAGAAAAATGTTTGTAATGCACATTCTTGAATTGTTAATTGTTGTTTTTATTAGCTTTGAGATATTTTCGCCAGAACGTTCGTAGATATGGACGCGCTCGCTTATCAACGCGTCAAACAGAGCGTTTTTCTAGTAATATATACTATATATGTTCACTCCTTTCGGCCTCGAACAAAACCTCTCGTACATGGTTTATAACATATGCAGACTAATTAGTTTAATATCGGAGCTAATGGCAATTAACAGCAAACGTTTTACCCGGGTTTACCATCAATGCGCTCAGAATGTCAATTTTACATAACAGGGTTTGTACGAATCAAGTACTTCAACTGCTAAAGTAAATAGTGGGATGAAATGGAATGCACGCTGCTCAATATGCACACGACGTGATGGATTCTCGCAGCGGTATATTGACTGTGTATGTACTTCGATATATCGATATACCTACTTGGTTTCGCTAAACTCGATTTATTTGCGTGCACGAACAAAATAGTTTGAATCTATTTCAACAATATTGGAGTGATAGTTTACACAAATGACTGACAAGCGTTTTCTTTGAAAAACAAAATATTTTTAGAGTGAAGAGTAGTGAAGTGAAAATGTCGCCTTGTGGGCTAATAAAACAGCAGTGCAGCCAACCTACGCTCGTCCCAGGGTATAACTGTCACGCTGGTGGTACTATAGTAGCTAGAATTCGCAAAGGCAAATAAAATAAAAATAAAACCTTCCCCGGAGAAGTCGGCCTGAAGAGGGAAGCAAAGAGGGACGGGAAGGGGAGGAGTGTTGTCATTTGTGACGCGAAGAACGCAAACAGCCACAAGTTGAGTGCAAAGACTTGGCAAATGATGGCAAACCCGAAGAAAAACAATACTATCCACTTCAACACTAACTTGAACAGGAATTCAGAAAAGATCTACATTCTAATAGGAAACTAACCACGAACTGTTGACGAAGATCGTAAAATGTTCTCCTAAACTAACTAAATTTATCTCAATTTTCTCACAAACTCGACAATCAATTTGTCACAGGAAACTCTTTCTCTCTTACAGTTAGTTCATACTCACTTTTCACGTTATTATATACTGAGGTACAAGTCCACATGTCTAACTATTAACAGGTTAACAGCCGTGTAAAAATAACTAAGGGAAAGAGACGTAATTAGGTGAATTTTCACACAAATGTGAGCATCAGTGACATAATTTTTTAAGTGTATGTAATTTGTAAACTGTGCTGGGAAACCCCCAAATATTCTACGCCAATAGTGTGCTGCCAAATCCTTGGCGTTTTGGCATATTCACTACATTATATACGCAACAGCTGACGTCTTAGAAAAAGAAGATGGTTGCCCTTATTAAAATTTCAACATTAAAGCAACATTGTAATATAAACCCTTTATAAAAATCTTCTCCTGTGAACCATGTTTGAGTCCTTTAGTAGTTCAGTTCGACAGTCGGAAGTCTTTGAGTAGCTGCTAACACTTGATTACTTTCTTAACAATTTTCTCATATAGATATAATAAAAATAAAGATGACCTCCTTAAAAGAAAGATTTATCTCGATAAAGTAGCCTTAAACTTATAAGTTATGGGGAGCTTAATATAACTCAATAATAAGCCGGAGATCTTATGAACACTCTGGCAAAAGATCTCTTGAAATCTGCCGGAGAAATGGAGGGCACAGAATGTCGATAAAAATGATTTATACGTGCGAACTTACGCTCTGTCTTAAAAAATAGAACCCCTTAGAGTTAGGTCGCGCGTGTCTTAACACCACACGCGAATAATGTATCTAGTTTTTTTTTTGTTTTTTTTTGTTTTACAAAACTACTCTAGACGTCTGTTCAAAGAAGGGGATTCCCACAAAGGAGAATCATGAGTAGAAGGAACAGAAGAGGAGGCAAGGTCGGTCATTAAGGTCACGGCTATGTAGTAACTAGTAAGAGAAGAGTACAACCTTAGTAACCAAGGTAATTAATGTGAAGAAAGAGGACCCCTTAAGACAGCTAGTCAAGATCATGAAGTTCTTAAAGTACGACGACCAATCCTAGCTTTAATTAAATATACAAGGTCATCTCGATCAAGAACTAAACTTAAGGTAAGATAAAGAAATAAGATTGTGTTAGTTTTCAACCATTCAGACAACCCACTGATTGTTAGTGGGAGACATTTATACCATTTATGATGTGCTTCTTTGCTATGACGGCTCTCAGTCACCGTTTACGAAACATTAGTTTGCAAGGATTCGTTTCTCGGTCCAACATTACAGGACACATTCGTTTCAGTTATTCTGTTCTTGTTGTATAAAATTTACTTAGGCTGCTTTTTAGTAGATATTTGGTGAATTGGCACCGTTGTCTTTAACATCTATGCATCTCAAATTTTGATTAGTTCTTAAGGATGAGCAAATAAAGTCTCCGATAAATGTACATTAATTAAAACAGTTATCACACAGTAACAAGAAAAAACGATTAAGGTTAATACGTTTTACGATTTAATAAAATGTCAACACCGCATTTTCATGATTTAAAAAAAAAAAAATTCCAACTAATTAAGCAAAATATACATACATCAAAACCTTTGTTTATGCTTCAGCTACAACCATGCAAAGTTTCAGATGTGTCAACTAGTTCCTGGGAGTAGAAGACACTTGGTTCTAAAGCTGGACAGCGTCCAGTGAAGCCTTAAGCTTGTTTACATTAAGCTGGTTTTAATCGATACGCAAAAAGATATACGTAATACAGAGGGATTACAGTATTTAGCATTGTTGACGCGGCGAGATAAATCATGTCCAACGATATTGCATCGCAGACGGAATACGCGGGGAGCTAGGCTATTTCTGTAACTTTAGATTGGAAGGAAAATCAATTGGCTGGCTGGACTGATTTTCTACTTCGGTGACACATGAAAACCTCCACACGGTACACATGACCAACATCAGTGTTATACCCTTTAGTCTGGATAAGCCAGCCCAAGTCGTAGCAAGATAGGCTACAAAAGACTTCTGTGAAGTTAAGAAAAGTCGAGAAAAGTTCTTTAACACATTGCGTGTGTGAGTGTGTGTGTGTGTGTGTGATAAACCAATCAGTAAAGAGTAGTGTTCGCGGAGCCTTCTTTTGGTACGTGATGTTGAAGGGACCCACAGAGAGAGAGAGAGAGAGAGAGAGAGAGAGAGAGAGAGAGAGAGAGAGAGAGAGAGAGAGAGAGAGAGAGAGAGAGAGAGAGAGAGAGAGAGAGAGAGAGAGAGAGAGAGAAGCTCGGAAAACTCGACGAAGCTTGCTAATATTATTATTCTAACAGTGCAACTGCAACATCGTATTTTATACTCACATACTCCCTAACTGTATCAAAACCACCAGTCGGAAACACAACAATGTGTCTTCATCCAGAAGCCATCATATTTCGCGATGTTACACGTGCAAGGTGCGTATTAAAATAAAACACGCAACACAAAATATCGTTTTGTCCACTTCCATGTTTGGGTTATATTGAAACTTGACGTCTTTGTATTGAAATATACTTTCAATGGAACAAGTTCTACATTTTTTCAGAAAACAATTATTACTATCCATAACGAACTTTATCAGAATTGTGTTTTATATATCTTTTCGTCAGGTCTTTAACACTATCAATTCAAAACATTATACTTACCACAGAAATGTGTTATTTATACTTCATCCAATTATGAGATAATTTTTTAACACGAAATCCCGATTTATCGATCGCAAATCGAAATCGAAAGAGATGATGACGATGATTATAATTATTATATATAATCATTATTATATTATTATATCGATGATTATTAATCGATGTACATAATTAAACAATACGAGAAAATTAGTTTGTGTGATATTTAGTAGCGTATAGCCATATTTCGATGATAGCCATCACATCTGTCATTTATTCAAAAGTGATATAAACGAACAGAGAAAAAAATCAATAATACTTATTATGCTATTCATTCAAATATTCGAAAGCATTCGGGAGGGATTGTTTTAAATTAGCTTTTCATACGATTTCAGTGTATCATTTATTTACAGCACACAATGCTTGCCTACCAAAGGACATACAAATCAATTATGTGTTTCTAAACTTTCATTGTGTAATACGTTTTATATCCCCAGGCTCCCTTTCGGTCGGATAAAACAAACCCAGTGGAAATGTCTTAAGGTAATAACTAATCTATTCATTGAACAAGATCTCTGCTCTGCACAATCCATTGGTTAATGTGTTTTCAAAAATGTTCCCTAATTCTGAAGTAATTTAGAATAAGAGAAATCTTCTGTTCGATCTTGTCATAGCTGCAAACAATCTAGATCCACAGATTCCTTCCATGCAAAGTAGAGAATGGAACTAAAGCAAAGTACCTCTTACCATTAAATCACCTCCCCCTTTCGCCCCTTATGTCACCTAACTTCAACACCAGCTAACATTCTACTTGCCCCTCCCCCCAAACCTCTCGAAGCTTAGCATAAGACAATGCACCATCCTACCAAACAGGAAATGAATTCCGAACTTGAAATCCCCTAGCTCATTATACAAGATATCTACGCCAAAGTCTGCCTTAACTGGAACAATCTTTAAAAAAAAAACAGCATTAAGCCTAGCTCGGTCTAATCTCACTTGCCTCAATACCTAACATAAACACACTCCTCTAGCGATCCTGCTCTGAGTATGCCCAACTATAGCCTAGAGCCCTCACGACTAAAAGGCAACTTCACCCTACACATTGTATAATAATGTATATGCAAGTGATTTGTAGGTGAGGATATTCACCGCTTTAAACCAGGCAGCACCCGTCTACTGTAGCAGTGATACAAGGAAGGTCTTTGTCAAACCAGATTCATCCATTCATTTTCTACAAGGATGGTCCTAAATTACTTAGAATTTATGCCTGTCGTGAAATGAAGCAAATAGCTTTGTCTCAAAGTGTGCGTTGAGTTATTTACAATCAATTAGTTAAGTAGCCGACAGTGGAATGGTTGAAGAAGCAAGATCGTCTTCAGTTCAGTTTGAAGATTGTTGTGGAGTGGGCACGCGACTTGGAAGTGGGAGGCGCGTGTCGTTGGTTTGGACCACACATCATCAAGGTGCAGTAACTAAACAACCTAATTGTTACTGTAACACACGCGCACAGATGTCAGTGTGCCACTTCATGCACACTGGACGCACAAGAATAATGTGTGCTCAACAACCTAATTGTTACTGTAACACACGCGCGCAGATGTCAGTGTGCCACTTCATGCACACTGGACGCACAAGAATAATGTGTGCTCAACAACCTTGTTACTGTAACACACGCGCGCAGATGTCAGTGTGCCACTTCATGCACACTGGACGCACAAGAATAATGTGTGCTCAACAACCTTGTTACTGTAACACACGCGCGCAGATGTCAGTGTGCCACTTCATGCACACTGGACGCACAAGAATAATGTGTGCTCAACAACCTTGTTACTGTAACACACGCGCGCAGATGTCAGTGTGCCACTTCATGCACACTGAACGCACAAGAATAATGTGTGCTCAACAACCTTGTTACTGTAACACACGCGCGCAGATGTCAGTGTGCCACTTCATGCACACTGGACGCACAAGAATAATGTGTGCTCAACAACCTTGTTACTGTAACACACGCGCGCAGATGTCAGTGTGCCACTTCATGCACACTGGACGCACAAGAATAATGTGTGCTCAACAACCTTGTTACTGTAACACACGCGCGCAGATGTCAGTGTGCCACTTCATGCACACTGAACGCACAAGAATAATGTGTGCTCAACAACCTTGTTACTGTAACACACGCGCGCAGATGTCAGTGTGCCACTTCATGCACACTGGACGCACAAGAATAATGTGTGCTCAACAACCTTGTTACTGTAACACACGCGCGCAGATGTCAGTGTGCCACTTCATGCACACTGGACGCACAAGAATAATGTGTGCTCAACAATTATTGGCTGACGTCTTCCACGTTAAACAATTAAAGCTACATTTTCTTTGAACTTATTATTTATTATTACACAATACATTACATACATAAAGATAGTATAATTAAAATTTGCTAAGGAGATAACTTGGAAACCGCTCTTAAAAACATAGTTTGACCAAGAAGAGTTTCCAGTAGGTACGTGTATACCGGACCACAATAAATGATAATACATATCTTTATTCCAAGCAAAATTATGAACATCAGCTGTTGTATTGACGGTGAATAATCCATAAAACGTCTGAACATATAACATATTTCCTACATTGCTCTGTTCAAGTATTTAAGGTGTCTTTACTTCCAAAGATCGCCCGTGTTACAGTTGTTAAAAGAATGTGTTAAATTCTCAACGAAATTGTTTGGTAAAATGTGAAGTACCTCACTAAACAGACGAAGTTTTTTCTAGAATGTTTCGAAAACGATACTCTTTGATACAACGTAGGGTTTAAATAGTCCGCTATTGATACGAAAATGGTTCATGCAGTAAAGATAATACCTTCCTCCTCAACTTGCAAGTTCTTATACCATCATAAGGGAACAACAAATGAAAAATAAAAACTAGCTCCAATTTTATTTCGTTCGGGTAACAAAATAAGACAAATCTTTAACCTTTGTGTATAAAACTATTTAAACGCCCAGTTAAACTTACTTTACTCAACGGAACAAGTTTCATTCGAATCTCGACAAACATAAAAGCTTAAGTACAGTAATGGTAACGACTTTGTATCCCTCCACAAACAGACAGACAGACAGATAGACAGACACACAAACACGATTCCCCCTATCTTATTTGCCATGGCATAATTACATCAATATACAAAGTAATTAAGGCGGTTTTTGTGTGATTTTTTTCAGCCGTATCTCCACTTATAACTCAGCCCCCCTCAGATTCCTGCGTAGCGTAGCAATAACCTATAACCGCTGCTTCGTAAAATGTGTTACAAAGTACAGCCTGCTAGCACACAATCTTGCCGGGAGAACTGAAGAAAGATCTCTCCAATGTGTGACAAAAGATCAACGTTAGTGAAGTATTGCTGTACAAACTGGGCTTCGTCCGGCCGACAATAACACGAGATGGATGGAAAGCACTAGAAATTGCATTATAATGATTCATGTTATTATTATTTTATTGCTATTATAATATAACGTTCGTTAATATCAGTGTTAATATTTTACGGGCATAAATTCCACAAGTATTAATTACCATTCGTTTACCTTACTTAACTGTACTTAAAAGGTAAAGCAAATTTTAATTAATTATTCACAGATTTTTCAACTAACCAAACTTTATGTTATGGTTAACAATGTATATTGTCATGGCCTCTTCCTCGCTGGCATTTTATCATCTGCTCTTTGATTGGTCTCAAAGTCTTTATTCGTCTCTTTTGCTTAAAAATCTAGATATAGGAACAATCTTTTATAACGTTCCATTATTATAGCTGATGTAACCGTTTGTAATCGTTCCGTTGTCGTGGAGTACTCGTAGTGTGGTCGAATGGCTACGGTGTGTACCAGATGGTATGGGTGTAGGTTTCCCGGGAGTCACAACTTAACCAAAGTCAAATACAATGCTAATGATTATGTATTATGAAATGAACACAATCTAAATGAAACTCGCTAACCACAAGTATCTACAAACTAACCTCAGTGTTGAGATAACTCTACCTTATTTGTCTATTCTTATAACTAGCCTTAGTGTATATTTTTACTAATAAATTCCATGTTGTTTAGCATACACAAAAATTAACATTGACTTATATCTTATTTATGTAACAAATTTCCTCCAAATGCAACAAAAAAAACAAAGAAAACACCACTGTTCTGTAAAGTTTGTTTATGTCGACTTTATAATATTGTTTAATTGGTAACTGTTCGGTTTGGTGAATAACTTGCTGTTTTTGTGGTATACACATGAATAAATGACTGTTTTTGGTTGTGTCTGACCTGATGGAACTAGCGTGTTGCCGTCTTCACCCTGGTGACGGTGTCGGATGTTGGTGATGACTATTGTTGTTTCTCAGGTGGCTAATGTCGCACACTTGAGGAATCGAAATGGTTGAATTTGATTTACAACTTCTTACACTGATATGCACTTGTTATTACTTATTAACCAACACTAAAAAGGCACTACTAATATCGAAGCGCCACATGCACTGCTCCGAGTTCTGTACGTGTTGATGTTATTATTACGTGTAGTATTATATCAACTGTTAATATTGTAAATTATCATCAAAATAGCCCGATGGTCATTAAAATACTTGAGTAGAGATCGTCTTACATCATGGCTGAAGTTGACGAACAGGGTTTAATACCAAAACAGTTGTTATGATTTTGTGGGTCAAGCAATCTGCACTCAATTCAATTTTGTTTACTCAGTTAAAACATTCTGAAATTTACAATGAATATTAGAGCACTATTTACTTTTTATAATATCATTAAAGCAAAACATAACACAAACATAAAAAAGAGTACTTATAATACTGTACAAAATTATTCAAATAATTAAACAAAATACGAAATAGTATCTTTGCACAACTGTGCTAAGTTATAAAAGTGCAATATATGATCCTTTCTCTATACTAAAAAGTTTTCCAATTATAATTTGGATCTCCATTTGGTTTCTATTTGCTGCACACTAGTCAGCCATTGTAAAGTTTGGTACCTGAATGTTGGATCTTTCTCAAACAGAGTTAAAGTATGAGGCAGTTCATACAATCTCAGCTCCTTCATTGCCTTATTTGCAAGTCCCGAACCTACAGTATACGGTATACTACATAGAACCAGTGTTCTTGTTTAAAATTACACTTTCTGAGAACAGTTGTTATTGTAACGTAACGTAGAGGATAAGATTCCTATCCAGATTATACAAGATCAACAGATAAAACGAATCCATAAACCTTGGTTTAACGTTCACGTCTACATATGTGGTTAGTTACGTATACGAGTTAGGACACAACACAAACAGCTTAAGGCAACGACTCCTTTTGGGGTAAAAGCTGCGTTTGGTGTTTAGCATGATCAGTCAGGCATGAATTACGATCTAGCTAACAACAGCTGAGACGAAGGAGCAAATATATCTGCCATGAAATTACATCCAATTCGTTGCTGGAGGGCGTTTAGATAAAAAAAAACTCACGCCTCACAATATGGTGTTGTGTTTTGGTGTTGAAAGCTGTCATTACTACATAAATCCATATAATTTAAAAATGGCTTGAAACTATCATTAGACACTATGAGGGAATTATTGAAATAGAGGACGTAGGCCTACTGACCTATGTGGGCATACACAGTTAGGGACTTTCTTGGTGAATACATTAAAACGTGTACTATGGAACTAGTGATTTATTAGTAGTAACCTATTTAGACAGTTTTTTGCTTGAAACAAATAAAAACTGTAGCCTAAATGTGCCCGTTAGCAGGAAGCTAATGGTAACAAGTATCAAGACAAACTGAATATATATTGCCATGCAGCTTGTATGACATTTAGAAAGCTAAAAGAAGAAGAAAAGCAAGTTGTTTAAAGGATTAGTCAGGTGATAAACTAAAAAATCACCAATGAGGCATAAGTGCATGAAATTCAGTTATGTGTAAAATAAAATTGATATAGGTGGCTTCAATGCAAGAAAAAAAATAGTGAACATTTAGCTATTCTATAAGATTCACTTCGTAAGCTCTGCTGCATTTTTCTTCTAAAGCGTAGTACAGCTGTATCGGTTCTGAGGTCGCTAACGCCTGGCTGATAGACAGAGCTCTCATTGTATAATACGAGTCCAGCCAGCGGAGCGCCCGCGAAACACTCGGCGACTGCGGACAGTACCGCTCAAAACAGATTGCAGCTTTTCTTCACATCAAGTCACAAGAAAATTAATTGCAGGGCATTTTGTAGAAGTACACGTTCGTACTAAGAAGCATGTTATCGGTAGGGAAACGATGCACATTAAACCTCCTGATAGATTTTTGATAAGTGCTTTATTTTAGCGGTGGTTTTACTATCTCGAGTCAACATTTTTTTCATATGGGAATTACTATGAGAAGAGTTGCTAGGTGCTACTTGGTAGCAGCAAGCCAAAAAATCGCGTTTTCTTTAATTTTTTAACCGCCTGCTTTTAAAGTATGGTATCTTTTAGTCATGTTTTCCATATTTGAGGGTGGACATATACAAATGATAGTATTTTAGTTTTTCATCTAACTAACCTTTTAAGAGTGTTAGAAAAGTATACACAACAAAAATAAGATAAAATGAAAATTGTTAGAAAAGTGACATTCAAAAAGCTGTAGGGCTAAAGAAGAAAACACGAAAATTATATTACTAAGCAAGATCCAGAAAGCTTTTCTCTGTAAAGCCCTGCCCTCAGTTGTCCGTATCGGGATCGCAATCGCATTTCGCGGAAACCATGTAAGGGTTGACTTACTTCGTTTTTATGGCGCTGTTCACAATAACTAAATCGTAATTTCGCAACCCGGATTGTAATCGGGAAATGTGTTCATATTTTCTACGGTTGCAATCATGATGCCAACATTTGTGGATATAGTGTGCTCCGGGGTAATTATGGGTCAGTGAAAACTCAGGGCTAAAACAGGGCAGTTAAAATTTGCTGTAACGAATACATGTTTTAAATTTTATAAATGTATTGGTAGGTATATAACTACACATTAATTATGCCACTTTCAAAATGTATATCTTAGAATATCAAGTTGTGAAATGAAAGCAACAAAAAATAAAACCTAATCTATGCAAAAAAAGAAATTCAGTACGTGATATAAGTGTGTGATTTTGTGCTGATTTTGTAGTTTTTATTTTTTAACTAATTTGTGCTCTACCCATTTCAAAACCTACGAGCCGCCACTGGAAATAATAAAATGAAATATTCAATTAATTATCCATAAAATTAATCTTCCTTTATTGGAAGAAGAAGTAAAGAAAAGTTTCTCGGACAAGAAGTTGCCGATGTAACCCTCTCCTCTCCAGCTGGAGTCTATTCTTAGCACGGGCGGCGGGAAAGCCGACAAACCGAGCTCATCGCTGCTTGGCCTGACAGTCGCTATTATCAGACCACGTAACTAACTACTATTTACACTTTCTGACACCACACACACCCCGTAACACAAGAAACATGCTCTTTCCGTCCAACACATTTATCTCTGTCACAACATAAAGGGCTGTTCGCTTCGCAAAAACCATTTCGAATGGCGTAAGTTTGTGACCGATTTGGAAGCATTTCACAATAACTAAAATTATTTAGTGTGACAATAGCGCAGATTTTTTTTTTTTTTTTTTCTGGGTGGGGGGTGGCCTTCTAATCTGTGAGACAAATTGGTTGTGCAGACAGCTTCTCTGGCCGTATATGTTCTCTCCTGACCTAGTGGGCTACGAGACAAAACTCTTCGCAAACTCACATTTTGGAAAACTTCGCATTTTGGGTAGGCCATTTTTTTATAAAAAAATGCGAAACCAAAATTTAGAGAATGAAGAACTTGCCTTGAGAGTGAATCTAACTTACACCTCACTTTTGCCGGGTGGTCACCTTAACCATAATATAATACTATATATACGGTGGTAAGTTAGAAAGTGTTTTCAAGATCATTATAACATCCGTATGGAGATGGGACAGTACTGGAGTGACTGTGGCCTTTGAACTAAGCTGGACAGTTTACTTTTACTTAAATTTTGTTTACAATGTTCCACCATGCCTTTGTTCTGTTTTGCAAGACCTGCGATGCACGAATAGAAAGACGTAAAAAGTGGTTACCACTTAAAAGAAAAAACACCCAACAAAATTCACGTGGGAATTAGGATTTGGAAAATTTTCCGATTGCAAATCTCCGGACTCCGCAAAGGGACGAAACGAAAAAGGATAAAAGAAGGAAGAGGGTCGGTTCATTTCATTTCATGAGCCCTTAATTAGCTAAGCTTAGGCCCTTAAAGCCACCCCTCAAGCACACAGCGTATTTACTCCAATCTTCAACCGGGTGGGCTGAGACATTTCAGGCAATTGTTGGCCGCGAAGTAAGACAAAGAACTTCCAGCTTATTTTTCTACACTGGAATGTTATTGCAATATCGCCGTTTTATAAATTATAGACTATATCAGATTAAAAAAAGTGTGACTCTCGACTTTGAAAACTCGCACAAAAATAATGACTATAGCAATTGCGCAAAAGGGTTACCACCTTAAATTAGATCGTTTCGTCTTCATTAAATTACAATATTTTATTTTTTTATTGTTTGAAGTACTTTACTTATACAGAGATTTATGAGCTAAATCCAACCTAAAAAGTGATGGTTTTCACCGTTTCCTATTGAACTATTGTAGTAACAATAACAATAACAACACTGAAGACATCAGACGAAGAATTAAGGGCTAATTTTAAGGATAATAATAAATTGATGTTAAATGTTTTGCCATTGTATTGCACATCTCACCATTAGGTATTCGTAAATTAATTGACAGCTTTTAGATTTGAGAGACACAGCACCTTTTGAATCCCATAGAAAAAGAAATTCAGGTTTTAAAATTGTATGTAACAAGGATAGTACCAGCAGATGTTAAGTTATTTTACTGTTGTTTCTATTTATTGGTAACAATAACATAATTTTAATTTTATAACGTTCCCCCTGATTGGGTGTTGTTGTTGTTGTGAATTAGTTATGCGATGGACAATAATGTGCATGACATTTTTAATTTAGTCTGGAAAGAGCATCGATCAAATCAATTAATATCAATCTACTCATCTCTCAATGTTAGCATTATTATCAAACTTTTTCGATTACATTTCTCTACGGGAATTTATTTTTGACCACGTAGAAGATTACACTATCGATAAGACAAGATTCACAACTTAATGATGCAACTTAGAAGAACGATAAATATAATGGCAAAAGTCACTGTGTTCTGATGATGTTATATCTATCCAATGAAAACTTGACTTGATACACACGAAGATTATGATGAGTTTGTTTGGATTAAGTCTGACAAAGAATTGTATTTTTGCCTTGATCCTGGTGTCAACAAAACAAACTTAGCACAAATATGAACCACGGAAGTCCCATCTCACTACTTGTCTGTTGTGAAAGCGTGATTGATAGCAGTAGTATCAGAGGAAATATCAGAAATCAAAGACTTCCGTGTTGACTTTAAGTGAAAACTAATGAGTGGCGAAGACGAATGTACCGCCATTGTCTGACTTGACAACTGTGCAGACTAGTTGGTTATATATAGTGAGTCTTTCTTCCATAAACATCACAACTCACATGCTCGATTAGTGGCTACACGGAGTTACCCCCACACGGAATTACCTAATAAGATCCTTTCTACCA
Organism: Isoperla grammatica; assembly: GCA_945910005.1. Classification (NCBI taxonomy): domain Eukaryota; kingdom Metazoa; phylum Arthropoda; class Insecta; order Plecoptera; family Perlodidae; genus Isoperla; species Isoperla grammatica. The sequence continues at coordinate 29,803,966 of OX246746.1, forward strand.
CCCCTTTCATGCACGCTGGTGCAACGAACATCAACAGATTCCTTCCGTTCTAACGTAGTCTTCCGCTTAGTATAGAGTGAACAACTTCATTAGCAATGCCCACTGTTTCAAATAACCAACCGAAGTACATACATTATCATGGATTATATTTCAATAGGGAAGGCTCATGAAAAATAAATATTCCTCGAAGTACCTAAAAACGAAAGACCATTATCTAAAAATACAGACTATATAATTTTTATATCTGAGAAGTGTATATTTCCAATTCTATTAGCATTTTAAGTTTGAAATTTGGAACTACCCGCTCCGTAATTGAAAACGGCTCGTGACGTCATAACTCATGTCAACAACTGCCTCCTTGAAGTATTCTTAATAATATAAAGATATTAAGTTGGACATTTTACAATATCTAGGATGCAGTGACTTTACAACAATGTCTTTTATACCACTTTTTTCTTCAGAAAATACATTTTGATACAGTATTTACCAAAACGTGTTTAAAATAATGCAATTATTTAACATATTGTTGTTAATTACTGCTGAGCAGTGTTCATTTACTAACTAGAAATAAACGTTGATCCAGTTAAAGTCTCATGAGAGCAATAATCTACTAAATTGTGGGATTTCAGTACTATTTGTATGATATAAAATGATTGTTTACAGAGTTATGACGTCAGAACCTTTCAATCACGAGCAAGATGGCGCAGGTCCGTTTCTGAGCGTGTTTTGACAGCAATGTCTTTGACTTGCTGTTAAAGCGATGTTAATGCACCTTTCGAGCCGAAACCAATTAGTTCCCGTTTATTTTAACTTGAGGTAACCAGTAAGCAAATAAAAAAATGTGTGAGCCTTCCCTATTAGAATGTAGGAACTATAGTGAAGATGAAAATTAAGTGGGTACAATTGGGCCCGGCTATTTCGAAAAGGAGGCAATATTAGAAGTGCGAATAATTATACGGGATATAATTATAGTCGAATACTTCTTTACAATGTGACCACCCCTATACATTGTAACTGGATCCATCACTTCTGACAGTGTGTTGTTGTTGTTGTTGTTGATGATGTTGAATCTGTACTGTACCCTGTATTTGCGCTAAGTTACCGATGCGTGAGCACAGATAGTTCATTGTTTGTTGCTCGCCTATAAATCCTTGATTTAAGGTCCGCTGTAGCGGCACGCGATGCGAAGCAATGCTGCACAATATGTAATTTGTCATCCATACGATTCCTCGGGTTTATTTCAATCCAGACCAAACAACGACATTTTGTTCTGCTTAGATGTCGTAGTTTCAATTGGTTTGTGGATAAATCACAGCGTGCGACAGTTTTTGCTTGGTCGCTTCACCCCATGAACGACGTAGCTATACGCGTACCACTGTAAGATGTTTGTTTTGTAAACATGACGTATGCATTGGCATATTTAATACCTACCTACCAATATCTTTTAACAGGTAAATTTCTTGCAAAACTGTACACATATAACTGTATTACTTCCAAATAAATTCTGATGATGCCAATATTTGTACAATGGTGGCTAAAAAGTCGTTGTACAACACCCATTTAATCCTTTATCTGTGACGCGTACAAAACAAGTCGAGGCTTCAGTCTATACTTGTCAGGGGTAGCTAATATCTTGAGTCCTACTCCCGTAATGTGTTTCAAGTAGACGGTAGAGAAGTAGGAAACTAAGTTGGTATACTGTTGGAGTCGGCTATTTCATAAGCATAAGACTTCTTACATTGGGACAACTCTATAGGGCGATCCCAGCCAATGGCATTTCCCCTTCGTAGTAAAAACAGAAAAATGATGAGATGAAAGATGACAAAAATTTAGATCAGATGTCAGATGCTCAACCAAACCAACATATAGTTTGATTACATTTTTGTGTGTGATCATGATATCATGTCATTTTTATGGCTTTAATGGCATTAACATTTGCAAATCGACGGCGGACCAAAAGTTGTGACATCTTCCGACATCGACAACAAATCGTTTTCAAATATAAAATAAAAAACTGTTGGAGGCACAATAAATATATTACAAACGTGTTTTTCTACCTATTGCTACTTGTCTTTAGCAATTCCCCCTTATTCTATTCCTTAATCCTTACCGTTACGTCATCTGAAACCCTGGTATGCCCGTTACAACGCTTACCTGCAAGCAAGAAAGAAGTATGTTAGTGAAATTATGACAGTTGTGCACAAACGGGCCTATTACAAACGTAGAAAGTGTGGGCCAGAGTCTATAGTTATAGGGTTTCAAGAGATTTGGCGATTGTACCAAACGTAAAAGTGTCGTATATATATATATATATATATATATATATATATGTTATTCTGTAGGTTTTCGCGGACTGAAGAAGATGTAGTAGTAGGTTTTCGGGTTGCTGTCCACGTTACTTGCTCTTTAGAGACTGGTTGCTGGCCCAGAAATGGGCCATTGTCAATGTCTCGACGTTTCGACAAAATCGCATTTCATCTTCAGGAAGATTCGTTGGTTTCCGAAGCTGAGAACCGATCTTTCGATTTCGGTTCTCAGCTTCGGAAACCAACGAATCTTCCTGAAGATGGCAAATGCGATTTTGTCGAAACGTCGAGACATTGACAATGGCCCATTTCTGGGCCAGCAACCAGTCTCTAAAGAGCAAGTAACGTGGACAGCAACCCGAAAACCTACTACTACATATATATATATATATATATATATATATATATATATTAAAACTACACACACAATTATAAAACGAAACCAATTAAGGTCACTTACTTTTAAAAACCGGTGAATTTTCGGAGTAATCCGTTCCTACTCCTTCCTCAGACCGAGGCCAACTGCCTGTCTGAGGAAGGAGTAGGAACGGATTACTCCGAAAATTCACCGGTTTTGAAAAGTAAGTGACCTTGGTTTCGTTTTATAATTGTGTGTGTAGTTTTAACATTATTCCGGGTCAATAAGTTTCTGCGTGTGACACACATATATATATATATAAAGCTACACTGATCCTATTCTACCCTGGACCCACAAGAGTTATGTAAGCCTATTTGATTACCTATCCGTGTGGGTTAACTTATGCTTGAAACTTAAAAACTACTTTGACACGTCTTCTATTGGCAGATTAATAATGAATAATTTTACGTAGGAATAACCTGTTATAGGGTGCGCACCAGTTTAACCTGATATATCCCTCTTCAGGTGACTTACTACAGGTATGTTATGATGTTTGGATAGTTGGGAAGAAAGTTAAATGTCGGAGAGCTGTAAGTAGCACTCAGTCGCAGCGTTGGCCTTTACGACTGAGGAAAATCTCGGCAAACCTCCGAAGTAATTGGGTGAGCATGGTCGATGTTTTTTTCCAACTGAACTGCATAACAGAGGGTCTGAACAGACGTTTCCGCCCTATTCATTGTACACTGAAGTAGGTGAATAGTCCTTGGACATAGAGTATGGAGAAAACGCTCTTTAAACTCTGCGGCAATTATATCTAATTCGTACTTGACACTTTCCACTTCTCCTCCTCGACTTGATTCTATTTCCACGTAGCTAAGTCTTCCTCCAACCTCGAAGATAGCAGAGATGGGTTTTTGTTGGTCTCTTCTACGGAATTCTTTCCATTTGTCAAATCTCTCTTAATAGCTCGCTTGGTAGTTGATCAATCACACTAATTTCCCTATGACACTCTTCTCTCGTGATCTCATTATTCACCCTATGCATGCGGCTGCTATTATGCAAGTATCATCTGCTCGTCATGTACATATCCCACACAAGCGCTCATCGAGTACCAACGCTTCCATGTTCTGCTCTAAGTGACAGCTACACCCACTATGTCTACCATTACAAACAATAATAATGGGAATCTTAATTAGACAACCATATTTTAGTGGCTACTAACTGCTGTTTTGTTTACTAAGTATTGACATAATGAAAACCATTGGACTAATCTTAACATTCTTGAGTTAAAACTTAATACATACTGTAGTTCAGGTACACATTTGTTGGTAACATTGTTTGTACGTACAACGAGTCTTTCCTTTGGATTTGAGTATATCAGTGCTGTGGAGCTCTGCAGATCTCCAAGCTCCTTCATTACAGATACTCATACACACAGATGATGAAGCATTCCTTGAAATACCTCTCTCCATCAATAAATCAAACGCTTCTTTTCCACAATGTAAACTTTCAAATGAATTTTTAATTGTATTTTTAAATTCATAATTAAATTGCAATTACTGGATACAAAATTCGTTTACAATAACTGTCAAACCGAAAAAGGATTTTTGAAAATATACAGTTGCTTTTTCCTCTCAAAATGCCACTACACTATGTGCTACAAAGAGACTTCAATAGTCTTTCGAACCAGATACATTATTAGTCACTACTAGGAGAACGCTCTGTTTGACGGGTTGATAAGCGAGCGCGTCCATATCTACGAACGTTCTGGCAAAAAGATCTCAAAGCTAATAAAAACAAAAATTAACAACAATTCAAGAATGCGCATTACAAACATATTTCCATAGTTATTATACTTCCCGATATTGTTGAATGCAGTGCAATGTGCGTTGCTAAGAATTTTCGTTGTCATTCTGTCTAGTGTTTTCGCCGCGGTCCGCCACCGTTACTAACAGTTATTGACAGCAATAGAAATGTAATTTCTGCCTCTAATACGTATCGGATCGCGTTTAGATTAGTATATTCGTAATCGGACAAAAATTTACTATCAGGTAGCCACCTCACATTGTGCCGTTACTGTGTTTCAGAAATATATTTTCGAGTAACTTTCGTGTAACTTTGACAATACTTATTAGATCTCCATTAGATTAACATATTCGTGACCGGACAAATCTGTAGAAAAATCTGGCTATCTCACATTTTGCCGCCATTTTGTTTCAGAAAAATATTTTGCAGTAACTATGGTGTAGCTTTGTAACTTTTCGAACGATTTTGCCTCAAAACTATACACCTTCAATCCACATCGAGGCTTGTGGATGGTCCAAATTTCAAGTTGATCGGACTTTCCGTTCGACCGCTATCGACAGTCATAAAAAAACAAAAAAAAAACAAACAAACAAACAAACAAACAAACAAAAAACAGAACGAAGTGCCATAAGAGTCTAGTGGAGACGCTCGCTTCGCTCGCTTAAATATATGGAATGCGTTCATTTTTGGAAGCAACGATACGATCTAAAAAAATCTTAAATTATCGAATAACTCCTGCGCCGAACTATGTGAAGGGCTTTGCCCCCCCCCCCCCCCCCCCCCCCTCTCTCTGCCGCACCATGTGTTTTCGGCCTCGCAATTTGTATTTTACATATATATCAGCACCCCTTTGAATTTAGAAAACGCTACGCCCTGGCCTTCGACCTCTATTGCTTTCAGATGAAGATATTATACAGTCCAAGACGGAATCTCTGCTGCGCGTTACCGTCATCAAGATTGAAGGAGAAACAGACACGCTGTCTACCCCTAAGAAAATAGACTAAAGGGAACATTATACGAACAGTGGGGGGGGGGGGGGGGGTGCTTGGTACGAAGTGGCGATGATGAAAGAAACCGAAATATTGCCACGAAACCTACTCATCCACTGACGTATTTTCTTCTCAGTTTATATTTCGCAGCCAAGTAGGAAAGCGAGGACCGAAATACAAAGTTGCTCCAACGGCTCATACTTAGTATTCTCATACTTAGTAAATAGTCGAGTCCAATGGTACCAACTTAATTTTCTATTTCTCAAGTTCGTTAAACAGATCCATTACGGATAGTTTACGCCCTTAGGTTGGATACCTAATTCCTAACACATCAGGCGTCGTTTATGGATTGTGCACACTACTACGCGTAAGAGATTGTGAGATAACGAATGTTATTCCAGAATGTAATTAATAAAATAACAATCTTTACGATAGAAGGTTCTTTAACTTTTTAAATTCGTTGTCTAGCTGATGCAAAATCAAATCCTGTCTATCAATCACTTTTTCTATACCTTGAAGTGGTGTCGAGATATCAATAGAAATGTTAATTTTGCGAGTTAGTAGAAGTAGGCCTATTGAATTATTTATTATTGGTTCATACTTTATTTTCATATGAGTTGAGATTAGTAAGGACACAGTAATTTGTACTTTTACGTTGAGATATGTAACTGGAAGGGGAGAAGTGCATTGCATGAAGCCCGTGTCGGCAGTACACGCACCCGTCTCCTATTGTTTTTCATACAAGTAATTAAGTATGTGTAGTTGGCTATCATGTTTCTTGGTAACGTTGTTTTAACCCTCGTGTCTGAACGTGATTACTTCCAACTTGACAAACAAAAAATAAATGAAGAAAGAAGGGAAAACTTTACGCGGTTGATTTTCTGCTGTAACTCGTCAATTAAATAATTACTGTGAGGTTTAGCAGGCCAAAGTTTTTACTGACAGTTCGTCGGAGTCGGCTTTTAAGGTAATTAAGGCCTGAAAGCCTCATCAATATACCACAGTCCTCGACTGTGGATAAATGAAAGCCGATGGAACGGGAGAAAGAACCCTAAATATTGTTGTTCTATAAAACATAACGATCGAACCCGGCAGCTATTTCAATTAGCAGCATGCGGTAAACGTTGAGTAATTACAATTGTTTAAGAAGTTCATGAGGCATCAATCTCGAGCACATTTAATGGGCAACGGAACTTTTTGTGGCTACTTCCCTAGCAACTTTCAAAGACAGTGAAAAATTGAATCGTGCAAATTATCGTATAAAAATCTTGAATATTTTCGCTATACATAACACTCCAGAAAAGTTCTCATTTTTCTCTTTCCATTCCCCTCTTCTGACACATTGAAATATTGAAATCTAACAAAAGCAATCTCAAGTCTCCATGCACCAATCTGGACTTGAAATGATTGATAACACGTCGTGCAAGTATAATTGACCAGTTGATAAAATGTGTTATACCTATGGGTAGCCACCGCATGTTCGTGCATATCTTCGGTCTATTAGGGGAGAAAAACAAACTTGCTTCGAGTAGCCACAATGACTGGTGAGAGCAGTGCGGAAATAATATCATTCCTGTATAATACAGGGGGAAACCTTTAAAAAGAAAAGATAAATACAATTTAATAATGCAACACGAAGGAATCTAGAAACAAACACTAGCTATGAAAGTAATGTCAAAAATGCTAAATAGTCGGAGGATATATTACGGCAGTAAAAAACCTTTCAATGGGAAGAGTTGTACGAACGTAATACGTGGTGTACTACGCACGTAATACGGTGTACTATACGCACGTAATACGGTGTACTACGCTCGTAATACGGTGTACTACGCTCGTAATACGGTGTACTATACGCACGTAATACGGTGTACTACGCTCGTAATACGGTGTACTATACGCACGTAATACGGTGTACTATACGCTCGTAATACGGTGTACTATACGCACGTAATACGGTGTACTACGCTCGTAATACGGTGTACTATACGCACGTAATACGGTGTACTACGCTCGTAATACGGTGTACTACACGCACGTACTACGGTGTACTACACGCACGTAATACGGTGTACTACGCACGTAATACGGTGTACTATACGCACGTAATACGGTGTACTATACGCACGTAATACGTTGTACTACGCACGTAATACGGTGTACTATACGCACGTAATACGGTGTACTATACGCACGTAATACGGTGTACTACGCACGTAATACGGTGTACTATACGCACGTAATACGGTGTACTACGCACGTACTACGGTGTACTATACGCATGTAATACGGTGTACTACGCACGTAATACGGTGTACTACGCACGTAATACGGTGTACTACGCTCGTAATACGGTGTACTACGCACGTAATACGGTGTACTACGCACGTACTACGGTGTACTATACGCACGTACTACGGTGTACTATACGCACGTAATACGGTGTACTACGTATGTTAGATCAGATGGTAAGATCTTCTGTACTGGACTAAGTTAATTTGCTTATTTGGCTAGTAGGGAAGAAATTTCCAATGTTCTACATACAAATATCATATTTAAAAAATGTCATACAAAAAAAAATCGTCATCGAAAAATGAATTATCATCGCTTTGAACGATCGCGCATCGCTTTGGATATGCAAGAAATATCTTCGAATCCATTTGCCGTGTATATAAGGCACTATATATGGAGTACGTAAAGTTAGTAAACACAATTGAGTGTCCTATTTTTGTGTGCACTATTCTCGTTAATAATTATAAGTTTTTTATAATTGTGTCCCATATATATATATAAATGTGCGAAGCGATGCGCCCAAGTTCGCTAAATATGACATGGACAGTGTCTCAACTCGATACCGGTACTATACCGCTCGGGGCATTCGAAGCGAACGTAATTAAAGTGAAATAATAGTCTGATACAAGCTCAGGATTTAAAGTGCGGTAATCCCACACGTCCGATGCCAGGGGGAGCTGGAATATGGAACCCACCCTTGATTCGCAGGGGTCGCCTAACTTTCGAATGTCGGAGTAAAATATTTGTCAGCTAGCTTCCAGTGGTGTCCTGGCTTCTAGCCCCAAGCAACGTTTGATAAATAGTCCTACTGGCGTACACGCGACTTCATCTTATCTCCTACATAGCCGGGCTAGCTTACATACCTCGTATTAATAACTGACAATACATACATTCACTTTTCGAAGAGGTGAAAGTTCAAATCGGAAAGTTTAACCACTTTAATAATTGTGTGCAGTTTCTTCGTAGATGATTTGTTTGCCTGTCCATCACTACGCACCAGCTGTTATCCTCATCGGCATCGTATTTGCTTCACAAAGACTACGATATTTCGTAAGAGTGTGGTTTGCTGTCTCAAATAGCTTCGTCAAACTCGTGGTACCAACATGTGACAACACTGACGAGTCGTATACTGTCGTTGTCATGATCTCGAGTCCATTTCTTACCCTGAACGACAGCAATGGTGACATAGACAGTATGGGGCCACTGTTATTGATTGTCTGTTAAAGCTTCTAAGGCTATGGTACATATGGAGTTAGTATATTAAAGACGCTCATTTGAGAAGATCAAAACTAATTTTCAAGCCCATTTTGGAGGAGCCGTATGGTATTTACAACGGGTTTTATTACGAATACGGCTAACAACTACGTTTAAACCACATACGCGTTTAGTATGCGATTTTTTGTTTACAACTTACCCTCACTATTGGCTATGAGGATTTAGTGTTTTGAAATAAGTGTTTTCAATATTTGGTTTACTACGATTTATTTTGCTCGCCGGTACAAATACAATTTCCGTACCGGAGAACAAAATAAATCGTAGAAAACCAAATATTGAAATTACTTATTTCAAAACACTAAATCCTCATAGCCAATAGTGAGGGTAAGGTGTAAACAAAAAATCGCATACCAAACGCGTATGTGGTTTAAACGTAGTTGTTAGCCGAATTTTTCATAAAACCCGTTGTAAATATCCTACGGCTCCTCCAAAATGGGCTTGAAAATTAGTTTTGATATTCTCAAATGAGCGTATTTCATATACTAACCCATATGTTGTCTTTATGCATATTTAAAAAAATAAAATTAATTGGGGGTAGATTCACCTTAAATGTTACTATAAACTTTAAGAATGTGTATTTTCAATTGATTATTCTAAGGATCAAGTAGAAATGATGTGGTGATATGGTTGTAAGACGGCGATACGGCAAAGAGACTTGAATCCCTACACTCACGTGGGACTTCTACCCACGCTCTTGCAGCTCTTGCACTAAGAGTTATCGTCTGCGCTCCTAACCACAAAACAATTTAAAATAAAGGGTAGTTCATCCTATTAATTCTTTGTTAGTTCCATACTATAAAAGACAGTCTGGCCAATAGAGAAAAGACAAGTAATTACATTTGAAAGAGGAAACAAAAGAGTAATTTCGTGCTAACCAGTTTCGCTACGCACAGTAATTTTAAAGTTTTATAAGTTAACCTCTGTCTTGACGCACCGAATAAGGTTGTGAACATTGAAATTAACAACCATAATAATTTGTTCACTATTACAAAAAATAATGATTAACAATTGTCTGCAGTTTAAAAAGTCGAACTGTATAACAAGTGATTTATTGCAATAAATATCTATAGCGTAAGATACAAAGACCTACCATGCAGTTTCACGTAATCATGTATAACTGGTTAATAACAGAAATCACAATTGTATAACAATTACAATGTTTGAACGTTTTTAAATTCAAAGTTTAGCTAATATAAAACCAAATCTCCGGCATGGATCACTTTTTCAATATCTTGAAGCGTTGTCAAGATATCAAACGCATACCGTTATTATATAGGCAACCCAAGACTACCTTACATATGCTTTCGTCACATCCGGGGTAATCCTAGGCAATCAGCGATCGGTATTTGCGCGCTATTGTCTCGGGCGGTCCGCTGGTTGGCTAGGAATACCCCAGATGTGACGAAAGCATGTGTAAGGTTGTCTTGGGTTGCCTATAGAGAGTTTAGTCCCCTTTACCCCTAACGAAACCTACTAGGAGATTCCAGTACAGTACAACCCACGTTTCAACCGTTATCCAAACGATCACCCCTCCCTCCCACCCTTCTCTAAAACAAAGAACTCTTTTAAATTATTGGTTCCGGCCCCATCTGATAATTGATTGGTTTCCAAGAATCACGAGGACAAGTCACGTCAATTGACCAAATTATTTCATTGCCTGACAGATTTAAGATAATGTTGCGTTTATTTAAATGGTGTGTAGGTAGGTAGGTAGGTATCTAATCTGAGTCCGGGTGTGCCGTCTCACTATGCAGCCAGTAGTCGGGTGTGATGGATTCCACCCCCCACCCCCGGCTTCGCTACGCACGCACACACAGCACCGATCCATCACCACAAGCACACACATCACACTAATGTTAAAAGAATAGGGGAAGATATGCCAGTTAGCTACAGTACGCTATGCACGCAGCAGGAGGCTCGCTAGAGAAAACAGAAACACACGGACAGGCTTTATGTGCTATACCCAATAACCATACGTACGCCTGCATGGGTTGGTTTAGAATAGAATTGGGGTTTTATAATGAATTAATAATAATAATAATAATAATAATAATAATAATAATAATAATAATAATAATAATAATAATAATAATAATAATAATAATAATAATATATATAAAGTAAGGATACATTTTTCGGTTAAACCAATCCAAATTTTATTTATGATAATTCAACGTTTCAACGACTTTAGAGTCGTCTTTTTCAAGACATACCATATGGACATATGGTAGATATATAGCCGGTTCAAGACATATTTTTCAAGTATGTCTTGAAAAAGACGACGCTAAAGTCGTTGAAACGTTGAATTATCATTGTAAATAAAATTTGGATTGGTTTAACCGAAAAATGTATCCTTACTTTACATATTGCAACCAACAAAATCTAAGAAATCACATATATATGTATATATATATTAAAACACTTAAGCTTTCGTGGCCAGGATTTATGTCGATAAAATTAAAATAATTGCGGGTTATTCCGCCACGTCCTACCTCCATATTGTGCCGACGTTTCAAGTACCTTATGGTCCCTATCATCAGGGCGTCGAACTCCAACTGATGTCTCCCGCGCTCGCTGATCGTGAAACTGCGATATATATATAAAATCCGGCAAAACTGGAGAATATTTGACTGACAATTCACGATTCGTCCGAACGTAATACAAGTAGGGTACATCATTTTTTAAATATTGTCTGTAGAAGTAATTATGGCTGCCCGTGCTCACAACAAAAGCAAGGATGTGCGGACACGGTTTTTCAGTTTTCTTAAAAATGCACAACGTACACAAGTTAAGCTTTGAAATTGAAACCAGGACTTCTGAAAGTTACAAAATTATTTTGTTCGTAATTTTGATTGTACTGGTACCGTAGATATTGCTAGATGTACGCCGCTTCATTCAGAACATAACTTCGCCCAGAAATACACATTTGTGATAGCCAACTTTTATTGTAGTTAATGTAGGCCTACATACTTTGTTCTAGGTGGTGAGGAATTTGAAGTTCGTTATCTTTAATGGTATGTGTGCTATGATTTTTCTCATCTACCGGTACAAGAATTTGAAGTTCGTTATCTTTAATGGTATGTGTGCTATGATTTTTCTCATCTACCGGTACAAAATTTGTACCGACAACAAACAAAGAACAAAGAGACTCCTAGAACAAAGTATGTACATTAACTACAATAAAAGTTGGCTATCACAAATGTGTATTTCTGGGCGAAGTTATGTTTTGAATGAAGCGGCGTACATCTAGGCTAGCAAAATGTACGGTACCGGTACAATCAAAATTACGAAACAAATAATTTTGTTGCATTCCGAAGTCATGGTTTCAATTTCAAAGCTTAACTTGTGTACGTTGTGCATATTTTAGAGAACTGAAAAACCGTGTCCGCACAGCCTTGCGCCTCATGTCTACATTAGTCCCAACTTTGGTTATATTGAAACAGCGCAAAATAACCGTGTTTTAAATAAGTATATGGAAAACGTTACACAATATTTAGTAAAATATGATTGATTATTGAACCTAGTTATATTGTTTCGTAAGCACTAAAAATTTCAATAATTTTTTTAAAATACTACGGTTGAAATTTTGGCAAATAATTAAATACAAATTCTTTAATTTATTCCCAAAAGAACAACAACGTCGCTCCCAATATACACAACATTCTAAGTCCACTTTCAGTTCTTACGAAACTACTTTGAGTTATGAATCACGTTTTCAGTATTATGTAGAGCGTGTGTGTATTTCAATACTGGACTTTAGGTATAAACTGTGCGGGGATAAGCGAGAAGAATAAACACATGTCCATAGTAACCTCGACGGGGGAGCCCCCAGGTGACAAATTACCTCCACGTATCCTTGACGTGCGAGTACACACTTGTCTTGTGAGATGTAAACAAATGAGACACCCGTTCACTCACGTCATCCTCAGGGGGAAACAATAGGGCTGCCTTCTGCTGTTTACACAACTCGTTCTATTTATGACAATATTTTTATTTAAATGAAATGCACTATGCACACAATATTTTTTGTTTATTTATTTATCTGATGACTTTTTTTAAATGTGGTGCGATATAATATTTTATTATTTAAGTTTTTACCATTGTTGATCAATGATGATTTTTTATTTATTAAGGCTACTACAATGTTTGTATTGAAACGAGTTGTCGGGTACTTTAATGATATTTTTGAATGTACATTGTAATGTATCAATGAATATAAACAATTATAATCCATCCATCATCAATAATCTTATCATCCACAATGCACCATCCATATCCATCCATAATTCATAATCCATTCATCCATCTACGATCCATAAACCATCCATTATCCATCCCATAATCCAACTATCCATCCGTTCATCCTTCCATAAATACAATACCTATCTTACAGTTAGCCAAGCACTTGTACATGGTGCGCATCCTGAGACATGATCTGTGGTGTGGCTGATGGTCCAACCCAAGCCACCGTGCCATGTTACGGCTGATCTGTGTTGTGAAATGCATCTACGCATCTTATCACCCGGCTCCAGATGTGGTTGCAATGTTGCGTGGTTCCTGATCTCAGTCAACCGTCCCTTCTCCCTTCCTACTTGACTTGACGCAAGCAAATACATTCATTGAGAGTAACTAACACGTATTCAACTTCCTGTTTCATTTCACCGTTCTAATCAACTGTTGGTTTTAGCTTCCGACTAGGAGACGGTGTCGGTGTTATTTATTATTGGTTGTTCACTCCCAATGTGATGAATCCAAAATGTGAAGGCAAAAGGCATACCACCACAGTGGCAGATCTAGACTTCAATCATGGGGGGAGCTACCGCACCATCGCCCCCCACTGTATCCGCTACCATATACCACCAGTACTTTGCCTCCACGCGAGCCTTGATAGTTGCGTCTTTACCAATGGTCGAATTGGGAGGGAGAGGGTGCTATCCCTTCCCCCAAAAATGTATTGGTTGAACCATCCCCCTGAAGAGAAAAACTGTCTTCACCATTCCCATCCAAACAATATTAGCCACTTGTCAAAAAACGTCAACATACGTATTTCTACACACATGAAAACCAACAAAAAATACCACATTGGCAAATAGGCAAATTGTAAGGGTTCAAAGTGCCGAGATGTCTTGTAGGTGGAGATCAAAAAGTAGAAGTGGAGATTGTAAGACGCATTATCTACAAAGTTAGCTGAAAATGAGCCTCTAAACTGTTCAGGACCAGAAACTGTCGTTGGAAATAATAAAGTCCGTTGAGAGGCAACATTTGCCATGCTCCCGCTTGAAATTACAAAAAAAATTATATTTTCGATTATGGTTTCGAAAGGGTTTATTTCGGCCATATTTTAGAAAACGTGAAACGCGGCTGGATCCGTATATTTATCGTGGGACCCAGGGACAACACTTCTCCCTCGCCAGGGCCTCGAATCTGGTACATTTTGTAACGTTCGGCTACGATAAGCAAAATGAGTTGCAGATAACGATTTTAATTAAAGAAAGCAGTTTTATGTGATTGCACTATCATTACAACTATGCAATAACTCTACCACAAATCTTCAGAAAGCATCAATAATGATGGTATAACAATTAATATCGTTTTCTTACACAGTACATTGTAGATACACTTAGAACTATAAGAAGTACTTCAGATGAACGACAACTAGTGTTATTAGGTACGTTATTACTATAACCTCTTTTTGGGTCTTATTGGAACTGAGTCATATCCTCGGAAGCGAGTGTCCCACACAGACCTTTGTTGGTGGGTGGTCCCCCTCGCAATACTTCATACATACCCCTATTCCGCCATCGCCACTGGATGTTAAACTGTATTTTTTTCTTTCGTGTCTGCATTACGTATGTGATTTCACGCCAGCATTCACATGTGGCCAATTAATAATACAGGTTTCATGCATCGTAAGAAAAAGCAATTGCTTCAATTGAAGTGAACAGTGCGAGTATTGTTCCGACATTCAAGGTAAATTTAAAAGACAAACTTGAGCAGTAAAGCGGCGGCATCTTTAGCCGGAGAAACACAATTAGAGTAAACAGCATTGCAAGAAATGGTTCGTCTAATTGGCGAACACGTATTCCAAGTATTTCCGCTTTGATTTCAAAGAATCCTAAATGGTTTAGAAGAGTAGAAACTCAAGTCCTCTCAAGCGAGCGGAAACCGGGAGGAACAAATCTGAAACTTTAGCCCTGTACTGCTTAATCCCACAACGCAACACATGAGATAGCAGTCAGCGCAAGACGTGGATTCCATAGCAAAACTGTTCAATTCTCTATCTGCAAAAAACCTACGACGGAATTATCCATTGTTGATATTATTTATTGCATTCGTTGAAACACGATAATTGTTGCTAGTTACCCTGTGGTCCTCTGACACAAACATGTATTCGGGGGCTTAAAACTGTTCATAACATTAATGTACATCCCTGACGTTGTACAAAAATGATCTTTGTATTAGACGGGCTAGCATTATGGCAAGCATGTTTGTTGTCTACACAATGTAATAGTAATAATATACGCAATTAGCAAGTGCAATAAATGAGTTTGATCGTGGACACGTTAAAACGTTGTTCCCTATACGTTGTACGCAAAAGCACGTCAATACTTTAGAGCAGATTTCCCTTCTCTCTAACATCCAACTTGCCTGCATTTTTCATTTTTTCAACCGGGTAGACCCCTTTGCGTTCTTCAATTAATTTTCTTAATTAGGATTTAATTTTCTTGGAATATGAATTATATCCATGGGTATTAAACAACATTTGGCTTGTGGTTATTACAGCTCGCAACTTTCCATTTCCAGATAGAAAGTTTCTATGAATTTCATTTGAATGTTTTTGTAAGTTTGGTGGAAAATTTATTGCGTCTTTATTCGAATTATTTTGCGCCATTTGTTCGGCTTTGATTGTAGTCTGTGTTGTCGTGCGTAAGTTCTTTAGGTCACCCCCCTTCTTCCTCCCTTACAGCTCCCGAAAAGGGCCTACGCCCCCTGCACTCGCCCGTCAGCAGTTTTAAACGACTTTTGCTAAGAGTGGGGACTCCCTTTGCTCGACATATGTCCTTGGTCTTTGCGCGCCGCTCCGCACCGCTTGCGTAGATACTGCCGCGTCCAACCACAGCCACAGCAGCAGCAACAACACGCAGAGACATTTCATTTAATGAAGGTGAGTTTTGTCATCACTGTTAACGGTTACGGCAGGCTTGTTTGCTCTCGCCTAAACCTTACTAAAAGCTGACCACACGCGTTAAAGCTTATTATATGTGCAAGAGCAGAACATCAATCATGGACATATGGACAATTCGTTGGTGTAATAATGAACATTGAACATACTTTCAATATTGTCGGTTTAAATTCATTCACAATGTTATAGTAATAGTGTTTCATATCTTGTGGCACTCCGAGTCTAATTAACTTATGGTTAATTTTTAAAGACAAGTGATGACAGGGTATTTGGGCTTTATGTCTCATGCTTGAACAACTTCTAATCGGGAGGATGAAAACCGGTACATAACATCCATGCTCAAGCCAGAACAGTGGTTTTCCACACATAACGCCAGCCAAAATCAACACATTTCAGCAGTCAGCATGTGTTTCAACACTTAAGTGTAATTCACAACGCAATCAATTGCACATCTTATCTTCACCAACAACAGTGTGATTAATCCCAATGATTGCTTTTATTAAGTATGCCATGTTCAATTTTTGTCATTGTACAACTACCAAAGGCAATATACAATTAAAATGCGGTACAAATTATTTTGTTTCTTAACCGTGGTTGGCCGCGGTCAATTAGGCTTTGGTCTAGTAAACCGCGGTCACTATACGTTCCAGGTTCGAATCCTGGCTTGGGCATGAATGTATTGTGGCGTTTTTCATCATTATAATCACCCACGCATCGTCTCGACTAGCATGGTTGCAAAAATACGAGACGTAAAGGCTAAATATCATCGTAATCGTTTCTTATCCAGCTGTATGTAATGTAACAATGTACAGTATGAAGTTGGGCCACTTCAAGCTAGCGTGGATCGCTAACGCGCTACTCCCCTAAAACAACTAGTAGGCGGAGTCCAGCTGCAGACAGGAGCTTAATATCATCCTACAATAATAAATTAAAGCCGGATACTCGAATTAATTGAGATTGCCGTAATTCTATTTAAAGTAAAACACAGTTAAAGGCTAATATCAGCTATCACGTTGATGTAATAAACTAGGTTGCCTTTGAGCTGGTCAGTGCTACGTATTACGTTACCACTTACTCTGTGAGAGCTATGTCTGGACACTTCGTTGTTAATTACACCGAAAAAGTGAAAACCGAGCTCAATTTGGGTTTGCAAGTGCTTAATATTACGTGAACAATGTTTATAAAATTTAATTATCAGGGTTACAATTTCAAGTATACTTAGTAAGCCTAATTACGTTCAATTAAAATAAGAACCGTACTAATTAAAATATAAGATGCGTTTTTTAAACATTATTCAGTCTTTTTGAACGAATCCAAATTGAGCTCTGTTTTTCACCTTTTAAATGTGACCTAATATTATTGATATGTTTTTGTAATGGTAATTTCGCTGGTTTTAAGATTGGCGGTAGTCTTTCCTCTTAAGCGAAGTAATTGAGACAAAACAAAATGTTGGCTCGCAGTGATTTTTAAGAATAAAACACCGTTTTTCACAAACATGTTTGGCGTTTGTACTCTAGAACCACGGTTTAAATAAATAAATAAATAAATAAAATAAATAAATTCACATTTAGAGTACGTCTACCCACTCAGTAACTAAACTGATTTGCAGTGGGGGACTTTAATTTAAAGTGACGAAACCAACCCTGTAGGCTTCAAACACCATTGACGAGTGAGCGGTAACCAATCAAAGATCGATATTTCAAATACGAAACATACGAAACAGTGATTGGACAGTGCGAACACCTGCGGACAAATGCAGAATCAACAAGGCCGATTCAGAACACTTTAAGTTTATTGAGTGCTTCGTTGGTAGGACGGCTCCAAAGTCACCGTTTACTTATTCCTAAGCCAAGAAGTAATGGAATTGAATCCACATTAGAAGTTAAAAAACTTCTGCCTGAAGCGGGATTTGAACCCGGGACCTTCTACATTCGCAGCAGGGATGTTAACCACTGGACCAAAGAGCCACCTCAATTTCTCGGTTAGACATGCATGTAGTGCGAGTTTTCATCTTCATAATAACCCACTCATCATCTGTATTAGAATTGCTAGACACTGGGGAAAAAAATTCAAGAAATCCATCCTCTGGGACTCGAACCCAGTCACATAGATATACCCGACCATATACGATGAGTATGCGACTACCCGTGCATTTATGTACAGTCGAAAAATTACGGCGTTTTCCCGGAAAGAAGAAAATCTGGATTTGAGGCTCCCCAGGGGTTCTATAAATGTGTGCGTGTCAAATGTCGATCTAGTTAAAACAACCATTAGGCAACAAACATAACCAATGTACATTAATTATAATGTTATCTGCTATCGGTTCTTATTAATAACATACTATATACAATTGTGCTTATATCCCGCGAGAACGTATGCTGCCCTCCTTGATTGTGCTGTTTCGAGGGCTGGGGTACAATCTGTTCATGCCGTCATAAAGACAATTCGTTTTCCTGATTCAGGTTTGGCGCTATATTTTAGAATTTACTTTATGCATGGATTTTCAGGACAGTAACGGAACAATATAAATTGACGTTTTAGTTTAATATTGCATTAGCCTTCTGAGGGCCTGTATACTTTTGGACTTGGATCTCGATATTCCCTTATGTAGAGCCCTCAGTTTTTGAGCTCCCCCCCTTAACCCTCACCATTTCCAAGCTGTCACATGAAGTCCCTTCAGGTTTATGAAAAATGATAGAGGCCCTCAAAATCTCTCCGATCTTTGGAAAGATCTGGATAGCGGATAGAGGGGGTGGGGGGGGGGGGGGTTGTAAAAATGATATCTGGATATAGTTTGTATTCCAAGCGGGCTGTTTAATCTCGTATCCTTTTGTTACCCCTCTCTTTCTTTGCCCCCCACCCCCTTCCCCACCTCCCTTCTTCGTTCCCGCTAGATACGAACGAACGTATCCAGACCATCCTAGTCCGTGACCATAGACACGTAAAAGTTATTCCCGTCTCTTCACGAAACCACAAAAGTATCGTTTTTATTCGACTTTTCCGGATGACATTTTTATTTATTTTCCACCCTCTGTCCTTTCGTCAGTTGGTGCAAAGATTTCTGTGAATTTGATTGGCTCTTTGAAAAACCGGAGCCGCGGTCAAGATGGCCAGCGCACGACAACCTTGATAGTTAAAAAATAGAGAGATACAAATGACGGAATTTATTTAGAGTTGAATAAACATATAAAAACATGAAAGGTTATAATGAAATGTTTTACCTGGCTGGGTTCTACTAGACGATAAATAAAAATACACTTTTTAGCCATTGGTAACTGGTAATGCAAACTATATGTTTCATAAATTGGAATTTTGAGAATCTGCTTTATAAAAAAAAATAAGATGAACTTCACTGTATCTTTAAGATAAAGTTTTCAATAAAAACTCTCATAAAAGATATTTTTCAATGTATTATCTTTATAATGTTACTTCATACATTTGGATGCAAGTAACAAAACTAAAAACCTCATTGCTGAGTACTAACCATCACAGTAGGACACACCTAGAAGTATGAGTAGAATATGAGCTTCCTAAAAAGTCAGCAGTAAAATATATTGAGTAAGTCGCTACAAATCGTTCTGTAGGCCTATACAACAATGTTCACTATTCCGCAGAGCCTCTTCGAAAGCAAACTCTTATTTAGTTTACTATTCCTTCCATTGAAAATAAAACTTTGATAACGACAGAGCTATTTGAGATGAACCGTATAATGTTGTAAATTCCTTTGTGAATAACAGAATTTCTATAGATGTTTCTCTCTTAGTAATTTGTTTCACAATTCGAGTGTAACTGAGATCGATGAAGAATTTACGAAGTCTGCGAGGCTGCTCAATAACCCATCCGCCTTCTTCACATGGGGCTGCTGAAGCCGAAATTGTCAGAACATGTTTAGCTTTCATAAAAGGAAACGATTCATTGTAGTCGATACACATTTCTGTCATGAAGGATGAATGATGAACGTTGTCAAGAAGGGGAGAAAGGATGGTTGAATTTGACACCTCACGTGTGTTCGGATGTGTTCATTCATAAAGATGTTTATAATTCGTTGACAGCAACTTAAGCTTACTCCTCTAAATGAAAAAAAAACTTTCATATTTTTTAGTTTTTACCTTTCAACAATAATTGACGTTTTGCTTTCAATTTCAGGAACTGCGATATAACTCATGTTTTTCGTTTTTCTAACTGATTCAATTTGACATCAATAATGGGGAAAAACTACATCAAAATCACTCAAGATGTTTCTAAACACCTTTATATGTTTTTAGATTCCGAGTACTCCTCAGTCTTAAGTTAGTGTTTCCTGCAGTATTCATTTAGTGCACCTCGTCAGTTTCTACAGCGGCTTGTTCGTGTAACTACTCCACATCACGTCCCACGTCTGCACTGGAGATACAGCATCACGTACTCTTACCAGAGTCTAGTTTCCCTTGATGAGGGGAGAACTGTCAGCATTACGGAAAACACAGACAAATAAGGGGGGAGTAATTCAAGAAATTGTTAAAATAACGGTAACTGTTAAAAGTTGAAACGAGATGAAGGGTGCGAAGCATCGTAGGTCTGTCTACCGAGGGTTTCAAGTCAGCCTGGTATGGGCATTCAGTGTTCTGCATGAGATCGGTCATATGGTAATATAAATGCCAATGGGTAGGCTGGAATATTAATTAAGCTGTGCAAATTAACGGTATTTTAATGATAAGTTGGGAATGTTTCAAGATATTGAAAAAGTGATTCATACGCGAAATTTGGTTTCGTATCAGCTAAATAATGAATCAAAAAACTACAAAATATTATCATTGTTTCGATTTTTATTTCTGTAATTCATTCAATAATTTAGAATTAATCAATTATTGAAATGGCGATCGTAACAATAACAATATTTTACAGTTTTAAAATTAATTGGTAAGCTATCTTGTAACGTTTATCTTGAAGCTTAACTTCTGTAACGTGTTGTGGCAACACACCTTTCACAATCAAATAGAACATTTGAAAAAGGAACACTTATTTATTGGACAAAGAACCATTCATAAGAAAACGCACTTTACTCCTAAAGAAAGACATAATTACGATTGTTTACTTTTTGATATTATTTTTAATCATTTTAAAACAATTCTAGTAGACAGAAATGGGGGTTCCGCAGGGTACAGTTCGTAGTTTTTTGCTGCCAAGTCAATAACGCTTGTCTTTCGTATATTTCTACATTCTTCTTCTCTTTCTATTCGTGTCGATTTCTAGTATCACATTTGATCAACATCAAACAATCAAAAAGGATACTAGCAATCAACGCGGTGATACAGAAAGCCAAGATAGATGTATTATTAGCAACAATACTAGAGAAACAGAACGAGTTGGAGGATTTCTCTTCTCTCCAACTGAAGAAAAATAGTCGAGATTACCGACAATCACCCGCGAGGGGGAACAGAGCAGTTGTGCGTTGGTCTTATCGATGGAGCTAGGGAGGCTGTAAATGACGTTAAGAAAGCCGACAATTGTGAGTCGCTGATCCACTTTTCACAGATCAAGCTTGGCTGTCGTCAGACATTCCCGCACCCAACGTTAGTTCTGTAGGGAGTTTTAATGTCATGTATACGTACGGGTGTAGGTACATTTGTGGCATAGCTGTTCAAAAATAAAATACACGTTTCTGAACAGGTTCTTTGTATTATTTCGTCGAAAGTAATTTATTTCCACAACTCAAAAATGTGTATTACATTTTTAAACAGGCTTGTCACAAATGTATTAGCCCAATACGTAGATATAACATTCCTGCTCAAGTAGGTAAATATTTATAATAGTCCTGCTATTAGTTTAAGAATTGTTAGTGGACTTTACCAAACATCAAAACTACTGCCAAGATAGCTTCTCAGGAATAGAAAGATGCAAACAATTTAAACGTAATTAAATTAATATACGACTCATAACAGTCTTGGAATCCTTAGGGGAATAATGATTTTTGAAACGAAACAAGAATTATACCCGGAGTAAAAAACCCACCCCCGAAACTACCGTGTTTGAACATTTTTCAATGAAGAATCAAGTCCTAAAGCCATTTATCAAACCCATCGCAGGTCTATCAAAGCAACCCTAAGATCAACAACTTATTAAACTCATGATCTATGATATTTTTGATCGAAAGTGACATCAGATGTTTACATTGCAGTAACTTTATTAGTCCCCCCTCCCCCCCCCCCCCACCTCCCCCTCCCCACACTTCGTAGCTTCCTCACCCTATTTCTTTGACATTAGAGAACAAGTTGGTTTAACCCCCCCCCCCCCCTCCATTTTATCAATTTAAACTCCTCCATACTAAAACGATATCTGGTACGTTGAGAAATATGGTTCAATTTTAATTAGTTTCATTTCAAAGATGGATGAGGCGTAAAGCGTTTAAACAAATTATAATAATAAACTTAATTGAGGTTGTTAACATTCAGAAATACCAAGCCCACAGTTCATTAAACAACCTAAATAACAATAAAATATAATATGGCAACGACTAACTTAAAGTGATTGAACGCTTTAATTCTACACTCTAACAACAGATGACTAAAATTTAGTCACGAAGACACCGTTTTAGACACCAATTTAGTCATCTTTGTGTGCAGTGTTTAAATTTTAGTCACTTGAAGTAAAAATTAGACACCAAATTTATATTTTAAACACTCTTTTAGCAAACAGTCGGTTTTTAGTGTCTAAAAGAGTGACTATTTCAAAGTGACTAATTTGGTTAAACCAAAAGCGTCTAATTTTAGTCATATTTATATTTAAGAACTAAATTAGACACTTGACCGTCAAAATAGACGTTTTACTTTAGTCACAGCTTTAGTCATTTAGTCGCATCCAGCATTGCTGAAGTTTATCGATGTGTCAACGTTGATTTGTGAAGGTAGTAATTATATAATTTTATTTGATATTTTTTAAATCTACCAACTTTATGGTTTTTGATGTGTTTTATTTATTAAATTTTAAGAAATGGAATAATATAAAATTAAAATAAATAGCACCTTCTTCAAATTGGAAATATTAAAATAAAACATCAAAAAACATAAAGCTCGTCATCTACAAATCCGTGCATAGCAGTAGCCAAAACAACATAATATTTAAACTGGTTTAAAAATTAAAACACAACATACCACAACACAACATAACAACATAATATTTAAACTGGTTTAAAAATTAAAACATAATTACGAAATATTTATAACAGGTTACGTAAACAGTGACTTTTGTAAGAATTGTATTAAAAAAATATAAAGCAGGTAGATTTAAGAGAGACCTATAACTTTGAAGAAGCATAATTAATGCATAGTATGCACATTATATATAAGCCGCATCCTCTTCTTTCCATCAACCAAAACGTCTTTAATCTTTGCAAATTTGAACATGATCTTTGAATACGCGCGCGTATCAAAGCGGCAGACGGCAACGGAAGTGTTCAGTGGTTGTGCGAACTGCGTCACTCACTAGTCTCCGCTGTGTCGCGGAGTGCGTAGTTGACCCCATGCCTGCATCGAGATCTAACCGTCGATGGCCTGATATTTCGGTAAGTACAACGTTTAGTTATTGTTAATATAATAATAATATAATTGAATTGTTCTGGGCCAAGCTTTGTTTTAGTGGAATTCTTTACAATAACCTCTAGACTCGAGCTAGGAGGTTAACCTAACCTCACATGCCCTGCCGCACATTTGGAAGTCTCTACTCTGTGTCATATTTTGTTAACATATCTTCTTGTAGGCCTAGGCCTAGACCCGTAACAACAATGCAGGCACAGTGTTGTTGTCTACTGTAAGGATCAGGAGCTAATCCACCTAGGCCTATTTGTAAAATGTAGGCCTAGGCCCTAGTGCATGATTGTAGGTCTTACTGTAGGCCTACCCTAGCCCTAGGTATGGTAGGGCCTAGGCCTCTCATTCGTGGGATTGACCAAATCCATTTCATAATCAATATTTTCTCAAGCTTGACGTAGGCTAGCAGGTCTGCCTAGCCTAGGCCTAGGCCTAGGCATAGCCTGCCTGTTTGTATAACAGAGCCCAATCACAACCCATCATTTTTATTCATAGCATGAAGTTTAGGGCATGTTTATGTTTCAAGTTAGGGCCTACTATTTTTTACAGTGTGTAAAAATTCACAATAAAATCACCAAGATATTTATTTATTATTATTATTATTCATTCACCTGACATTTACATGATAAATGTGTGCTCCTCTTGAGAGAGAGGATTTCAACAGGTGTATTGGATTACAATTGTGAATTCCGTTGTTGTAGGCCTAGGGCCTAGTCTACCTAATACCTGGTGTCCTTGCTTCAATACAGGCCTACCATCAGTTTATTGTGAACGAGTAGCATTTCCTTTTATTACGTTGCATCTCGATGCCGATACTTTTGAGTCCCGGGTAACAGTATCAATAGGCCTAACTGTAATTACCCCTGCAATTGTAAGCATAATGCAAATTTACTTGTTAAGCATAGGCCTCTATCTTACGATGAGAATGCACAATACCATGGAGTTGATGTTTCCTGGTAACTGTAAGGGAGTGGTCTCTAGTAGGCCTATCGAACTTGTCGTTCAGACTGCAAATTACACACACTGATAATATGTTACTAGTACTACCATATTTAGTACCTAGACCTGTTATTTTATTGCACATTAGTGCTTACCATTAGGCATATAAAAGTTGTCATTAGACCTACTGGGACATAAACCTACCATTGGCCTACAGGCCTGTAGTTTTCAGGGTAGGCCTACCGGTAGGCCTTTTGTAGACCTTCACAAAGCTAGATTTAGACGTACCTTGCTAAAAAAGAAAAAAATAGAAAAGTATGACTACTGACTAGTTACGGAAATTATGGAAAATAACATATCCTAAAACTTTATATACCTATCAAGTTCTGTACACAGCAATCAATATGTACTAAAAAAAAATATATATCAGTTAGCTGTTAGTTTATCAGTTAGCATTCATACTAAGTCAGTGCGTTAATGGAACAACATATTTTGTAATCCACCGTTCAATGTTGACATTCTGTGCGGGTGAGGTAGGTCTATGTGAGTACGTATTTGATTGACTCAGAAGGTCTAGTCTGTAATTACCTGAATTGACCTACCTACTTGGAACATCACTTAAAATGTTCCATTTAAGTTTCTTTAAAATTAAGGAAAAATATGTCATCATCCTGTCATTTTTGTTTTTCCATTTTTTATAATTTAGAGACTTCAAAGCTAAGTCTTAACTCTATCACCTTAATAAGTTCCTGCTGGTATCAATATTAATTATTTATTTCTAGAGGCCTTCCGATGACAAACTTATTCGCACACCTGAACTTGGGAAAGACAGTACGGATCCTGTTTAACTACGCCTAAAGAGACACCTTGGTCAAACATCATTTTTCCGGCTATCGTTTTCTGAAGGTATGTACAGTATACTAAAATAACGTTGCCAACTTGCCATTGATGTAAACTTACAGCATCCGACATCGAAACAAAATATCAATGTCACATTACGAATTTACGATGCTGACACGTAAAACATTGATGTCAAAAAACCAAAGCTTTTTATAATTATAAATAAACTATACATAACTACCTATCAATTCCTTTTCTGAAGTTATACTGATTGCATTGTTATCGATTGGTTTTCAGCCTTTTGAGCCCACCTTGCAGAAATGGAATCTGCTTCAATAGAGAAGTAGGCTCTCAGTGCAAAACAGAACAAGAAGTCTACACATAAAATGTATTTCTTATCAGAACATCAATGTTTCTAACCTGAAATTTTTAATTGTTCATTGAAGTAAATTATGAAATTCTTTAAATAAATGTACAAGTGTGTATAATTGACCAATAAAATGTGCTGTGGCATTTTTTCTTTTAAAATGTTGTTACTTTTGCAAATAGATACAAAGCACTTTATGTTCAACTCAATATGCATCTCTGTTACTTTATTCTATTGGCCTAGCCAACCTAGTTGATTCTTATTTCTTGTCTGCATAGTTAAATGTGTAAATTATTTCTTTGAGAAGGGTGAGATATTATTTAGTTGACCATAAAGTTGCTTTAAATCCATGCCTAATTATTTTCAGCTGCTGAACGCTTTCCAATTTTCAATAGTTTACTATTGATCTCATAAATGGTTTACTATTTCAGCAGCCAATAGTTTACTATTAGTCTCATGAATAGTTTACTATCACAGCAGTTAATAGTAATTTACTAATTTACGGTTGATCTTTTAGTTGACATGTTAAATCCCAAGAGTAATTTCACTCATTTTGTATAGTAATTAAAAATTATGAATAGTAAATCTGAATAGTTTGTCCAAATTTACTAGCATGTAATTTTTCAATAGTGATACCAACAGTATCTTTTAGTTGACATGTTAAATCCCAAGAGTAATTTCACTCATTTTGTATAGTAATTAAAAATTATGAATAGTAAATCTGAATAGTTTGTCCAAATTTACTAGCATGTAATTTTTCAATAGTGATACCAACAGTAATCTCAACAGTACATTTTTACAAGGGAAGATTACCTAGAGTAATTGGGTCATAATTGCAAGTGACCCAGTTGTGGCAAAGGTTGCTGCAAAGGGAAGGTAAGGTATGAAAGCAGTCTGCCTGCAGGGGTGCCACACAGGACTAAAAAACTCTTGAGGGATGCCATAGTTTCAACTATTCTGGTGTGGGATTATAGCCCAATCGTTTGGGAATAAGGTAAGCAGACCTGCCAATTGATTACAAATTTCATATCGATAATCAATCGATTATCTAAGTAAAAATCGGTTATAGTAATTGGTTAATCGATAATCGGCGGCAACCCTAGAAATTACGCATTCGAGTTATTTTACCGGTTCATGTTTACAACACTAATGTTCAACTATTAAAATCGGAGTGTTTTCAACGTACGTGATTTTTTATAGGGCTGCCCAACAATAAAAAAGATCATATCGATATCGCGGGAAGAATTATCGATATCGTGTCGCGATATCGAACTTATCAAGAAACGTATCGATATCGGCGATATCGAAACTTTTCTCGTGTGCTTTTAGGATTTCCAGACCAGCCAGAGGCCACTTATCATAAACAACATTACCGTAATACGTAAATGAATGTTTGAACTTTAAAATGTCTTATAATATATGTTCATTTGTGTGTATACTATTCAGAATTTAAAATATCCACGAAAAACAGTGATATTGAGGTTGGCGTGACGTGACGTAATCGTTTTCTTTCTAAACAATTAGCTTATTAGGCGCAAGTTCAATATCGCGATATGTACGATATAATAATTCTTTATCGATATCGAATTATTTTTCCATTATCGATATCGTATCGAATTATCGATATCGTTGGGCAGCCCTAATTTTTTATATGAATATTATCTTGCATAGCCGAAACTTTTAAGAACCGGTTCTCATGGAACTTTTATGTAGGGAACCAGTATCAAAATCGGTACCGTAATGTTATCATGCTATATACTAGAACCGGAGCCTTTATGGATGGAACGTTCCAATCCCTGCGAGATACTAATAGGTGCTACATCAAAACCCCTTTCTTCACTTCCTTCATCTTTTACTTCCTAAAGGTCCGCGCACACATATCCGAACCGAACCGCGCCGAAGCGACCCGTCGTCGGCCGACGGCGGATGGTTCAGCGCACATTTGTCGGAACCGAACGGAAGCGAAAAAGACGTCTGCTAGTTGCGCGCGCACCAACTTCCACGTCCTTCCACGATTGTAATGTCAGTCTGCTCAGTCAGTTTTTAGTCATGGATTCGAGCAGTAGTGATGAAGACATTATTATGTTAGGCGTATGTCTTTTGGGAGGAGGAAGAAAGAAAGAAGAGAAAAGTTTGGGTACACGACATGTCGTATATGTCGATGTGTCGTATAACTCAACGTATTGTTGTACAAGCGAAATTTACTTTCGTCGTTCATTGTTGTGTTCAAACAGCACGTGTTTATCGTACACCTTGCATGCACTAACTGCGAGGGTGAAACGCCAAACTGCCCCGAAGTATGTCGAACGTACACGAAGGGCATCGGAAGTTCCGTTAGGGGTCGCACACTTGTCGGAACCGAAGCGCGCCGAACGGAAGACTTCCGATGGGGTTCTCGGTCGAGAACGGCCGACCGGCCGTCCGGCCGCCGGCCGCTTCGGTTCCGACAAGTGTGCGGGCTCGCATTGAAATACATGTATTTAATTCGATCGGAAAATTTCTCTTCCGTTCGGCGCGGTTCGGTTCGGATAAGTGTGCGCGATGCTTAACTCTCCTCCTTCCTCCATTCCAAAGTGCAGACCTACCTCTGTACCCCCACACGCTCAGCAGGGGGGGGGGGGGGGGGGGGAGAGAGAGCACCAGATATTTAGTCATCTTTCAACGACTAAAATTTAGTCATTTTATAATTAGTCAGTATAAAGTGACTAAAAACAATTATATTTAGACATCTGTATATGACTAAAATTAGTCATCTTTATCCGACTATTACAAGGGTGCAATTAAGGCACGTCAAAAACGACTAAATTTTAGTCATCTGTTGTTAGAGTGTATTGGAAGCTTGCGCTCATAACATTTTAGTTGATATAAGTAGAAAGAGCATTTACATTACGTTTTCATAGAATGGCTTAAAAATATATTCTCAAATGGTACAAATTAACTACATTAAAACTTTATTTCCCTTCAAGTAAATCAATTTCCTAGGTTATTTCTTCAAAGTAAAACAAAAAACCTTTAACGATGATTAAGAAACACAAATTAGCAAAATATAACTGTCAGATGGAATTTGTGTGAGAGACGCGATTTGGGTTGTTTTTGAGCGTGAAGACGAAGCGAAAACAGCGGGGTTAAACTGTGAAAATTAATCAGAATGAAGTGGAAGTTTTGAAGTCATCAGTCGAGCCGAGTGGGGTGGGGGGATGAGTAATTAATACGGTGAGAGCGGGCGCGGGCCTCAGAGAGAGAGAGGCACGAGTCACAGCAGAGAGCAGAGACACGCCGGCAGCAAACATTCATTATATTCATTACATCCCGTCTCTCACTTAGGCCTACTGAGACTCTGCAAGTCAACTAGAAATCAAAACAACACACAACAACATAGATCAGCGTGTTGCAAAGAATGAGCCAGGCAGGGTAAAGCGCTAAAAATAGATGTGTAAACAATCCGATCACTGTTTTGGGGTAAAGGGAGTTTACATTAATTTACACAAAATTGTGTTTGAAAGGCATATTTTGTTTTGCCGGTAACTGCTTTCGAAGCCGGTATAATTTGTTCAAATATTGCTTGCAAAATAACAATAGCCACGTATATTTCTCGTGTGCTTGGTGTAGCTCGGTCGTCTTTCTACAAAGGAACCCAAACAGCCAACCACACTTCCTTTCTTCTTTGAACTAATTACCACTCAAGCGTAACACCCTGCCAACTATTGTTTCAACTAACCACTCCACATCTACTCTCATAATTGTTTTATTACATTAACGGCCAAACAGACCGAACTCGCTTAATTGTTTCTTTTTAATTGCTATCTTTAGGACGTTTCAAGATATGAAAAAGTGATTCTTACACCGAATTTGGTTTTTAATCAGCTAAAGATTTATATAAGCTTTCAAATATTGTAATTGCTACGATTGTTATATCTGTTATTCATGAACAGAAATAACAATCGTGATAATTTCAATATTAAAACTTTGGGGTACAAATTTTTTAAATTCATTGTTTTGCTAATTCAAAACCAACTCTTGGTTAAGAATAATTTTTTCAATAATTATCTTGAAGCGCTATCAAGATGGCAATTTAAATTGCGTGGGTTAACATCTTTAGGTGTGTGTTTTCTGCTCTCAGGAATAATTTTACACACCTGACCTTTTTTGCGTGGTTGTAGTTGAAATGTAAAGAAAGGTAACGATACATGTATATTCTGATTAATTAGTTTAAAAAAATTCATAGAAAATCGTGACAAAGCTGTTCTTTGGCATTTAATAAAATTTGTTAACATAGTGACCATGTTTATATTATATAGAGGGTGTGTGATGGTTTTTGTTTAAATCCTTAGGTGTCATGGAAAATATAAGATCACAAACGACGACACCAAAACCATTCTGTGGATTCAGCCACCATCATTTATGAAAAGGTATAGAAACAAAACCTTCTGGAGGCGCAATCCATACACCAGGTTACTCCCACAGCAGATCTGAAAATAACGCCACTCAAATCTCGCGTTCCCATTCCCATGCAGTCTCAGGTCGACTTATCTTTCCCTGAATGCCCTGATTGCTCGTTAGCTAAAGCACGTCTCTCATATGCCAGGACGAGATTGTAATTGCCACGGTGACGTCATACGCCTACTTGAGACTGAGTCAGAGCTCCTAACTCTAGATGTCTGTCAGATTGGACCAGGAGGGTGTCGGAAGGTTTAATTCCAGATCCTAGAGTCATAGAACATACTCAAGGACATAAAGCAATTTCAGTGGCTAGCCTAGGCCATTAGCTGACTCCTGATACCCGCCCTTTACTTCATTCTTGACTTTTATCCTTCTAAACGATCTTACCACACCCCCAATCTCACCACACTTTGCCATCTCCCTAGATCCACCCCTCGATTTCAAAGCACTAGTCCACAAGATCGCAGCTCTGTCCTATACACGTAACGATATTAACAGGGATAGAGTGGCAGACCTACTGTGCACTCGTTGACGGGCATATTGAATGGGCACACATTACGTTTCAACTTCACCAAGTGTAGCCCTACTCCACATGTCATCAACAACCAGGGCATATTGCATGGGCACTCATTACGTTTCAACTTCACCCAGTGTAGCCCTACTCCACATGTCATCAACAACCAGGGCATATTGCATGGGTACTCATTACGTTTCAACTTCACCCAGTGTAGCCGTACTCCACATGTCATCAACAACCAGGGCCTATTGCATGGGCACTCATTACGTTTCAACTTCACCCAGTGTAGCCCTACTCCACATGTCATCAACAACCAGGGCATATTGCATGGGCACTCATTACGTTTCAACTTTACCAAGTGTAGCCGTACTCCACATGTCATCAACAACCAGGGCATATTGCATGGGCACTCATTACGTTTCAACTTCACCAAGTGTAGCCGTACTCCACATGTCATCAACAACCAGGGCATATTGCATGGGCACTCATTAAGTTTCAACTTCACCAAGTGTAGCCGTACTCCACATGTCATCAACAACCAGGGCATATTGCATGGACACTCATTACGTTTCAACTTCACCAAGTGTAGCCGTACTCCACATGTCATCAACAACCAGGGCATATTGCATGGGTACTCATTACGTTTCAACTTCACCAAGTGTAGCCCTACTCCACATGTCATCAACAACCAGGGCATATTGCATGGGCACTCATTACGTTTCAACTTCACCAAGTGTAGCCCTACTCCACATGTCATCAACAACCAGGGCATATTGCCCGGGCACTCATTACGTTTCAACTTCACCAAGTGTAGCCGTACTCCACATGTCATCAACAACCAGGGCATATTGCATGGGCACTCATTACGTTTCAACTTTACCAAGTGTAGCCGTACTCCACATGTCATCAACAACCAGGGCATATTGCATGGGCACTCATTACGTTTCAACTTCACCCAGTGTAGCCCTACTCCACATGTCATCAACAACCAGGGCATATTGCATGGGCACTCATTACGTTTCAACTTCACCCAGTGTAGCCGTACTCCACATGTCATCAACAACCAGGGCATATTGCATGGGCACTCATTACGTTTCAACTTCACCCAGTGTAGCCGTACTCCACATGTCATCAACAACCAGGGCATATTGCACGGGCACTCATTACGTTTCAACTTCACCAAGTGTAGCCGTACTCTACATGTCATCAACAACCAGGGCATATTGCATGGGCACTCATTACGTTTCAACTTCACCAAGTGTAGCCGTACTCCACATGTCATCAACAACCAGGGCATATTGCATGGGCACTCATTACGTTTCAACTTCACCAAGTGTAGCCGTACTCCACATGTCATCAACAACCAGGGCATATTGCATGGGCACTCATTACGTTTCAACTTTACCAAGTGTAGCCGTACTCCACATGTCATCAACAACCAGGGCATATTGCATGGGCACTCATTACGTTTCAACTTCACCCAGTGTAGCCCTACTCCACATGTCATCAACAACCAGGGCATATTGCATGGGCACTCATTACGTTTCAACTTCACCAAGTGTAGCCGTACTCCACATGTCATCAACAACCAGGGCATATTGCATGGGCACTCATTACTTTTCAACTTCACCAAGTGTAGCCGTACTCCACATGTCATCAACAACCAGGGCATATTACATGGGCACTCATTACGTTTCAACTTCACCAAGTGTAGCCGTACTCCACATGTCATCAACAACCAGGGCATATTGCATGGGCACTCATTACGTTTCAACTTCACCCAGTGTAGCCCTACTCCACATGTCATCAACAACCAGGGCATATTGCATGGGCACTCATTACGTTTCAACTTCACCAAGTGTAGCCGTACTCCACATGTCATCAACAACCAGGGCATATTGCATGGGCACTCATTACGTTTCAACTTTACCAAGTGTAGCCCTACGCCACATGTCATCAACAACCAGGTAGTACTGATTTTCACCAAACTTTGTTAATCTTATAGTTTCAATAATCTCAGACACGTTATCTAACAAACAGTACATTACAGATTAACTGTATTTTGAATTTCATTTCGTTTCAGTGGGAAAGAAAACAGGCGGATCTTTGTAACTAAATTTAGTTACACCAGTGTACTTGTCACTAATTCAATTTAGTTTCTAAATTAAGTTAGTTTTAGTTATTTGTATTTATACAAAATTAACGTAATGCCTTATAATTGACGAGTGGTGATTTACCCACCCCCTGACGTCACGAAGGAACGTGGCGCCCATAGTTGGGACAAATCCGTTGACTGTTACGCTTTCACGCGCTTAGTGTACGACAATTATCTCGTTCTACCTGTTATAATATTCACTTTTCAGGTATAACCTATTGGAAAGCGTATTTAGTTCACATACCAGTGGTCAATATACAGGTTATTTCAAAATTATAGACCCAGTAGTTAACTTGTTATAACAATTCGCGCATCAAAAGGATGAAATGAGCAACGCGTGTTTTGTTTTTTCAACTTCAATTGGCGAAAAACTAATGATCGGATTTTGACGAGAGCTTCTTTAGCATGTGTTCCAATAATGTGAGACAATAAGCAAATAGACTTTCTAGATAGAAATTGCTCAGAACGAGAATTCATAGCATGCAATAATATGCAGGGTGTAGCGGTTGGGCCTCAAAAGTAGCGGTTTTGACCGTGAAACTAAGCACCTTGCATATTAGTGCATGCTATGAATTTTTGTTCTGGGCATTTTCTATCTAGAAAGTTTATTTGCTTATTGTCTCACATTATTGGTACGTATTCTTAAGAAACTCTCGTCCAAATCCGATCATTAGTTTTTCGCCAATTGAAGTTGAAAAAAGAGTAAACACGCGTTGCTCATTTAATCCTCTTGATGCGCGAATTGTTTTAACAAGTTAACTACTGGGTATATAATTTTGAAATAACCTTTATATTGACCACTGGTATGTAAACTCAATATGTTTTCCAGGTTATATCTTAAAAATGAATATTATACCAGCTAGAACGAGATAAGTGTGGATATGTTTTGCGTGGATCCGTCCGGACAGTAGGGACTTTTCCCAACTGCTAGCCACGTGACACAGTACTCGGCGCAAGCTCCGCCTATCACCACTCGTCAATTAAGTTCCTGGAATTTGTAGCAGTAGATCATTTCATTTTTCATTGGTCTACTTGCATTAAAATTAAGCATTATTAAAATTATTATTATTATTATTAAATTTAGCATAGTTAAAATGAGCATTAATAAATTTATTATTAAAATTAAGGGCAGTTCCCTATTGTAACGAAACGTCCTCATATCTCCCATCATAAGGGGTGGGAAGTACAATGCTTCTGCTAGAGTGCACAGGGCGACCACTGACAAACTATCAATATAGGGAACACATTTTGTCTCTTAGTCTGCGATCAGCGCGTTTGCTCTCCGGATAATAAGGCGTCGTTACTGTTTTAATGTGGATTCTCAGCGAGCGGTTCACAACAGAAACAAACAAAGAAGTACGTTGCCGCTGTTAGTGTTCGCGTAACACAGCACCGCACTAGCAACTCTTATACTCAGGTCATTGACAGTTCACTCGTGTACCCTCAGCGGGACACGATCCATGCGATATATAGGCTCTAAGTCTAAGGTGACTGGCAAACTATAAACAAAAAGTAAATAGAAAAATTAAATAAATAGATAAATGAATGAATGAATGAATGAATGAATGAATGAATAAATAAATACATAAAAAAAACTCCATTGCGATGTTTTTGGATGAAGATTTCTATGTAAAATATATTTCCAAGCAATATTTTAACTCATGCACCTTCCCACGTTCACATTTCTATTCACGAGGAATTAATGTAAAACTGATCAAAACTGATGTGTGCAATACTGAAAATCCACATTCGACGGTATTAGAGTGTTAGCTATTATTATAAACGGGTACTGCGCACAGTTCAGCTATACATGTTGGCGAAACCTACAACTGTATTGCGTCGAGATGATAGATAGCCCAGTCTAATGCTTTCTCAATATGCTGCGGGCTGTACTAAAGTACAATGAAGAGTATTTAGCAAACTTTCCCTTACTAAACAGACAGAGTTCCTAATACGAATACACGCTACTTAACCTTCAACCTTTACAGTCAATAGTTTCTAAGCTCGACACCGCTTACTTGCACAGCTAGCGGCAATTAACAACATATGTATTTCCATGTAAGTATAGAGGTAACCGAAAACAATGTGACTCAGCTGTGAACTAATGAAACGATCGTTGATATATTATTGTTTTCTTTTATTTATAAAACTCATTAAAAAACAAAAAAAAATCGTATCTATAGAATCTACCCACTCAGTAAAAATACTGAATTTCAGTGGGGGGCTTTAATTCTGAACTCACTTTTTTTTGCATTTGCATTTCTCTTTCTACAAACTAAGTCCGACTTTACGTAGAATTATTATTTCTATCGTATTATGAATAATTCAGCTATAAACAGTGAGGTGGTAGGCTAAACACGAACGGTATACCAAACACACAAACACACAATTAGTATAATTAGTATCCGTGATAAGGCCAAGAGTAATAATGTTCTGCACATGGGATGAGAAAGGTAAGTTCAAATCACAAATACTTGTTTCTCATTTTCAAATTTGATGTGATCTAGAGTCGATATCAGAGAAAAATACCACTTTTTTTGCTTCGATACACGCGATTCTGTTGAAGTGCCTTAGGTTGAAAAATGTGCAATAAATTAAAGCAACATTTTCGTCTTACTTTGTGCATATTTCTGACCGGACCTGAAAAGCCTTACAAGTGGTTTTATAAGCATATACTGGTGTATCAATTCATCAACATGCTTACTGGATTCCCGTGGTTGAGGGGCCGACGTTTCATACCCGGCTAACAAAGTAACCGCTAATACTGCTTCGCACCCAACACGATACGAAATATAAACTACGTTTTCGACACCAAACTTCTATGGGATCATAATATCGGTCCTTGTTGCAAGTATAAATACCTAGCAGTATGATAGAGTTGAACACAGTAACACAAACAACCTAAAAATAATTTAATATTTGAATCATAGTAGTTGCAGTAATCCTAGTAGTAGTAATCTTTAAGGTGATACCAATTAAATATTTAATTGAACGCAAAAACATGAATAATAATCAATATTTCATAAAGAAACATATTGGTTATACTGAAAATTGTACATCAAATCAGAGCATTTTAGTAATAGCTGGACTCTTCTGATTTTCCCACACAAAAAAAACACACAGGAAGCAAATTTATAGTTGTAATTTTTACAGTGGTACAAGCGAAAACCTGGAAACGTTAGCTTCATTATTGAACACTATAAAACAACATAATACAGAAAATTCTTATTGAATACTGCTGCTTCGTCTCACTGTTAAAACCGAGCTATTTTAACGTATTTTAGTAGTACCTTGAGAACGGGACACAATATTGAAAATGTGGTTATAATTAACTGGACGTAAGAACTAAACTTTATATTAAAAAAGTTTCAAATATTTTAATCCTTACGGTTTTTACTTTGGAAGCCAATTAAAGAGTTAATAAATACGTTTTTTAAAATGGAAATGAATCGTAATGATTCCAATATTTGGAAGTTGTCTATCTAGTACTTATAGTTCTTATTAAACTTATTATTGGATAGTAAAGTAACTCACTTTTATAAATATTATGTGTAGTTCTTAAGATGTAACTAAAACCTTATTTTGCTCGGCTGTTGAGAAAACACACCTCCATTTTCCTGATTTTTCTCCTCTCCTCTATATAGCGTGAACCGCGATTGTGAACAGCCCTTCGGAAACAGCAAGTTGTGACGGGTGGGCCATTTTAGGGGAGCGAAGATATTTTATTGTTTCTCGGAGTGACCATACTGACCTGTGCTGCTAAGACTGGATGACTGGAGTGTCTGTCTGGTCAGACCACGAGTGTATGGCCCATAACGGCCGTCGATTAAATATCCCCACAGACAGACAGACAGACAGACAGACAGACAGACAGACAGACAGACAGACAGACAGACAGACAGACAGACAGACAGACAGACAGACACTAAGGGGCATCAGCGATAAACACTCCCTCCAATAGCCACAGCCCTAATTGTGACGTATTTCGCCAGGAAATACTTCACGTATTTTCTTTATCTCGTTCGCGGTGGATGTGTTAAGCGAGGAGCAAATGAGTCAACTTTCGGAGGGGTGTGAAGGGAGGGCACTCGCGCCAAAATCCTATTTACGATTTTCTTTATGGTTTAATATTTTAGAAGGACATAGAGGAGAATGTAAAGAAAACTGTGCATGAAAATATAATAACTCGCAGGGCGCTCTGAACTGAATAGAATTTTATACAATTAATTTAAAATCCCCAAAAACACAAGAGTTAAAAGCCAAAAGAACCACCTTGTTTTAGTAAAAACTCCCCTAGCAGTACTAGTAATTTATACTCAAATCCTGTTAATGTTATATTTAAATTTTGAGAAGAAAATTAAAATTATTTTTAAAAATTCGCACATCAGATCGCGTATTTTTTAATCGTAACGAGGAAAGTGATAATATGTCTTGTGTATTTTTCCACAATTTCGATTTCAAGAGTTGTTTTAAAGATACGAACAGAAAACGTTAAATTCATCGATCTGCTACCGCAGACTCTTAAGGGAGAAACAAAAATACTCGAGCAAAACTGTTCTAAGTAGCCAGCGAACACATCCACACCACGTGTGAACTGAACCGTCACTGCAGATCAGCAGAGATGAGTGAACAATAATACTCGAGCAAAACTGTTCTAAGTAGCCAACGAACACATCCACACCAAGTGTGAACTGACCCGTCACTGCAGATCAGCAGAGATGAGTGAACAATAATACTCGAGCAAAACTGTTCTAAGTAGCCAACGAACACATCCTCACCAAGTGTGAACTGAACCGTCACTGCAGATCAGCAGAGATGAGTGAACAATAATACTCGAGCAAAACTGTTCTAAGTAGCCAACGAACACATCCACACCAAGTGTGAACTGACCCGTCACTGCAGATCAGCAGAGATGAGTGAACAATAATACTCGAGCAAAACTGTTCTAAGTAGCCAACGAACACATCCACACCACGTGTGAACTGACCCGTCACTGCAGATCAGCAGAGATGAGTGTATATTTAATGGGTGAGATGACATTACCAATATGGCCTGGGCGAGCTTTATATTTAAGTTGATTAGTCGGTTGGGTGAAAGATGAGAGCCACTGAGCAGTCGAGCATTAGCGCAGTATCAGTCGATCTAATAGAAGGCGTATCTGCCCACGAAGCCATTTGTTCCGATGTGGAAATCTTTTAGTGGGGGTGTATTCCAGTAATTTGTGTTTGAAATGAGCTGTCTAGTGTCTGTCACTTCGCTTTCTATAGGGTGTTGTTCAGAGAACGTTTGTGTCATTACTGGTACATTATATTTATGTTCAGTCTGTTCTCTTTTTTTCTATGTGCATTATTTACTCTTAAGTGTAGTAGTAACGTTAAGTTATGTGTTAAATATTTAACTCAATACGTACGTCATTCACACCAAGAATCTAAAACCCAATCACCCACTGAACCATCTCTTAAAAAAATGTTTACTTAATGAATTCAATAATTTATAATTACAGAACTATAACAAGCGTAACAATAAAAAATGTGAATTAATAATTATAATATTTTATCGTTTTTCAATTCATTGTTTAGTTGATACAAAACCAAATCCAGGGTATGAATCACTATTTCAATAACTTGAATACAGGACTGTATAGGCAAAAAGAGTAAACCATAATGACATACAAAATAAAATGAAGAGGAATTTGTTTTTTAAATTGACACTTTTAAAATTAAATGTAGAGTGCTATACAAATGAGAATGAAAGTTAGTATAAAAAACAAAAATATATTAACAAAAGAAGTAAATACCATATAGCAAACTAACACGGAAATAAAAAAAGAGAGAAATTAAGAATAAAGAATAAAGAAAACAAAATTAATGCGAAAGCCGTTACTCTCAATAACCTATTGAAACCAAACTAAGATCTCGAGTAGGTACATCCCTCGTGTTTCTCATAATCTTATATCAACAAATTAATTACGACTCGTCATTTTAATTCAAAAAGCTAAAGTTATCTTAATTATATGCCATTCCCCCGTGTTGAACGTGAGTGGAACTGACGTTTAATTAATATTAAACTGTATAGACATTGTTTATCTTTCTTTGAATTGGTAAGACTTTTGAGCGATTGTTCGCTCTGGCTGGCTGAACGAATGTGAAAGCTTCTGCCGGTGAATGAGATTGTGGGGTTGGGGTTAGTTAGCAGGGGTTATAAACATCCAGCCAGTCGGAATGCCCCGAGATAGGGGTGTGGGGTGCGGGGTGTGGGTTTTCGGCGATAATTTAATTTGCGATACTTTTCACCACCCCTTCGCCTAGTTGACGAGTGGGCCTATGATCGATAGCTCCGTGCATTGGTCCCCTAGCGGCGACGTGGGTACGGCATCCCTGTCAGTCGGACCATGTTTACTTGTTCTATTAGAATTAGAACATACCCCAGGGCCGCCATACGTCATCCTCATATCGAGATAAAAGTAAACAAACAATACCTATAGCCAATTCATGTGGAGAAGAGCGTTGGCCAAGTCAAAGTTGTACCAAGTCTCGTCTTACGAAATAGCCGAGTCCAGTAGTACAATGTAATTTTATCTTTTCTAGTTCCTAGTTCTAGTTCCTAGTTCTAGTTCCCAACATCTACTTGAAACAGGATTATTAGGGATAATTGAAACAGCGTGAATGAAAGAGGCAATAGATAAGGATCTGAGGTATCGGGATCGTCGCGACGCAATAATAGAAATATGAACGCATTTCCCGCATTCAATCCCATTTGCGACATCACGATTTAGTTGTGAACAGCGCCATAAGAACCAAGAACCATTGTTGGTTAACTCTTTCATGATTTCCGGATTACGACTGCGATCACGATCCCGACAATTGTGGTTGTGGGTAGGGGGGTAAACAGGGACCAAACTCGCTAAATTAACACTTTTTATTAGTATCTTGAGAACGCTACAAGATATTGAACAAGTGATTCGTACGCGGCATTTGCTATTGTGTCAGCTAAGCAATGAATTTAAAACAAAATGCATATTGTAATTGTTACGATTATGAATTCAATAAGTAATTAGTTCTAAATTATTATAGTATTATTTACAGAAATAACAATCGTAAGAAACACAATATTTTTAATTTTTTAATTCATGGCTTAGCTGACACAATAGCAAATTCCGCATAAGAATAACTTTTTCAATATCTTGAAGCGTTCTCCCCATATCAATAGATACCGTTAATGTTGCGTGGTTAATTATGGCGACCTACCCATGCATCTCAACTATATTTAATAAACTGTACAGCCGCACCTTCCTATGTTAGTATATTTCGAATAGCAAAGCGTATAAAGCGATGGACGGCATTGTGCGTGGTGTTGCCTACATACTGCTGGCATTGTGCGTGGTGTTGCCTGCATACTGCTGGCATTGTGCGTGGTGTTGCCTACATACTGCTGGCATTGTGCGTGGTGTTGCCTATATACTGCTGGCATTGTGCGTGGTGTTGCCTGCATACTGCTGGCATTGTGTGTGGTGTTGCCTACATACTGCTGGCATTGTGCGTGGTGTTGCCTGCATACTGCTGGCATTGTGCGTGGTGTTGCCTGCATACTGCTGGCATTGTGCGTGGTGTTGCCTACATACTGCTGGCATTGTGCGTGGTGTTGCCTACATACTGCTGGCATTGTGCGTGGTGTTGCCTACATACTGCTGGCATTGTGCGTGGTGTTGCCTGCATACTGCTGGCATTGTGCGTGGTGTTGCCTACATACTGCTGGCATTGTGCGTGGTGTTGCCTGCATACTGCTGGCATTGTGCGTGGTGTTGTCTACATACTGCTGGCATTGTGCGTGGTGTTGCCTGCATACTGCTGGCATTGTGCGTGGTGTTGTCTACATACTGCTGGCATTGTGCGTGGTGTTGCCTGCATACTGCTGGCATTGTGCGTGGTGTTGCCTACATACTGCTGGCATTGTGCGTGGTGTTGCCTACATACTGCTGGCATTGTGCGTGGTGTTGCCTGCATACTGCTGGCATTGTGCGTGGTGTTGCCTACATACTGCTGGCATTGTGCGTGGTGTTGCCTACATACTGCTGGCATTGTGCGTGGTGTTGCCTGCATACTGCTGGCATTGTGCGTGGTGTTGCCTGCATACTGCTGGCATTGTGCGTGGTGTTGCCTGCATACTGCTGGCATTGTGCGTGGTGTTGCCTGCATACTGCTGGCATTGTGCGTGGTGTTGCCTGCATACTGCTGGCATTGTGCGTGGTGTTGCCTACATACTGCTGGCATTGTGCGTGGTGTTGCCTACATACTGCTGGCATTGT
The DNA here is from genome assembly GCA_945910005.1 of Isoperla grammatica. Taxonomy (NCBI): domain Eukaryota; kingdom Metazoa; phylum Arthropoda; class Insecta; order Plecoptera; family Perlodidae; genus Isoperla; species Isoperla grammatica. The sequence continues at coordinate 29,845,300 of OX246746.1, forward strand.
GCGTGGTGTTGTCTACATACTGCTGGCATTGTGCGTGGTGTTGCCTGCATACTGCTGGCATTGTGCGTGGTGTTGCCTACATACTGCTGGCATTGTGCGTGGTGTTGCCTGCATACTGCTGGCATTGTGCGTGGTGTTGCCTACATACTGCTGGCATTGTGCGTGGTGTTGCCTGCATACTGCTGGCATTGTGCGTGGTGTTGCCTACATACTGCTGGCATTGTGCGTGGTGTTGCCTGCATACTGCTGGCATTGTGCGTGGTGTTGCCTGCATACTGCTGGCATTGTGCGTGGTGTTGCCTACATACTGCTGGCATTGTGCGTGGTGTTGCCTGCATACTGCTGGCATTGTGCGTGGTGTTGCCTACATACTGCTGGCATTGTGCGTGGTGTTGCCTACATACTGCTGGCATTGTGCGTGGTGTTGCCTGCATACTGCTGGCATTGTGCGTGGTGTTGCCTACATACTGCTGGCATTGTGCGTGGTGCATACTGCTGGCATTGTGCGTGGTGTTGCCTACATACTGCTGGCATTGTGCGTGGTGTTGCCTACATACTGCTGGCATTGTGCGTGGTGTTGCCTACATACTGCTGGCATTGTGCGTGGTGTTGCCTACATTCTGCTGGCATTGTGCGTGGTGTTGCCTACATACTGCTGGCATTGTGCGTGGTGTTGCCTGCATACTGCTGGCATTGTGCGTGGTGTTGCCTACATACTGCTGGCATTGTGCGTGGTGTTGCCTACATACTGCTGGCATTGTGCGTGGTGTTGCCTACATACTGCTGGCGTTATACGTTATACAACCGTTGTTGTGAACCTGTTCACAGTGATCAGAATGAATGAACCTCCCATTGCAGTCAAGTAGTAATCAGAAAGAATCCGAGAAACACTTTAGATTTCACAGCACGTTTCCGCTCAACAGCTCACATTGTCCAGAGCGGTTTCGTGAAACAAAACGCGCAGCTCTCACTGAAGCGGTTTTGTTTTGCCAAGTTAAATTAGGTTGAAAATTGCGATCAAAATCAAATTACCAACCGATAAATCTAGTTTATTACCATTGAAAACATCTGACAATGTGCCAATATGAAAGAATACTTTCTTAAGTGATTTTAAATTCCCCGAAAATGTTACAATGATATAACGGGATGGATGGATTCTTAGCTTATTGACTTTCAAATGATGGTGATTATGGAAATGTTATAACAGATTTAAATTCAAAGCTCAGAGACCGTTCGTCGACTCGACGGCATTCTAGTAAAAAACAACCCCACAGAAATACCAATTTTCCAAGCTTGTTGCCCTGCCACGGATCTTGCAAGGGTACATTAATCTTCTTATTACTGTCGGAGAAGACATATGCTTAAACGCATACTCAATTTTCCACAGATTTCTTAGCACCGTGAAATCCGTAATGCGTAACGCGCGTACGTGGAAGGATGCGCCTGCGTTCAAGCGGGAAAGAGGCTTATGTGATAGGGGCACCGAAAATGACGTACAGCTTCTAGTAAAAACTACGCTCATATTGACAAATATATTCATGATTGTTTTGCATTTATTTTATAATAGTGAAATCGATAAAAATCTGCCATAACTTAATTTCGTTTCTTCTGTTATAGGCACTGATAACCCAGTTGTTTTGTGCCTTTAAACCACAAATAATAATAATAATAATAAACACAGTTTCTTCTGTTACTATTGTAAGTGTTGAAGTTAAAAATGCAAGGAAACAGTTTTTGAGGAACAGAGAAATTCATGAGTTATTTTCTTAACAAACGAAGATAATTTAACATTGACAAATTTTTGCGAAAAGCGCGCAGTTCGTTGTATTGACCCGTACTGGTGTTCTTCGCGATTTGATTCTAAGCAAGGCTGAAAAAAAACACTCCAATAAAGTACATGGTTTACCTATTCGTACTATCGCGCATTGCAAAACATATGAATCTCTATTTACCTCTAACTATTTATTTATTCAATTACTAAAATCCTGGAACCCCGTAAACAGCCCAAACCGAATAATATCTCATCTATGATTTGTTTCAATTTAAATTGTTCTAATGAATTGTCTGTCTCATTTAAGGACTAGTTAAATTACGACAACTGAAAAGTTCTTTAATAAAAAATGTGAAAGATTGGTATAGGTTTGAGTTTGTGATACACCCATGAGCAGTGAGCGCCAGCCACGGAGAGAGAGGCAAGAAAAGTGATGAATCGGTAACAAGTGTTGCTCCTGGGCTAACAGCATGTTCCACAAATCAGACCCCACTTATTGATAGCTTCGCATGTGTCAGAAGAAATATCGTCATTAATCTTCACATACCAAAGAGGAACTTGAAAACATGTGACTCAAATACGACAAGACGCCATAATTAGGTAGAGTTCACTAACCAAACGTCTCCTATAAACATTGACATAGGGTTTCTGTTAACTAAATATTGAGTAACTCAAGTCGTGAGACGAAGGGGAGGAGGGCGATGTCTCTTCCAAGTATTCATATATACACAGAATTGCGGAGCCCCCGAGCAATATACAGTATACACAGTTGGAAACTAATGCGGAAGCCCATATACAATACAACATTATTAGATGGCCGATAACTGAGTCTCGGAATGTCTGTTGTTCGAGCACAATAGTTGATAGTTTGGGTAGGTTCACCAGAATTGAAAGTATTGGTGTAGTGAGAATCTATATTATTGTATAACCTTTGTAGTGTATCACCCACCCCCACATTCGAACCCGTGACTCTACATGTGGCAAACACGCCGAGGACCAGCGCCACAAACGCATGAGCTATCGCGGACGGCTGTCAAACTCAAAATGTAAAACTAATTAAATTTTACTCACTCAAATACATTTCCTCATTAAGAGGGGGGGGGGGGGGGGATATACTCTTGGTAAAAAAGGCAGCGCGAAAAGCAAGCAGTCACATCTCCTTGTACGCCACACAACATTGAACATTTGAAAAATACGCACAATTTGGTTTCGTAAGAAATCAATACTGTATGAAAAAATGTGTTAGTTTGTAGTTAAATGTTTATCAAAAATTAACAGCTTTAAATACTAAAAACTAGCAAAAGTTGTTCATTTCATATAGTATTGAGTTCTTACGCAACCAAATTGTGTGTATTAACACCTTTCAATGTTGTGTGGCGTACAATTGAGATATGACCAGAACACGATAGTGTCGCGCGGTTTCGTTGCAAAGAGTGGTAGTTACTTTCCCAGAATACTTCTTTATTACCAACATAAAGACCCTTCAATATTGCTCCATTTTTTCTTCAGTGAAACGTCAGGAAGTGTCTATGGGAACAGTATTCGCTTGGCCGGCCTGTTAGGTTCATGCAATGCTTGGTGACCCTAGTTCTGTGACTGTGAGTGACCCGTGTCATTAACATACTCGCAGGGCTTGAGTGAAAAGGCTCGTTCGGTCCCCTATCATCGTCATCTATTAGGCCTACAACGCTTGGTTCTACTCAAACCGCAATCCCTGCACCGAATTATCCCCCTTTCTTCCCGCGGGCCCTCCGGAAGAGTCCTGATCCAGATCTGGGGATATTAAATAGAGGTCTGATCGACTAGTGACAATGCTTTCTATCAGAGTTGACCATCCAAGTGCGCCTGCTGACCTGTAGGGAGCGCGGAGAGCGTAAAGAAATCTTATCTGTGTTTCCGCTCTTCTGGTTTGTGCCTAGGGCCAGCAATAATGCAATACAGAGATGAATGGTGTAGCTTTTACAAAACAACCTCGACATAAGCAGATCCGAGGGAAAACAGACCTCGGTGTTACTATACAAGCTTGGAGGTGTGGAAAAATAGCATTTTCAATGGGAAAAATAAGCGATTACAACAGAAAAACTAAACACGTAAAATAAACATATACATTTGTCCATAAAATAACAAATTCTTGCAATGTCAAACATTTTAAAGATGTAAAATTGATAAAATAGAGCCCGGTCTCGATGGTAATCTCAAACCACACTCGACATTTGGAGCCAAAAAATATCAAACATGTTTTTATCGTCATTACAGCACACAGTATATTTTTGTAAGTAGTTATTACGTTCGTTCCAAATAATAAATATAATAAATATATTTAAAAATACATAATAATTATTATTTTGATCATAGCGGTTTTTAAGCTTAAGCCAGCTTTATGGATATGCGCCTTGAATAATTAAATAATTAGTATTTACAGTATCGCTTCCTGAAAGTAGTACATTGTAATACTCCATATTCATTGATTCAGCATCTTTAGAGCAATATGCTTAATTATATTATACAAGCTCTAGATGTCGCACATTTGTTGTTGTGCATACTATCGGAGGAAATGTTTTATTTTAATTATAAACCACACAATAGTTACAAAAAGTTAATTACATTTTTATGTAAACAGAAGTGAGGATCGTTGGTAAATAGTTTTATGAAAACAAGGCCAGAGGCTAAAACGTGATTATTTACGGCGGTGTTCCTACGTTAATGAATATAAAAATAAAAGAAAAACAAAACCGCGGTAACCCTAACCGTGTCCTACGCTTTGCACGAATATGCCGGGCACGGCGCATTGTAACGAGTAAAAGAACTCAGTTCTGTTATGAGGGGTTCTGTGTTCTAGTATACCGTTGAAAACTATTGTTTACAAATAGCCCAGCTGCCAAAATACACACTAGGTAATGTTTGGCACACAAGACTTTATAAGAGTAGGCTTTAATGCTCTCTATTCATATATTAAAACATATATTATGCAAGGCTACATATTATCAAGTTCAGTAATATTTTTCTCGAAGTAGTGTGCTAATTTTATTGAGTTCGTATTTAAAACGAACAACTTAAATAATATCTCAAATTGTCTGATTTCATCCACATGCAATACATTGTGCACCTATTTTTGGAGCTTATATATAGACCTTGACATTTAAGAAAATTATTACCCAAAACTGTATTATTACAAAATAATTATTTTAAATATCATGGTAAGGGCTAAAAAACAAAAACGTCACACGTTTTCAAGATGCTTTTTTTTGCTTTTTTTTATTGCGTGAACACACCTATGCTCCCGTGCCTATCCGGGCGGGGGGCCCAGGGGACGAGTCAGTAAAGAAGTACTACTGTACAATTCGAGGTAGTAGGTATGTCCACTAGAGGTAACCGCACCGCAGGGAAGCAGCCGTGCGTAGCTCTCCACGCGTCTGCTACAGCTAGATACATTCTTACAACAACAATGTGCTTGTATTCTACGGACTGCGTCTTGCGTCTTGCGTGAGGCGGTGCAAACCAACTTGAGATTGCTTCGAGTTAAATCAATAACAATCAGCATCTCGACATGGCACATGCATATCATACATAAATCAAGTCGTTGTTGTATAGGACATTGGAACGAAGAAGAAAACGAGAATATCTGGTAACACAATATGTTGACGTGGGCAACACAAAACATGTGGTAGACATCGCAAGACATTTGGTGGACATCACAAGACATTTGGTGGACATCACAAGGCATTTGGTGGACATCACAAGGCATTTGGTGGACATCACAAGACATGTGGTGGACATCACAAGACATTTTGTGGACATCACAAGGCATTTGGTGGACATCACAAGGCATTTGGTGGACATCACAAGACATGTGGTGGACACCGCAAGACATGTGGTGGACACCGCAAGACATTTGGTGGAAACCGCAAGACATGTGGTGGAGGTGCCGGGTAGAGCTGATTGTGGAAACTAGTCACAACAACGAAAAATCGTGTATTTGCTTTTTTTCATTTTACAAAATTTGTAAAATATAATAACCGTAATTATTTTTTCTAATTGATGTATGGTAATTTTTGAAACCGTAAGTACACGTATCGGAGCCTTTGTTCCTACATTCTACTGTACGATGCAACATGTTCATGACCAGAGAATACTACGCCAAACACTGAACACGACCATCCTATGCCACGATAGTTTAAACAGTCTTCTTTATATGATCCCTCTCTATTCTCTAATCTCACGCACACTAACAGACTGTATAGTGTATATCTGGCTTCTTGCACCTTACTCTACGGGAGCAGCTGTTTATAACACCGAGATCGTGGACACAGATATGTCACTCCAGAGGATTTATCTTCGTCTGTGAGCGCGAATAAGAAGCTAGTCAGTCCACTTCCTGGTGGGTGAGCTGGCATCGAGCTTGTAACTGAGTGTACTTGTCCCGGAGAGAAGATATGGCATGGATCAGTGACGGGAACAATAGATGCTACGCGGACGCGGTCCAGACCTCTCTAACCCCAAGTAGCTGACCCCTCCCGTCTTCGCGTTCTCTATGCAAATCCCTGGTGGTGGGCCCTGGGGCAGTGACCCCGCGCCCTGGACACTCTGGTGAGTGATAAGGCGGGGTCAGACTCGGCAGCTGGCTCAATGCACTCGGTCACACCGACATCTGGCTCAATGCACTCGGTCACACCGACAGCTGGCTCAATGCACTCGGTCACACTGACATCTGGCTCAATGCACTCGGTCACACCGACATCTGACTCAATGCTCTCGGTCACACCGACATCTGGCTCAATGCACTCGGTCACACTGACATCTGGCTCAATGCACTCGGTCACACCGACATCTGACTCAATGCACTCGGTCACACCGACAGCTGGCTCAATGCGCTCGGTCACACCGACATCTGACTCAATGCACTTGGTCACACCGACATCTGACTCAATGCACTCGGTCACACCGACATCTGACTCAATGCACTTGGTCACATTGACATCTGGCTCAATGCACTCGGTCACACCGACAGCTGGCTCAATGCACTCGGTCACACCGACATCTGACTCAATGCACTTGGTCACACCGACATCTGACTCAATGCACTCGGTCACACCGACATCTGACTCAATGCACTCGGTCACACCGACATCTGGCTCAATGCACTCGGTCACACCGACAGCTGGCTCAATGCACTCGGTCACACCGACATCTGACTCAATGCACTCGGTCACACCGACAGCTGGCTAAATGCACTCGGTCACACCGACAGCTGGCTCAATGCACTCGGTCACACTGACATCTGGCTCAATGCACTCGGTCACACCGACAGCTGGCTCAATGCACTCGGTCACACCGACATCTGACTCAATGCACTCGGTCACACCGACAGCTGGCTCAATGCACTCGGTCACACTGACATCTGGCTCAATGCACTCGGTCACACCGACAGCTGGCTCAATGCACTCGGTCACACTGACATCTGGCTCAATGCACTCGGTCACACCGACATCTGACTCAATGCACTCGGTCACACCGACAGCTGGCTCAATGCACTCGGTCACACTGACATCTGGCTCAATGCACTCGGTCACACCGACAGCTGTCTCAATGCACTCGGTCACACTGACATCTGGCTCAATGCACTCGGTCACACCGACAGATGGCTCAATGCACTCGGTCACACCGACATCTGGCTCAATGCACTCGGTAACACCGACATCTGGCTCAATGCACTCGGTCACACCGACATCTGACTCAATGCACTCGGTCACACCGACATTTTGTATCGCATTATAGTAATATAATATAATATATGCAATGCAATATATGCAATATAATAATAAGATGCCATAAACGTCCCCATATTAATTATATGTTACGAGTTCTTAACATTTTAAGTGTTAGACAAAATATGCTTTAAAGGTTTTAAAAATGATTAACAATATTTTGAATGAAATTGGTCCACCATATTTAAAGAAATTGTTAAAGTTAAATACAGAAATTCATTTTCATGACACCCGTTTTTCAAAAAAAAATATTAATGTTAAAAAGGTTTGTAAAACTTCTACGCAAAGAACGTTGACTTCTAATGGTTTTAAGCTCTATAATGAATCTGTAAAATATCTAACTGATATTAATGTTCAGCAAGCAGGTGTAAAGAATATGACTGAATTTGTTAAAAACAAATTTACTATATGAGTTTTATATTTTCATTATGTAGGTATTACATTAGCGTTTGGCTAAATAAAGAATTATTATTGTTATTAATGAAAATAAAAGAAATACCTGTGTATTTGTTGTCAAACTCGCTCGGTCACGGGAACTGATTTTCGGGGGGGGGGAGGGGAGGGGGGGGGGGTGATACTGTTTTCTATGTACCTTGTTGCCAGTGTTAAAATCATTTCTTATGAAAAGTTATTCAATTGTAATTGCCAAATTAATATCGAACATATTCCAACATCGAATCGTTTTCAAAAATAAAATAAAATAAAACTGTACCTATACTGCATTTCAATGTGGCTCGAGTTTCACTTGTTCATATATTACTTACCGTGACGTTTTTTGGGACCTGGGTATGTCAGTTCAAACGCTTACCTGCAAGCAAGAAAGAAATATGGATAATTCAAATATATTAATCACGTCCTATTTCGTGAAGCAGTTGGAGGGACTTTCGGTACGTTTTATGAATAGAATTTTAAGAATATTGGAGCTGTACAGCTTGATGCATTTAACATTTTACTACGAACGTTAACCAAAATCGTGTTTATATGTTTAAAGCTCATGATCAGGGATCACACACAAGTAAATGATAATTGTAACTTCTAAAAAATTTACAATAATTGATTTAAATGCGAGAGAAAGTATAAAATATTGATACCCATCCCTGCAACCCAAATCTAGTTTGAATCATTTGAAGAAGCTAAACTGTAAGTGAGCAACAAATTTGAAATTGGAACACAATTAACGTGAAAGAATGAACATTTATAGAAATGGACGCTGAAAAAACTTCTTAATTGTGGCAAGTGAATAAGACTTCACAAAACTTAGGCAGTTGTAGAAAAAAAAAGAGGAAGCAAGTTGGCGTGCGTGTGGGAAGGGGATGATCCTGTAATTGCAAGTGACAATAGCCCAACAAATAATTGGTTTTGACTCGCCGAGAACATTTCAACGTTGTTTATTGTAAATTGCCTAGATATTTGGAATTCCTCTAGCTAGCTAGATTGTGTGTGAAATGATAGCTACATCCATACACGTTGTTAAACCTATCTGATTTATTCATGTTATCGGGGGCCTCGAGCACATTGACCTTTCCCATTGGTTTCAAGCAAACTGCACAATTTATGCATGAGATAGCTGATTCGGTCATCAATATCAATCATATTGTTTCGATTTCGGTTGAGTAAATTAAAATTTTAAAAACCTTTACGACTGACGGGTTTCGTAAAGCGGGCTACCAACCAAACGGAGGAAATATTATTTTTTGACAAACGAGTGTGTCTGCGTCGACGGAAAGACAGGAGGAAACCAGGATATGTCTGGTATTTCACTGCCCGGGAGTTTGTCATGCAAAGTGTGTATAGACCGGCAAATGTGCAGAGAACTCCTTCCCATGAGTATTTCATTAACAGGAAAATTGCAATTTTTATTTAATTAATGTATATCCTATGCAGTTATAAAGCTGATTTATATAGGCACAGGACAAAAAATAAAACTATGTGTACAGATGATAATGGAATAAAAAAAAAAACGGATAACAAAGCAATAACGCAAACCACTGATAAAAAAACAATAACAGTAAAAATGAGCCGAGAAAAAACGCATTTATAACAGAAACCAACATGTGTGTACAAGTAAAGCAAGACGAATGCAAGAAATATGTACACTGTAGGTAGAGAATAACTTCTACGTTTTCTAACAGGAGCATTATTATTTAATTTCCATGAAGAAAAAATACGGTTTATTGTTTGTCTTCAAGTTCTACGACAAACACATTTTGGGTAAGAAACTGGAGTACACGGAAAGCCTTAATTAGAAGTCTTTACCCCTTCCCTATTTACAACCCTAGTATCAACCACCTTAGACGACGAGGCTGTTCCGTACCACTTAATGCCACACTATTAGTATCCACCTCGAAAATCAATCTCACAGTAATTTACCTCGTCCTGGGCATTGAGGGGCAAACGTTTTACTGAGGTGGGACTCCCTATCTCTAAATATTTCATCACATTGAAAGCTGTAGTCGACGTGGATTTCAACACATGATTCGAAAATCAAAAGCGTAACTTAATGTTTTAATTTAAATAAATAAAATCAATTCACATTTTTAGAGTCTACCCACTCAGTAACTAAACTGATTTGCAGTGGGGGACTTTAATTTAAAGTGACTAAACCAACCCTGTAAGCTTCGAATACCATCGACGAGTGACTGATAACCAATCAAAGATCGATATTTCAAATACGAAATATATTAATCAGTGATTGGACAGTGCGAACACCTGCGGACAAATGCCAGAATCAGAATAAACCGGTTTCATAATTGAATCGGATAGATCATTATCAAATAAATAAACATCTGTTGCTTACAAACAACTCATCTCGTTTGTCTTCTCATATGATAAGAATCTAGATATTGGTGATTGCTTTTAAAGATAACATAGTTTTTAGAAGGTCTCGGTGACAATTTGAAGGGCTAGAGTTTTTTATGTCTGTCATTGGCAATTCTAACCGGGTTTAATCAATAATACAAACTTGGAATGGTTTTGAAAAACTTATTATTTATATGCTATTTCCTCACTATTGTCGTATCAATTGTTCGATGTTCGGTAAAATAACTAATGTTCAATCGAAGCTGTGATATGCTGGGTTGTTTGACTGCGACTATAAACAATATTTACATTTTGGTTTCACCTTCGTGATTTGATTGGGGGGTGAAGACAAGATGACCCGTAATTAAAACAAGTAAGTTGCCCCTCTCAACCACACCCCCACGATGCTGTATTTGGCACCAAGGATGCAGTGGCGATTTTAGGCCTAGGCGCAATAGGCGCGCGCCTAGGGCCCCTCACTCTAGGGGGCCCCCAAATCCTAAATAAATAACTAACGCAAGAAAACTGGTTGGGTAACGAGGATTTCTGATAACACGATTAATTATTTATCTCAGTAAGTTTTTACTTGAAAACGCTCGTTTTCAACGCTGTGAAGAGCTAAGAGCTATTTAAGAAACTCTTTGGGGCAAGAGCGACTTGAGAATCTTGCAAAACTATGCTGTCAATGCAATGAGTGACACAGACTCAACTTTAAACCTTGTAACTTTAATAATAAAATTGACACGGTTGCCAATGCAAAGTGTAGGAAGAAGTGATTGTGAGGTAAATGCAGTAAAAAATGCTTGTAGAATTGAATTTGAATTGCAGGGCCCCAAAATTTCTCAGCGCCTCTGCAAGGATGAAACACCTACAAGCGCTGCAGAAAGAAAGGTGTTGATGGCGGTTTATCGCGGGGGACTTGCGTGGCAGCGGTGGGATCATTAAATAGGGATTCCCCACCACGAGGTCGCGCGGTATTTGAGAATCACGTGATTCAGCCGTTGCAATTAGAAGTTGATCGATATATCGGAGGACGAATGAACCAGGGAATCCTTCATCCGCATTGAGCTGAATGATCCTCTAGTTAAGTTTACTTAATTGATGTTCATTTTAGCGCGTGATTTCGTAATCACGTGCCTCTCCTATCCTCCTTTTCACCCCTT